>QQOI01000016.1:1200000-1515319 GCA_009729435.1 Phytophthora fragariae
TTTGCTAACGGAGTATCGGTCGTGGGTCAGGACGAAGCAGCTCGACTTGCGAAATCCAATGCAATGCCGAACGAGCCCCAGAACGTGTTGGAAGAAACACTACCGCCGACCGAGGCGTTGACAGCCGCCATGCCAGCCCCGCCTGAGGCGGAGGATGTAGACCCGCTACTAGTGCAAGAAGAGCGTCGGAGAAGAGTCGCAGCTGCACAAGAGGAGGAACTGAGATGGTCCAACCTGAGAGCGGTCCTCCGAGGCGAAGACGCCCGCCTCGGTTACAAGGCGGCACGTGACGCGTGGAAAATGGCAGACCGGTTCGTTCTGAGCGAGGACGGAGTTCTCTACTTTGTGGGAACCAACCGTCGTTCGGACCCGGACGAGCAACAGGGAACGTGGATGCGTCTCGTAGTACCCTCAACGATGGTTCAAGAAGTGCTACAGAGCTGCCACGACTCGCTGGAAGGAGGTCACCAAGGCATTAACGGCACTTACCACCGAGTGAAGGCAGACTACTATTGGATCGGACTGTACGCGGATGTAGAGAAGCATGTCAGGTCCTGCCCGGACTGCTGTTCGAGCAAGAGCTGACCTCAGCTGAGGGGCCATTCCCCAGGAAATGTACTGGCCGAGAGGCCATTCCAGATGGTCTCCATGGGCTTTGTGATTCCGCTACCGAACTCTCGGCGATGAAACACGGCACTACTGCTATTCCAGTGCTCGTTCACCGGATTTGTAATGGGTAAAGCTATGTCGGACACCACTGCGCACGTTGTGGCTCAAGCTTTTGAGGAGTGTGTCTACCGAACGTTCGGTGCACCCTCGTTAATTCGCCACGACCGAGACCCGAGGTTGATGAGCGAAGTGTTCCAAGCCTTTGCCGAGATGATGCAATCTCGGTCGTGTGCTACGCGGAGTTATCGGCCGCAGGCTAATGGACAGCAAGAACGGTCAGTGAAGACTGTCAAGCAGTCCGTGCGTGTGTATGGCGAAGACCCCCTACAGCAAGACTGGGATGAGATTGCGGAGAAGTTGATCTTCGCCATCAACAACTCGCAGGATGGGACCCGGAAGGAGACTCCGTTTTACCTCGTTCATGGTTGGGACGCACAGTCGATGCTCAAGGCGATGTCATCGTCCCGCAAACGAGGCTCCGGACGACAGTCCGATGCCCTGGCGTGGCGTCGGGAAGTCAACCGACAACAGGAAATCGCGCTCAGCATGTCAAAAGAACACCAAGCGACAGACACTCGGACGGCAAGTGAAAGAGTCGCTACCGATCCCCACAGGTGAAGTGGATCCAAACGAGACCCCACCGAGGTCGCTGTTCGAACCGGGAAGCCGCGTGTGGCTGTATATTGAGCGAGTAAAACCTGGCCTAACGAAGAAACTCGCACATCGGTGGCATGGGCCATTCCGCATCAAGAAGAAGGTGGAGGAGTTCGCTTACGAGCTAGAACTACAAAAATCGGAGCGGCTACCGCTTCTACCCCGTCGTGCACGTCTCGCGGTTGAAGGCAGTAAGCGAATTCGGAGACCGGCCTAAAGTTCGGCTGGCACCCGAGGTAGACGAGGAGTCACGAGTGGACTTTGACGAGGAGTTGTTGCTCGAGGATAGCTGGGAACCGGACCACCCGTCAGGCGAGTATGAAGTTGAAACCATCTTGGACGACCGCACGCCACTGTCAACGAGGACTAACCGAGCGGTCCGAGAGTTCAAGGTAAAATGGGTCGGCTACGAAGAGCCAACGTGGGAACCAGCTACCAACTTGTCCTGTGGAGGCTTACTCTCCGACTACTTGCATCAGAAACGCAGCGACCGACGCCTACAAATGGCTCAGGTTGCGGACGAGGAGTGATTATTGGCGCCGTCGAAGAACGAACTGATTGCGAGGGTAGTGCTGGTTGCGGACAGATTCGGACCTGTCCTGAATATTATGGCCAGGTTCGGGACAATTCTGAAGTCGCCCCTATGAATTCGAAATAGACCCCCACACACACAGACACAAGAAGGAGTACACAACTACGGGTTATGCAGATGAAAACCGATGTATTCCTTAACTTATCATGAAGTCATACATGCACCTTGGCTTCGTAAAAGCGACCTACGACGCATTACTTTCAGCGCCCACCACTTCCGATTCAGGGTGTGACCGGAGCCAACATCATGTCAAACTGCTCGTGTGTCACTGGGCTCGCCGTCTGGAAGTTTGCGCTCGCTTGTGGAACTGAAGCCTGAGCGGGAACGGTCGGTGCGGCGCCTGGGGCAACTGGCTGAGATGGCGACACGGTCGTTGCCCCCTCGGGCACGTTGTACACCCTCCGGACAAAATGCTTGTCCAACAGAGAAATATTATCGCACTGGAGAACGTGGGGCACCATGTTGCGCTGCGGCTTGCTACTGCCAAGATACTGGCGGCACCCGAGGCACTGAACGCGGCCATGCGTCTTCTTGGGGTCGATCTTCTTGAAGTGGCGCCAAATATGACGATGCTTCCGCCCAGGCTTGGCAACCGCAGGTGGGTGGTCCTCTTCCTCCGCAGTTGAGCGTGGAAAACTGCCTTGTTGGGATTGTCCATCTTCAAAGCGACCTTCGACAGTAGCTTGGTCACTCGATGCTGGGCTGTCGGAAACCCGACGACGCTGACAGGTCTGCTGTGGATACGGGGAGTATCGCACGTTTGGCGAACGTGTCAGCGACCTTGGGGTCGAGCGACGTCGTACGCAGCTCAATGGAGGCGTCTGCCGCCGCAACGACCGTTGGGATGACCCCCGTGAGCTGGTGACGGCGCCATGGGAGGGGAGAGCATTGAGCTCCGTCAGAGTTTTGCGCGCGGAAACCAATTTGGATCTTTGCGCGCGGAAACCAACTGCAACTCGCAATTAATTCATCTTCAACGCGAACTTCATACTAAGTACGACGTACTTAACACAATGCGACCATAGCGACCATTCCGGACAGTTCCTTAGACCGGCCAGAACGACCGGAACATTCGGTACTCTGCCCGGCTCTATCCAGCACTATACGAGGGCCGCCAGCTCGCAAATACAGACGAAGGAAGTTACTGGGAATCCGGTCACCCGCAGACGGGTTAGAGGAGAACGAAGAGTACCCACTGCAGAGGCGACCGAGGATTGAACTGCCTGCGAGGAGCAATTGACTCGCAGTAGCAGACGAAAGAAGATACCAAAAGAACATTGCATATGTACATGTGGAAGAATTAAGATGACGACACGAGACCGCACGATTAGCCTTAGACCGGAGACGGTGAACCACCTAACGAGGAGTATGCTGGACACGCAAGCGAAGAACAGCAGAAAGAAGTTACGAATGGATTGAAGCGATTATGAAGAATGAACGAAGAACGAACTACAGCTCTACAATATACCTGCAAAAAAGAGAGCGTAGGACACCACTGGAGCAGCGAAGGCTGATACTCGAGAGACAAAATGCCGGGCGACATAGGATGCCTAGGGAGTAGCAGCGCCGCAATTGGGAGAGTCCTTCGACTTCTCTTCGGACGCCTCATCGTCATGACCGGCAGCGAATTGGGTGACCCACGGCACGGATACGGAAGACGCTGGGAGCGTCGGTTCCACCACTACCGAGGCAGCCACCTCCTCGCTGGTCGCTCCGCGCGGCACGAACAACGGGACCGCAGGGTTGCAGGCGGCGAAGGTCGTGTTGAACGGGTGGCTCGCCGGGTCGTCGATCCAACAGTTGCGCCACGGTTGACGAGCGTCCAACTCGGTCACCTCAGCAACCCAGTCCGACGCCCGGGGAGTCCACTACAGAACCTTGAACGAGTACTGGAGATAGCTGGGCTCAAGCAAAGTCTCCGTGTGGAACAGACAAGGCTCGCGGTTGTACTCAATACAACCCGTCCACAGGCGCTTCGCCATCTACTGTCGGAGACGGTCGGCACGGTAGTTCCGGCCTCGGTTGTACTCCTGCCATAGCCGGTGGAGCTTGAGGAGGGTTGGGTTGCGACGACCGTGCCTCGCGGCCAAGTCGTCGAAGTGCGCCTCGATGGCCGAGACCTTCACCCAGTGACGGCGCTCCCACAGGGCGAAACCGAGGTCTGCCTTCTCGGTCGCGTCAGTAGAGGTACCTTGGAACTGCCGCCAGAGCCGAACGAGGAGAGCCTGACATGTCGCTCGAACGGAGATCGTCACGCCGTCGGTGAACTCGCCGACGCCGAAGGTGCACGGCTCAGCAGGGAACTTGACCCTCACCAGTTGCCACGGGTGACGGGGGTTTGTGTGACGAAGCTCCCCCCCAGATTTCTGGGAGAGTTTCTCAAGCATCTGCCAGTGACCACTCTCAGACGAGAATCGCCCATAATTGGCCGGATGATGGCTGAACCCAACGCCCGTCACGCCGCCTTCAACTGGCTTGAGATGATTTGAAGTGGAGTGGAAACGGCCCAGTCAAGCTGAGAGATGACTCAGCCAGACCACACCAGCGACAACGGAGTTTGAGCGATGACACTTGGAGCTGCTGAACATTGGATGACCGCAGGTCAAGTGTGACCGAGCTGCTCGCGCCTCAGTGAGCTCGGGCTGAGCTCGCAGACGACGAGCCCAACCTCATTCGCTTTCAGTCTGAAGCGATAGAGTGACCCCGATGTGTTGAAGGTCGACAAGTCACACATAGCTAAGCTTGTCCTGCTTCCAGAAACTACTCACTGAGCTCAGAAGTGGTGAAGGCAACGATATCTTCGCTCAGCTCGAAGTGGCCAAGTCAAGCATGGCTGAGCTTGGACAGCCTCAGCAGTGAGTCGTCGAATTCAGGAGACATGGTATTGTGAATGGTGAGACTCAGCAAAGAGGTGTTCGCCCCGGCTACGATGGACCTCAGTTGTTGCAGAAGCGTGCGCATGAGCTCGGCAGGTCATCTCGGGTCTCAGCCGGCTGTATGGACTTCAGCGGAGATGTAAGCTGGCGAGCGCTGATACCGAAGATGTCGATGTGGATCTCAGCTGAGCCCAGGGGGTCTTGGCTAGTCGCCGACTGCTGGTTGAATGGTCGCCGCACGCTGGAAGGTCGCGTCATCAGATGATGACCGGGAAATAAATCAGCTGTGGCACAAGTCGGTGAAGCCAGATGACTCACCTTGACCAGGCAATGAGAATCCCGGGATCTGCCACTCATCGATGAAGCATCACGAAGTCACTTCCTGACGTCGCTGGACTTTGCTGAGCTCGGCCAGTCATTGGCCAAACTCATGTTGAAGCGCCGCTCGCCATTGGCTTGCTGGCAGCTCGCAAGACGATATCTTTCTTTTCACCTGTGTTTGGGTGCGCTCCGAAGGAAGCCGAGAGCCCTCCCTTGATAGGTCTTTGTTTGCATGTGTAAAGTATCAATCAGAATCGAATTTGCCCCGAAGGCCACAGCGTTAAGTTTGCTGCTGCGGAAAAGGGTGTCTGAGGAGACTCCAACCAAAACTCAACTTCAATATAGACCTTTTGGGTGTACCTCGGTGTGAAGGGGTACCCATTAGACTATTTCATATTTCCTTACGCGTTGGCAGCCGGACTAGGCGGCTGTACCTGGCGCGTATTTCATATCATTGTGGCGCTGAGCCTGGGACCGAGTTTTCCCCGCTCAGCCGTTCCGTCTACGACAAGACGTGGTGCGAGGAAGTCCCAGGGCAGAGACGAGAACCCTGGACCAAGACAGGCTCAAACCGAGCCAATTTCTCGGAGCCACCCTAGGTCGGGGGACGAGTGAAGACCTGTGTACGCGGCTCTCAGCTGGAGCCGCCTGGAGGAAGAGGAGAAGCAAGGAAGACCGGGTCTGCGGTCTTGGAAGGAGCAGACAAGTGTGTGTGTGGAAGTCGTGTCTACATCAAGAAACCCCCCGGGGCAAATCGGGTCGAGACACGTGCAGACGAAGGCCTGTTGAGCGAGGAGCCGGCTTCGTTTGGAGAGCATCAAGGGACGACTGGACAAGGAACAAGAAGACGTGGTTGGCTGACGTCTGGGCCCAAAGCGTAGCCCCAGCAAGAACCGTCAAGGGGATCGCAAGGGAGGCGCACACGCCGCGTCAGACCAAGAGTTCGGGTTCAAAGGTGTTGGCCGAGTCTTCGTCGAGTACAGCTGAGACCTTTCGGCTGAGACTCTAAGACTCTGAGCCCCCCTGGACTTAGATTCAAGGTTTGCTGATTCAAGTTACATTCAAGGTTTATTCTGGACGCTGGGAAGTTGCCCGCACCTCACCACAACTGGTGCGCGCGCCCGGATCAGGATACGACTTTGGACGGACAAGAGTCAACTATGTCGACTAAACCAAGTCCAAGTGCGTCGAAAAGGAAAGGTGAGAAGACGGAGTCTTCGCTTCGGCGGAGCCTGCGTGTTGCTGGATTGCCGGCTGAAGTGGAGCCGAAGGACGCCGAGAAGTCTGGATCGAGTCGCTCGACCATGGAAGTCTCGGCACCCAGCGCTGAAGTGGTGGTGTCACACCCTGGTGAGCCTGAACCGAGCGCTGAACCTGAAGCCCCCCCCCGATGCCGGAGGATGTTGCGCCGTCACTCAGTTCGCCTGAGATGAAGCCGTCTGGGGCTGGTCGAAGTGACGACGTGGGTGCTCAGTCGAGCGTCCGAATTGATGAAGGTCGAAGCCAAGTTGTGCCCGCTGAGCACCAGAACGTTGGGCCTCAAGATAAATCCGAGGTTTCGACGACGACCTCCCGATTGATAAGTGCTAACCCAGAGCCAACTGCTGCGAATCCTCGCGGTAGCCAACTCAATGGGGGGTGCACTGAGCTTACTGGGCAGCTGAGAGAGCAGAACCCAGCTTGGACTGGGACGGATCCTGTTCGGCTCGATTACGCTCCTGGTGCAGGTTACTTTGGCGCAGCAAGTGGTGGGGCCTGGTCGAGTTCACTCTGGCCAGATCAGCGACCGTTTCAACGACTGAGAGGCGTGCCTGAAGGTGGAGAAGCCCAGAACCTGAGTTTGAGCCACCCTTCTGAGATGACCGAGGCTGAGATAATCACTTATAGCAGATCCCAGCTCGAGCTGTGGATGTCTCTCCCTCCTGAGATGACCGAGGCTGAGATAATCACTTATAGCAGATCCCAGCTCGAGCTGTGGATGTCTCTCCCTCCTGGAATTGTACATCCCGTTGAGATGGCATATGCTCCACATTACGAAGGCTATGATATCTGGGGCTTCATCCGAGCAGCTGGAGCTACCGCTAGACATTTGATGTCAGTGACTCGATCTCCTGCGGCTCGGTGGCTAAACGTCATTAACGCTGAGCGGCGCCGAATTCCAATAGTGTCCGACCTCAAGGCAGTCCGAGTTTTGCTGGGATTGATGCCGCCTATCGCGTGCGTCGCCCTGCTTCAGACTATGCTGCATGAAGCTGGATATTAATTCCGGAACCAAGTTCCGACGTGGCATACTCTAGTCGAAGTGTCAGGAGTGTCTGAATCTCAGATCAGGTTGGAGATTGAACGCATCGGGCATTTCATCCGAGCTGAGTTGACTGCTTGGAAATTCGCGGTGGGGTCGACGCCATATTACGTTCGGTCCCCCTCGGATCCGCAGTTGACGGCTTCAGCTCAGACGAATGATTTCAGAAAGGGCTTTGTGCTGGACAAGGATGGCGACGCCATCATGGATGAAGATACTCAATTGTTTTTGGGTCATGAGGTGGTTATGCGACTTCAGCTGACTGGTCTCCGACCTCGAAGCCCAGCTTCAAGCCTAGAGGAGGAACCGGCGCGTAAGCGTCCGCTGCTGATAAGATCGTCGGCCAGCGGGTCCATCCCGAGTTGGCGTGATTCCAGTGATGCCGCTTCTGAAGTCCGACCTGAAGCTATGAGCGACTCAGTGCCCAGCATGGTGGGTACCGGTCCCAATTCTGACTTGTCCCTGATGGTGACTGATGAGAGCGGGAACATGTCGTACAGTTCATCTAGTTTATCGCTAATGTCTGTTACGGATTACATGCTCGGATCAGGGACGCACATCCCTATGTCGACCGCTACAGTGATGCGAGGATCGACTATGGGTGTCACTCGGAGCTCGGCACCAGGAATGATGATTTCCATCACACCAGACCCGCCTCAACCTCATCCGATTCAAACGAGAATTGAAGCAAGAGTGCCTATGGCTGAACACCCAGCTCAAATCCCACTACCTGGTAGTCCGGAGTCTAAGCGAACGTCTGAGGGCAAAGCTGAGGCTGCCGCTGCTAGGCCTGACTTGGGACCATCCCCAAGTGTCCGCGCTGGGACAGATGGTTTCTGGTTTGGCCACTCCAGCGCTCAATTGAATGCCGACGAATCGCCAGCTCAGCGAAATCTGGCTCGGTGCGAGACTACTGCGTGGGCTCGATATACTGCGGAGCAGGAACAACGAAAGAACACCGAAGCTCGATTACAGGCTGCGCTGGAAGACAACCGGCGCGAACAAACTAAGTTCCATGAAGAATATCAGAAGCTACAAGCAGCGAATGCTCAGATGTCTGACGCTCAGCGTAGAACTCAAGTGGAGCAGTGCAAGCAACTGGATGCTTTGGAGAGATTGGCTGAGCAACGAGTTGTCGCCGAAACTGAGAAACGTAAAGAAGATGAGACTCGAGCTCAATATCTTTTGGGGGTGCAGAAGAAACTTCAAGAAGCTGAGATCAGAGCCCGGCAAGAGGAGCTGCAAAGAATTCACGATGAACGCGCCGCCAAAACTCGAGCTGAGCATGATGTGGAATTGTTGAGACTAAAACATGCTCAAGCACATGCAGCTCATGAACGGGCAGTAGCTGATCGGGAAGAAAAACTCCGTCAATTGCTGGTCGATCAAGAACGGCTTCGTACTCAAGCGGACTCCCAGAATCAACCAAGTCATTCGACGGGCTCGCAGGATCTCTCTCGAATCCCAGCTGAGTCGTCCGTGATTTTGACGGTGATCGACCCAGTCCTAGCGAAGCTAGACATATTGACAGATGTCATGCATCAGATGGTGCAGGCGAACCAACGTCAAGCTGAACCCGTCGAGTCGCGTGACAAAACGACTAAAACTCAAAGCTCATCTCAGGGTGACCGGACCAAGTCCTCTGCTCGAACATCCAGCTCTGCGTCAAAACGAAGCAGCAAGACGCGTACGTCAAGATCTAGGAAGCCTGTTGATGATGACTGGGGATCAGACAGCTCGAGTTCAAGCGATTCGTCTCAAGTCGAACTCGAAGGTCAGTTCGGCGCTGCGGCTCAATCTAAGAGCTCAGATGCTGTCTCCGGAACCCGAGATGTATCCCAAGCTATGGTCCCTCACGACGCTCTTGAAAAGTTCGACGAGCGAGGCCCTCTGGACGATCGTGCTAACTGGTGGGAACGGTTCATGTACTATGCGACTATGGCGCCATGGGATGAGAGGACTCGGATCGTTCAACTGAGAATGAGGCTCTCAGGATCTCTGAAAGATTGGTGTGCTCAACTTCCTGACTCTACACGTTCAGACTGGAAGAAATTATCACATGTGTTCAAGAAAGAATGGTGCCGCAGCATTGGCTCAAAAGCCGAGCGATACTACGCCATGGAGATTCGTGAATCAGAAACGCCTCGGATGATCTTATATCGGCTCAACCGAGCTGCCAAGAAAGCTGATATCGCTTTCGAGAGACCAACCACAGACCGGGAGGCTCACGTTCGCCGTTTTATCAAGGCATTAAGTGATTCTCGGCTGAAAACTACTCTCCAAGGTCAGCGGTTCGACACATTGAGCGAGTTGGAAGAGACACTGAAACGTATTGAAGCTCTGAGACAAGATGAACGCCACGAAGATCGAGACTACCAACAGAAAAAGCGTCCCACTCAGAACCTGCAGTTTGGCCGATTCAAACCTCAGCCACGCCGTCGGGCTTTCATGGCTGACAGCACGGGGATGGATGCCGAAGCTGGGCGACAAGTCCACTTCTCAGAAGATGATTTTCCCAGACATGAGGCAGATTCCGAAGCAGAGCAGACTCACCAAGCTATGAGAGCTGAAGCCGCTGAGCCACAACCCAGCTCAAACACGATGAATTCGCTCGGCACTGAGTCCAGCTATTCAGCTGCTGTGACCGATGAAGGCATTTTCAGAGTTGCCGAGCGCTTGGCGGGGAAGCCGAAGGCTGACGTTCAACCGTTCGGAAGAGGAGCCCTCCAACGCGAAGGATTTAAATGCAGCGAGTGTGGAAGTAAACGCCACAACACCGAGAACTGCTGGAGCAAGCTCATCTGTGGGCGATGTCTTGATGAAGGTCATCCTACCCAGTATTGCAAACAACAACCGCGGTGACTACCATCGTCGGGGTTTGTGTGACATGTGGGCGGCAGTCAAGACAGTTCGCGACACCATCCGTGCCGGAGGGTCTCTCGAAAGCATTGATCCTGAGACTATTCGGCAACTGCTGGATGGCTCGGATCCTGAGACGCCGTTAAACCACTAGGCTCGCTGGTCAGGGAACCAGTGCGTGACGAGCCGAAGTCCCAAGCGTTGTGTGCATTTGCATATGTGGGCCCAGCCCTTCCGTGTTGGCACAACGATAATCCCAAATGTATGTATTCATCTGATGAAGCTTGCGTTTATTCCGGTATGGCTGAAGTCGATGACCTAAGTTCAGAGCTGGAGTTTGAGAACCATCTCGAATTCGCTCTAACCTATGGTGAACGATACGGTTGGTGGAGTACACATACTTTGGTCGGTAAGAAACGCGATATGGCGATGGTGCATGGAGCAATCTTCAATCACCGGACTCAGATCCTGATGGATACGGGAGCCACGGCGAGTATAATAAGTTTAGACCGTGCACGCAGGTTGAAACTCAAGCTCAGTCGTGGCCACCGTCTCAGAGTCGTAGGTTTCGGAGATGATCCGACGTACCCCACCGCTCAGGCCAAGATCAAGCTTACCCTCGGAGTTCGAGTGGTCTATGCGATGGATGTCTGGGTCGGCAATATTGGAGCTGGTCTAGATTGCTTGTTAGGAATGGATTTCATGGTTGCTGCCGGCGTTCGGATCTGTGCCCGAGAAGGTGTGGTCCGGCTCCCCGATGAAGAATCGTTGCTGTTAGTCGGGGGCCCAGAGATCAATCACGTCGGACTGAAAGTGGATGTGTCGTTGACTGAGTCGGTGTGGCTTCAGCCTGGACGATCTGTGACTCTCCCGGTTTAGTATTACCAAGCTAAACCGGACAAAGTTCAAGAATGGGCTGGACGAGGTGATCAATGGGTAACGCAGTTTATCTTTGGTCCGGGAAGGAAACCGAAGCCGGTTAAAGTGGTGAATATCTCCAGTCGAACGGCTAGTCTAAACCAGAATACGGTGGTGGCATGTTTAGTCGAGAAGGGATACTTACCTCAAGGAGAACGATTTGGTCGACCTCAGTCTCAGAAGTATAAGGAATGGACCGCGCTGGTCTATGAAGCCGAACCTTCAGCAAAATATCTGAAACTGGAGGAGTTGATCGCTCAGCAAGCGGAGCTTAGAGCCCCGCCCGCCGTCGAGAAACCGGTGTATACCTGGCCCAAGAAACTGTTGTTGGCTAAGCGATCACCGAAGAAGGATGGCGCTGAACCTGATGCGACGGAACCTCGAGCCTCAGCTTACATGGTGAACACTCTCCCACAAGAGCGATCGACAGGAGTAGCAGCTCAGGATAATCAGGATGAAGTGACCAAGGATGAGAAGTTCGCCTCCCTGGTGGATCCGCCCCCAGCGGATGATTTTCCTGAACCATCCTTTTCGCCCAGATCCGAAGGGGATTCCGAGAGTGTGGGAGACGAAGCTGAAGATATCTCGACCGGCAGGAAATCGGAACCAGAAATGGTATCGCACGGAGAGTTTGGAGGAGGTACTACGTCTCACGAAGCTCAGAAAGAGTTGGCGGTATTCAAAGCTGAGCCAGTTGATTTCGCAGCTGAACCCGTATCTCGATTAAGGGAGTCTCTAGCCCGATGCTTGCGTCTAGAGATTGACTTAGCTGACGAAGCGGAAACCACAGTGTATTTCCACGAAGGGACTGAGCTGCTGAACGACCTCAGAAATCAATTAGATGCACTTCCTGAGCTGAAAGATCTCAGCCCGAAAGCAGACCTGACTACGGCAGACATTGGGGAGCCCGGAGTGACGACAAAAGACATGGAAGATCAGGTTCGTGCGATTTTGGAGAAACATCACGCCAGCTTTCTGGGAGATGGGAATGCAGTTCCTGCCCCAGCCAGAGGCGTAGTCTGTGATTTGGATGTAGGTGACGCCAAGCCTGTCGCTCAGAGATCGAGACCCATTCGTCCCCAACATCTTCGGAAAGTTTGTGAATTACTCGAGAAGTTGATCCAAACGAAGCTGGTTGAATACTCGGACTCAGAGTGGGCTTCGCCAATTGTCATAGTGATGAAGAAGAATGGAGTCGACATCCGGCTTTGCATTGACTACCGGCTGGTGAATCAGCTGATCAAGCTCATGCATTACCCCTTACCTTTGATTGACGATTTGTTGATTGGGTTCGAGAGTACGATGTGGTTCCTGAGTTTGGATATGGCTAGCGGGCTCTGGGCGGTGCCGATCACGTTAAGAGCGAAACATATCTCAGCTTTCATCTGTCCATTAGGACACTTTCAATGGACAAGGATGCCGTTCGGATTAAAGAACGCCCCACTGATCTACCAGCAGATGTTGGATAATTGCTTGTGGGGATTCTTGCGGCTCCCTGCTTCGGGAGAAGCTCGAGTCGATGCAGATGTGTTAGACTTCCTGGGAATCCAAGTCGACAGCTCAGATGAAGAAGAGTTATCCACGATTGCTGAAGGCATGACCGTCTTTCAGAGAAATATCCCAGCTCCACCGCAGTTGGATCCCCATTGCATACGGAGCTGAGACATGGGAACAGTTGTGTGTTGATCTGGATCGACTCCTGTATCGGCTGAAGTACTGGGGCATCTCAGTAAATACCCAACGACGGCGGCGACACGGGGACCAGAGAGACATTGCTACCCTCGGACGACTCGCCCCAGGTGACCCTAGAGCAGATGAAGGCGTAGGGGGGGCGACCGAGGGTTGTTGACCACTCGGAGATTGTAATGGGGCCAGGATTGGCCAGTGTCCTTTTCAAGGAAAAGGGATGTTCTCTGGTGTGGACCACACCGGCCGGTGTGGCCCACAAGAACTGAGTGTCACACACCACGATGGGTACTGTGTACCAGGGGTCCTTATATAGAGTATTCACGGTAGACCTCCCCAACGTACTATGTTAAGTTAGGGTTCGGTCGTACTTAAGGACCACGATGCACGAGAGCCAACCGCTGAGGAAGATCGCAAGTTAGACAGGGATTCAGTATGCAGATAGAAAGCAGTAGATAGAACTTTATGAGTGTTATTAATACAAGGCAATTTTAACTACACGTGTGCAAGTCTCTTTAAGTACTCGGTACTAAAGAGGACCGATAAGGCAGGGCCTTTTGCATAAGCAACAACAGAGACGCCAGGCGTCTGTTGTGGTTAGCGTGTTACGCTTCCTCCTAGCTATTGTGCGTGTGACCCCCGTCACACCTGGTAGCACTTGTAGTTAATCCCGCGACCGACGCGGATCTCTACAATCAGGGACTCTTTGAGTATGGAAGACTCAGGGAGTCGGCTGCCGGCGCGGCAGGACTTTCCTCACCTCTCCGATGCCCACTGGGCTACGCTGGAGAAGATGGTCAGTCTCCTGGGCGAGGCAGCCTTCGCTGGATTCCCCAATCTTCCTGCTAAGCAGCAAAGGGCGCGCGTGGAACGCTTCGACAAGTACGAGTCGTCGCTGATTGCTCACGTGAGCGCTGGTGCGCAGGAAGCCGCTCGTGCGACGATGCGGGCTGAGGCTCAGAGTGCGGCACAAGCGTCTGCCACGAATAGGGCCTCATTCGCTGGGTCGGTCGGATATCACTTGGCTTGGTTATACTTTGATCCTCTCGTCCAGGGTGTCCATTGTTCTTCGGTGTTCTTTGGTGTTCTTCGGAGTTATTTGACACGTCCAGCCATGTCAGGACGGGTGACACCCAGTCTAATATAAACTGGGGCACTTGATCGCTCCCGTAGGCTTGACCCGTCGTCCGGTACCTGGTGCGTTCAGACTCATTCCGTCTAGAGCACTCAACGCGATCCACGGCTGGATGTGAGAACGCCGCGCCCCGAAAATATCACCATGTCCCACAACTCCATATATATTGATGTATTGGCCTTTCAACCCATCACCACGTTCCACAGTAAACATCTTGATTCCCATCGTGTCAACCGCCCCTCTAGTCGTGATCAATCACTGAGGCCATTTGCCGAATTGGTCGATCATGACTAGATCACACGATCCACAGTTATCTCGACGAAGTGCGGGTCTGAACGTTCGTCCCGTTGAGAATCTTCCTGCTCTGGCGACCGTTCTGTGTGCCCTTTCCCAGCCGGGTCCCAGACCTTCTCTCTCGCTTTCAGAGTCGCGACGGTTCGCTTACAGCTCACAACCTGATTTTCCTCTTCGAGCCCACAAGATGAGCGAGTCAAACTCGGTTGACGCCAGCTCCCGCGGCCAGTCTGCTGTTTCGGCCGATGTCGATGACGACGGCGGCCACCATGGCAACACTCCTCCTCATGCAGACGTCCCCAGGGGGAGTCAATCTCCCATTCCGGTCGAGACATCTCCGGGCTCTTCGCATCCTGACGGCACCATCGGCAACAACGCGCCCTCCAGTGTCGGGCATGATATCACTTCGCGTCCAGCATCACCGCAGTCCGTCGTTTCCCGCACTGGTGTACTCAATTTTGACGAGGTTGTCAGCCACGTCCGGGCCGGCGTGCTTCCCAGTCATGACCGATGTTCTCCGGGAATGCAAAACACTCCACCAGCGCGGTTCACGCTCACTCCGCCACGCAATCTGGTTGGAGATTCCTTCATTGTTGGCATATTCCTGCGCACGCCCTGGTGTACCGCAATGGTGCGTACGTCCGGGAAGGCTACGGTGGTGTCGAAGCCCTCATGTTATTCGATGGACTGTCCGAAGTTGACATCCAGGATCTGTATGCCCTGGTTCGTGACTCAGCGGAGGTTCGTGAGATGGTGCTTCGTCCCTACCAAGGCCGGTCGGGTCCAACTTTGGATGCGATAGAGACTACGTGGGGTTCTCTGCTGGCGCGTCGAGAGTTTGCTTCCCTGATCACCCATTTCTCCCCTCTTCAGCTCGCGCAGAGAACGTTCTACACAGTCTCGTTGTTGCATCGGGTGTTGGTGCGTGACCGGCAACGGGAACACATCGTTTAGGGAATGGACGAGAATTCCGTTGCGCGACGTCTCCTGCGCCTTCAAGGCGAATATGACCGGCTAAAAGAAGACTTCGTATTCCTGTACGGATACCACCAGCAAGAGACACAGTCCATCCGCGATGAAACTAGTCGCGCTCGGGGATTGCTGGAAGCCGACTTCGCACGTCTAGCCGGGGAGAATCTGGAGGAGACTGCTGTTCTTCGTCAGCGCAATGACGACCTTGAATCTCAACTAAGATACGCCCAGACTCAAATCTCGACGTTGGAACAGCGCGTCTGGGATAAAAGCTTCGATGCTGATGGCTTGCTCGCTTTCCTGAATTCCGACAGCAATGAAGTTCGTGGAAACTGGCCGAGATTTCGTAGACTCTTGGGTCAGTTCCAGCGTGACGTATCGGCTCCGCCATCGTGGAAGACATGGATTACGGTGGAGGCTGCAGATAAATCGTTCCGCATGATACCTCCGTACCCTGGTCCAGCTCCCCCCGATAGTGATGCTGATGATGACGACGACATCGAGCAAGAGGAAAAGTCGGAAGAGAATCCCCCTTCTCCAGAAACCAAGCGGGATATTCCGCGCGGGAAAGGGCCACGTAAATCCCAAGCTGGGTCCAAGCGTCGCTCCTCGTCCCAGCGCGTCGTCGAGGTTGAAGTCCAATGTCGCCCCACTGTCCACCCGGAGTCCGACGTGGGTCCTCGTCCAGCATCATCAGTGCTCACGTTTACTGTCAGAGAAGCTTGTGCTCTCCTTCCGGAGTTCATAGCTTGGGAAAACCTGCGTCCGGACGTCCAGTGGACCATGCTCACTGGCATAGGTTATGACGAGGCGGTCGAGTTGATGTTGGCCGATAGCGTCCAGCATCAGCTTTTCCATCGTGATAGTCTGTGTAGCATGCTTGCTGCCATGATGTACCATCGCAAACTGGACGATACACCTTGGGTAAAGTATGTCCCCACATCATACTACTTGATGGCGGACGTGCTTCTGAAAAGCTGGCTCGAACAAGGAAAGGAACCTGCTGAATGGCCTGACTTGCGCAATCTGACTGATGACCTTCCGGACATTTCTGATAGTAGCTCGTCAGAGGAAGAGGACAACCTGGAAGATACTGATTTTGACGGCCCGGTTCCCGAAAATACGGAAGTGGACCCTCCTCAAGCGGACACGACTGGCGGAGAAGATTCTCCACTGGACAGCGACGTCCTAATCTTACGGTCCAAACGGAATCTCAAGGTCCAGCGGGTGTATTCCTCTTCCGACACCTCTGAGAATAGTGACACTGCCCCCTCAAAGAAGTTGGTGTATACGCCATCTCCCAAACCCCTCGTCCTTCCCGGGCAGGTGACCGCTCCGGCAAGAAATCTGGCAGTCTGTGGTTTAAAACCCGTTCGAGTCTGGTCAGAGTGCGATCATCCCTTGCTCGCAAGTCTTTCGAGGAACTGAGTCCTACCGAGTTGGCAGTAATCGAAGTTCCTGGCCGTGGTATGCTCTCCTGGCGTCGCCGTGGGATCTTGACCCAATACACGCCTCGAAAGGGGGACCATGAGGATCAGACCCCCGGCTTTCCAGGATACTCGCCCCAGAAGACGGAGATTCGTTATCTCGTTCAGCGTTGGACCCCCTTTGAGGGTGCTTACGTGATGCTTCGGGCCAAGAAACCCTGGGACGAGATGTTCGAAAATCGGGTCAAGGTCTTGTACTTCCATAGGCGGGCGGATCTGAGTGCGAAAGTATGGAATTTACTGGATGAGTATCTGGAATACGTCCGGGACCACGCCGAAGCTTTCTGGGAGGTGCTTCACTTGTTCACAATCAAGTACAAGCCTGAACGGGACGAAGAGGATGACGACCTGGACAAGTACTCAGTCTCCGCTAAGCTACATCGGGAACGGGCTGCTCGACACGAAAGCGTGGGTCGGTCCATGGGGGCTCGAATCCGCAAGTTCATCTCGAAAGGAGTTCCAGCTTCATTGTTCGAAGAGCCTGGTGTCTGGACGTATCCGGTCAAGATCTCACTTGTATCTCGTGGATGAGTCTACCCTGAATGCCAATGGGGGGCCTTACTCCCTGGAGGATCAGGTCACCATGGCTGAGATGGCAGAACCCGGCCGGACTCAGTGGACCAAGTACTGCACGGATGCCGACCAGGTTGCCCACGTCTCGAACGAGCTTCGATTGAAGATGCTCTCACCCGAGGAGCGCAAGAAAAACCCAGTCTCACAGACTTTGTGAGTCGTCTTCCGGCAACTTCATGTCCAGGAAGTCTCCATTCTAGGTGATGTCTTCCTTCTTCTTTCAGTAGCGTAAAATCATAATCACCTTTGAGTCTTCCTATTCACTCTCTTCACGTTGGCCTTCAGTGTCTAGTGTCTCCTCAAAATCACTTTCATCTCACACGACTTAATAAAACGTTCATCACATCTTCTTCCAAATTCACATTCACTTCTTCTGTCACTTCACTCGGGCGGCGGTCTGTTACATTTCAAGGGCGTCCAACTGGACTGCTAAACTCTCGGATGTTCGTCCCCGGCTTGCATGGCCTGGAATCGCGCCCGAGCTTTCGCCCCTTGGTTAAACTCATACAGCAACGCGCCACAGCTTAGTTGTGTCATTGGAAGCCATTCGGGTTCTTCGTATCCCTTCCACTTGATCAGATATTCACGAGCCCTTTTGGATATGCGTGTTCGTTTATACCATCGAAGATCCAACATTTTCTCCACTTCGTAGTCGTCATTGTCATTATCCGCTTCCCAGCTATCCTCCGGCAGCAATGCAGTATCTAAATCATCTTCGTCGTCGACATCTATCTGGACGGAGGGTCTTTTGGGATGTAGAGCTCGCGGCTTTAGGCGGCTAACATGCACCCAAGGGTTGACTCGGTAACCCATGTCTTCGATCTTGAGTTTCACTCTGAAGTCATCGTGCATCTCAGCGATCCTGAATGGACCATGCCAGAGGTGAGCCAACTTGCGACTCAACCCAGTCTGCACTTTGGGGATGTATAGCCAAACCGCATCTCCAACGTGAAAACCTGACTTGAGTCGATCGGACAATTCCTTCCGCTTTTGAGTCTGTTCGTCAGACCTGGCTCTCTTCGCTTTCCTTTAAAGGTCTTCCGCGCAAGCCTGAGCGTAACAGTAGTCTCGTTGGAACTTCCTCCGCCATTCATACGCTGTACGTTCAGGGACGCTGGATGGTCTAGGGCCTAGCATGACCGACACTGTTCCTTTAGCATCCCAACCGTGAACCAGGTAGAATGGAGTATCTAGCCAAGTAGCATCGTAAGAAGTAATCAAGGCGAACATCAACCTCTCAGCGTGCTCATCCCAATCACTCTGGTCAGACTCTGCAACGTAAGCGCGTACTCTCCGAATGACAGTCTGAACAGACCTTTCCTGTTGGCCATTCGCTTGGGGCCAGTAGGCCAAAGTAGCTCTTTGTCTGCTACCCAGGAGTTCTCGGAAACGGGTGAAAACTTCGCTCATGAAACGAGGGTCTTGATCGTGACGCAACAATGAGCTGGCCCCGAAGCTTCGGAAAACCCTTTCCTCGTAAGCTTCCGCGACATCCTGAGCGGTAGTTGAATCCATGGGCTGGCACATCACGTATCCTGAGAATGTGTCTTGAAAGAGAAGTAAGAATGTATTACCTCGTTCGGACTTCGGAAGGTGAGTGACGAAATCCATCGAGACCACTTCGAAAGGGTATCTTGATTCGATATTCCCTGGGAACGGCCCTGGATTGGGCGGTCGCCCCTTGCCACTTGCACAGTCAACACAGTCCTTCACAAAAGCTTCCACGTCGACATACATGCCGGGCCAGTAGAATTCAGACCTCAATTTTTCGTGCGTCCGGGTTATCCCTTGGTGTCCGTCCTGAAAATCTTCGTGAGCGTAGTGAAGGAGGTCCGGGCGGAGTGACTCTGGCACAACCAAGCGTAACTCATCCGACATGTCTCGAGGACGATCTTTTGAAGATCGACTCAGTCGATAGAGCACGTCTCTCACGTCCAGGGCATACAATTACGCTTGTTTAGAAATCCTGGGTATCTGGCCACGAGAGAAATTGTCCAAGTCTCCCTTCAGGAACTTCTTGATCTCCATGAGCTGGTCGTCACATTCCTGGTGAGCCTTGATCCGCCGCCATCGTTCCGCCTGGTATTCCAGTGGTCCCATTGGTTCTCCTTGTCCTGGTTGCTCTTGAATGCGACTCCGAGTTACTGCAAGCATAATCCGAGCGGCTGTAGACAACGGCGCAGATTCCGGTCCTGGATGTATGCCGTTTGGGGTCCTCACGGGCAGGTCCTCCTGGGGGGAAACATCTTGAGTATTTTCGTCCATGATCCCCAGCGGCTTCATCAGCTTTTCGTGTATCTTGGATACCTGCACAAGATGCTTCAGCTCCTCCGGGTCTTCAGTCTGCCAGGATGCCCCCAACGCTAACATCTTAGAAGTAAGGTAATCTGCTGCCTGGTTGTATTCCCGTTTGACATGGACCAGCCGCATTGACGTGAATTTCTCCTTCAGTATTCCCACCTCGGACAAGCGTCGTTGCAGATTTGGTTGGTTGCAGTTAATCAGCCCTTGCACTTGTTGGATGACTATGCGAGAGTCTCCGACCACCACTAGATCCTGAATCTTTCTTTCGGACGCCATAGTGAGACCCTTCAGCAATCCGTAATACTCAGCATCATTGACAGTGACATCCTCCAGGATGAAACCATTTGCGGCCAGGATATTCCAACCTGGTAACTCCCAAATGATACAGCCACAACTACATTGACGCGTCGAAGTCTTAGCTGCACCGTCGAAACTCAGGACGTAGCCACCAAAGTCTGCTTCCAACATCTCCATACTAATCACTGGCGGTGCCTTGATTCGCCCCTTGGCCGGAATGAGTGATTCAGCAACTTCATCCAAATGTTCACGTGGGGTAATACCCGCTCCTAGGATGGCAGGTAAACCGTCTTCATCCTTCTGAATCTTGTGCACTTCCAGGTTCCAATGGGATAGTATAACTCCCCAGCGGACACATCTCCCATCCGCCGTTTTAGACTTCAGCAGCAAACTCAGGACGGAATGTCTGATGTACACCCTGACCAGGCAATTCTGAACAAGAGTCTGGAAAACGTCCAGGCCTCTCATTACAGCTACCACTTCCTTTTCTGCGACGTGGTATCGCAGTTCAGCATCGTTTAGGACAAGCCCCGTGAACCTGACCGGGTGAATCACGCCATCATACTCCTGACCGAGGACCGCACAAGCAGCCCACTGGTTGGCATGGGGTATAATCACGAAAGGTTTGTTCCGGTCGGGGTGCCTGAGCAGCGGCGTAGACACAATCTTCCTCTTCAAGATCTCGAAAGCCTCCTTTGCCTTAGATAGATCTCTTCCTGCTCGCACTTGTTCATATGTGAGTTCGTACAAAACTGCAGCCACCACAGGGAAATCTTCAATGAAGTTGTGATAGTAGTTCAGACTTCCCAGGAAAGACTGGACTCCTTTCAGTGTCTTCGGGAATGGAAGGTCCTGGACACCCTTAGCAATCTTAGGGGGCATTCTTCAGCCCGAAAGGCATCCGCACCCACTGGAAATGTCCGAATGGGCACACAAAAGCAGAGATCAGCTTCGCGAGTTCAGTCATCCGTATCGCCCAGAAACCACTCGCCATATCAAGACTCATGAACCACATTGCACTCTCGAATCCAATCAATAGATCATCTATCAGTGGCAACGGATAGGTTGAGAGTTTGATGAAACCATTCACCACCCGGTAGTCAATACACATCCGGATGTCCACACCGTTCTTCTTTAAGACGATCACAATCGGGGATGCCCAAGCGGACACCGAGAATTCAATCAATTCCGTTTCCAACAGCTTCTTGAGCAGCTCATAGACCTTCAACATGATATGCCGGGCAATGGACCTTGGACGTTGGGCTACTGGCTTAGCATCTCCCACGTCCAGATCACACACCACGCCCCTGGCTGGAGCGGGCGCTGCATTGCCATCACCTAAGAATATCTTCTGGTGATAACTCAGGATAGACCGCAACTTCTTCTCTTCTGCGGCGGTAGTCCGATCAGGATCACTGACGTCTGCTTTGGAGATGTCACATTCGGGGCTAAGGTCTTTCAGCTCAGGTAACATGGCGAGCTCGTCGCGTAACTGTGACAAAAGCTCACTGCCCTCCTGAAGGTAGATAGCCGGCTCCAAATCCAAGTCTTCTTGACTGACTCTCATGCACCTGGCGTATTCTTCTTCCAATCTTCGAATGGGAGTAGACGGCCACGCACAGCTTGGAAGATCTATCTCCTCAGCTTCTTGATCTTGACCTTCTGGAACCTTCGAGTCTGAGCAACTCGCCTCAGTATCCAGTCCTGCTCTGCCAGAACTCGTTACGACACTTTCAGGCACACTTGTTCTCAGCACTGTCGTCTCTTCGATTCCTTGTACAACGTCTGTCTGAGTACCAACATCTGCTAGCTCCATCGTTTGAGTAGCCATATTGCATATGACCTTGGCTAGGCGCTCTACATTTGTCGAGTGAACTTGCTTGGGCGGGTCTTGTAATTGGGCAATCCTGGCCGCAGTTGCTCCCGGACGAGGTCGCAACATAATCTTGGAGGGTCATTCATACTGAGGTGTGGAGACAGCAGGTGGTTCCTGTTCCTGTCTGAGTTCATCAAACTCACGTTCGCGTTTCCTCATCTCGGGAGACGGGGTGCTTTCGTAAATGAGTTGTAACCATTCCTTGTACTTCCGACATCCTGGGCGAGCGAATCGCCCTGAATGATGAAAACTTCCAAACTCTACTATTCGCGCGAGCGGGGTTCGAGTGTCAATCCACACCATCTGTTCCGAAATGTTGACTACTTTGACCGAGGTCGCCCATGATTGTGCCGTATAGACAACTTGAGTTACCCAGCGATCACCTCGTCCTGTCCAGACCACGTCCCGTTGGGGATTACTTTGGCCGTATTCGATACGGACCATTGCATGTTCTCCTGGGCGCAGATAGAGACTACGCGTTGACAGCACCGGCAGTTCTAGTCCTAGGTGTTGGCGCGATGCCCTTCCACTCATCAAAATAGTTTCTTCGTCTGATAGTTCGACGAGTCCTTCGCGCACACACAACCGAACTCCAGCAGCGTACATGAAGTTCATTCCCAGAAGCACTTCCACATCTTCACCAATGTTCGTCACCCAGACATTCATGACATAAACCACTCGTACTCCAAGCGTGATCTTGACTCTCGCGCTCGCAGTGATATACGTCGGGACTCCTCCTAGGCCGGACACCTTGATAGGTTCTGGTATCATCTGGAGCTTCAGCTTGAGCCTACGCGCAAGGTTCAAACTGACCATACTTCCAGATGCTCCAGTGTCCAGCAGGATTTGTACCCGAAGATCATTCACCGCTCCGTGCACCGACCCAACTTCGCGACTGTCTTCTTGTTCGTGATCCGCCCACCAACCATAGCGCTGACCGGGACCTAATTCTATCTCGGTCGGAACATCTTGGCCATTCTGTCTTGGAAGGGTCCGTTCAGGGTCACATCCTCCAGGCTCAGCGGTAGCATCTCGAATAGAAGTCATGCATTGTTGGTTATCGTTCACCTTCTTTCTCAGCTCTGGTCCGACATACACTAAGACACACAATCGTTGGGGATTCTTCAGCCCGACGCGTTCTGGACCCCTGTCCAGCGGGCTTACTCGTTTAACGACTTCCCTTGGTTGGCCTCTCCACCCAACAAACTCTTGAGGATGTGAGCGGGCAGGTCTTTTAGCATGCCTTGACGAGCGAGAGTCTTCACAGCTTGAAGGGCTTCATGGTCTGCACACTGACCGTCGTGAAAATCTCCGCAATTCTTGCACGGAGGGAATCTACACGCATTTGTTGGATGTCTCGTCCGTTTGCATTTGTCGCACTTCATCTCGCTCCAGCAGTTCTCTTCCTTGTGGCCGAATTTGCTGCACTTCTCACAGAACTCATTCTTGTTCGGATTGTCTGGCCGAGGAGACTGCCAACCAGGGCGAGGTGATTGCCAGCCCGGGCGGGAGTCCGCCTGTGGAGGGGGCCTCCAACCAGAGTGCTCCATCACCCGAAACACTGCCTTGCGAATTTCTTGCTCTGTTGTCACTTCTTGGACAGGCACAGTTCGAGTTGGAACCTCAAGGCTGGCAGCTTCTGGCTTGCTTCGTCCTGAACTCCGGGGTTCCGGAGGATCTTCGTCTGAATCATCTTCTTCATCTTCAAAACGCACGCGTCCCTCGACTTCGCCTTCGGATTCCCCACCGCTTAGGCCAATGTACGCTCGATCTTGGCGTCCCGGCTTGAACCGTCTGGTCGGAATGTTATCCGCCCTGAAGTCTCTCGTCCGGTGTGGTGGGGTGTCATAACCTCCGTCCAATCCCAGATCTTCATCTTGTTGTAGGACGTACTCGAGATCGTCCAAGTTGTGGAATCTCGTATTACGCAGGATGGCCTTGAGCTGTTGGTCTCTCAGGTTCTTGATGAAACGCTTGATGTGGTGAGCGGAATCCTTCTTACCCTTCTTATAGCGAATGCCTGCCTTGACTGCAGCCTCGTTTAGCCTGTAGAAGAACTCCATGGCACTCTCGTTCGACTTCTGGCGCATAGTGTAATAACGTTCAGACTCGGACGTTCGGGCCTTCAAATATTTGCGCTTGAACTCCCCTGAGAATCTTCTCCAGTTATTTTGTACATGCTTGGAGAGCTGGCCGCGCCAATTCCGGACGGCCGAGGACATCTTCATTTTAAGCTCACTGATCTTCATCTTGTCCGTCCAGCCACCTTGAACTGACATGTTGACAAAACGTTCCCACCAGCTCCGACGGTCTCCCATAGAGGCCTTCTCGTCGAACTTCTCCAACGTGCTGGAGGAGACATACGGGCGGAGAGTCAAGAGGGTTCCGCCAACTTTGGTCGCGTCCGAGGCATCTACACCTGTTGACAGGTCTTCTTCCAGACTGTCTTCAGAGTCACTCGAACTTGAGTCTGAACTGGAGCTCGAGCTTGAGCCGGAACCCGAACTGGGGCCATAAGGGGAGCCACGTTTGAACTTTTGGGGGGGGCTTCTTGTCCGGCTTCTTCGACCCTGATTGACGCTCGGATTTCACATTCTTCTTGGTATCCGCCTTAGGTATCTCTGTCCGGGTTTTCTGCGGCACGTTCGTCTTAAGCGTGGCGGCATTCGCGTCAGTCTTCCTTGGGGCTGGTACACTTCCAGCACGACGCGTAATCGAGGGGTCTGGTAACACCCCTCTGATTTGCGCTAACAATCGTTCGACTGTGCTCATCGATTCAGTCCTTGTCTGATTGCCGCTGCCCTCTCCCATGTTTACGCCACTTGTCTCAGTTGCTCTTTCAGGGTCAGGCCCTTCGATCTTAACCTGAGTTGTCGGATTAGGGGGTGGTGTCACATGACTCACGTGACTCGGAGTAGAGGTTGCTTGAAGATTCCGAATTTGTTCAGCCTGGTATCGCTGCATATTTCTCGCAGTAACTCGTTCATCTTCCAGACGTTGCTCAAAGGCAGCTTGCTGTTCGTCCAGATTCTTCTGGGCTTGTTGGAGCCACGCAGCTTGTTCAGTTTCCCGTCTCGCGTCCACTTCCGCTTGTTGCTGCTGCAAGAGCTGTATTGCCACAGCTTCCACACATTCTCTTTCGGCATTGACCGCCTGGAGACATGCTGACTGTATAACAGCTGCAACATCCTCTCTTTGGGTGGCGGCTTCGGCGCGTTCAGCAGAGAGTCCAGTCAGGCGGCGTTCAACATCCTGAGCTCGTAGCTCTGCTTCACGGGCGCGTATTCCGGCTTCTGCAAGTACCTGTTGGACGTTCACATCTGGCGTGCTTGTCGACTTCTGAGTTGCAAGTTGTTCAGTCAGCTTCGCCAGTTCTTCACGGACCTGCTGTGCTTCACGTAATGCACTCACGGCGGCTTCGGCTACTCCAGTCGACACTGACCACCTGGACCTTCCTGAACGATGTGAGTGTCTGGAATAACTCGAGTGTCGCGATGAGGATCTCTTCCTTGATGATTTCTTGGACGAGCTACGGCGACCTCGAGAACTCCGACGATGACGACTCTGGTCGGACTCCGACTCAGACTCACTAGACGAGTGTCTCCGGTTAGAGGTCCTGTCTGGCTTGCGTCTTCTCGACTCGAGCGCTTCACTGACCTTCGCGCTAACTGCAACCTCGGGTTCTATCATGACGACATCTTCTTGATCCGGCATGATCCTCCGCTCTGGAGTGATTGTTTGACGAGTCAAGTAAGTATCCAAGGTCTCCGCGTCCAAGGATGCTCGAACTAGCAGTCCTGGCGGACATCACCATTGGGCCGTATACGGCAAGTGGCATGTGTGCCCCTCCACCAGACACAAGTGACGTCGAAGAGGACCCTGGTGAACTGTTCCTGGATATGAGCGATTCAGACGTCGCACCGCGGGCAGATCCGTCGGTGGTGCCAACCAAGCTCGGGACAGGGTCCGATATTGGCACCATAGACGGATCTTCCTGATCGGACGTGGCAGTTGACGGAAGCTCGGATGGCAAAGATGCGAGTGGATCTTCCGGTCGAGGTGGTCGATGTTGCTGACGTTTCGATGGTGGTTCCGCAGCCGAAGAGCTGGTTGCACTTCGAGCAGGACGAAGACCAGTCAAATGTAGACGTAGAACATAGCTCCGTCCAAGAAGATTGATCTCATAGTCGTTCATCAACAAATCTCCATCTTGATCTTCTGCATGGTAATCCAGGAAAGGTGTTTCTTCATCTTCAGTTTCTTGCTCTATTGCAGGAGTCATCTTGAGCGTGGCTTCGACGCAAAGTGTCCGCCACGCTGTTAACTCAGCAGCCAAAAGGCGCTGAAGGTCTCCAACCAAACTTCGCACGAGATCCGCTGTGATCTTGGAAGCACGCGTCCTGAACCATACTGGGACCAAATTGTCAAAGTGGAAGCCTGCCTCAAAGCGCAGTGTTTGCAGAACAGCGACACATTCTCTGGGCGAGAAGATGCCAACTGGAATCTCGGCCGCAACCACATCTTGAGCAGTAGCCAGATCTCGTCTGTCCAGATTGAGCTCGACCACACAAGCTTAGATAGCATCACCTAAAGTCGCACGGGCAGTCATGTACTTGGACGTCGCGAGTGTAGCCGCAAGCCACGGCAGAGAGTCAGGCCGAGAACTTGGCCAATCATACTGCACCGAGGGTGGGAGAACTCGCTCAGAACGAACTTGTTCCCACCGGGAAACTTGTTTCGCCACATATGCCTTGGCCACCTCATCACTCAGTCGCTGCGAGCTCGGGGCTGCATCCTTCTGCACTATCGCTGAGAGTTGTACATTTCGGAGGGGCGTTTTCTTCCAGGAGTGCCATCGCTTCCGTATTTTCGCCAGACACGTCCTCCAGGACTGTCGGCAGGGGCACATCTTGAGCGGGTGCCCGCACGCTCACATCTTGATCGGGCAGAGGGGTGTCCGAAACTCGACCCTCCACCCGGGACTCATTCTTGTCGACGCCTCCCACAGACGCTACTTCGGGTTCACCCAACTGGGCTCGCCCTGACCGGTCTCTAACTCGCCTCCAGCTTCACCGTCTCCCGACACTTGGTGCGCGTCGTCTTGGACGGGTGGCTCTACAGTCGGCTGACTCAGAGACCGCTTCTTCTCTTCACGGGCTGCCTTACCCTTTGCAGCGCCTGCCTTCCGAGCCGTCCGGACAACTTCCTCCAGACTCGCATGTTCCTCGGGCGGCAGCCCTTCCGCGCGTCGTGAACTTCGCGTTGCTTCTTCGCGTTCGCGACCCTCACGACCGGCGTCTCGCACGTCCTTCTTGCTTTTAGCCATAATAACTAGTTTAGTGGGTTAGTACGCTTCCTCGTAATAAACCAATACAAAATATACAAACAACTTCGCGGTGAAATCCCTGGTTCGAATCCGGGCACGCGCACCAGCTGTGGCGAGGCGGGTGAACGCCTTTTTACCGCCCAGGTGTATAGTGCTGTGCTCCAGACTCTGGAAGGTGCTTCCGGTTAGGAAGTCCTCCACTGGGAACACCTGAACGTGAACGTCCAGGTAGCGTGTGCTCCTTGTGGTAACCCCTCTAGGTTCGTTTGTCTTCGAACCGGGAGATGCACCGCGGGGATAAGTTGTGTTGTATACCAATATCGATCTTTGGAGATGAGCGTAGCGTCACCAACTTAGACGTAGCTCCAACAACCACGATAACCAAAATCAATACAGAGTTATACACACAAATATACAACCGTTCTTATTCTTAGACCCTTGAACGGTGGTTCGTACACCAGTCAACTTAGCTACACTTCCAGGACACTGGTCAGTCCCGGTCAGCTTTCACAAACGCGCACCACCCCAGAAGTACTGGGGATAGTTCAATACAGTCTTACTACCTATCACACAAGATGTCCTTCGATCACGATCCTGAATGGGACTTTCTTCCACTCTTTCCAGGATGTATATAGGATATGAAATGTAGGATCGCCTAAACGCACACTACAACTAGGATATGAAATAGGGCAGATTTACCACGGGCTCCACACCTGCTACTCACCCTAATTTGGACTTGGAGTATTTGGGGGTGGAGTCCAAACTTCTGGATGTCCTTCCTCAGAGGGCCTTTCGCCTTCAGCACTTGGTCGGGGCCGCCGGTATTCGTCCGGCCGAAGCTGTCCGAGCGCTTGCGGGTTACACGGATAATTGAACTCTGTTTGGTTTTATCTTTTGTGGCTATCTTCCTGCAATAGACACACATTCAGCTTTTGACTTACTTTTAGTATACCTTGAGGGGGGGGGCGTCATCATCTTAGGCATCCTTGATCTCATCGTGATGTCGTGGGTACAGGCGTAGGACTTCAAGGTTCCACGGAATCTTCCTGGAACCTGGTTGGTCGTCCTGGTCGGTCGGATATCACTTGGCTTGGTTATACTTAGATCCTTTCGTCCAGGGTGTCCATTGTTCTTCGGTGTTCTTTGGTGTTCTTCGGTGTTATTTGACACGTCCAGCCATGTCAGGACGGGTGACACCCAGTCTAATATAAACTGGGGCACTTGATCGCTCCCGTAGGCTTGACCCGTCGTCCGGTACTTGGTGCGTTCAGACTCATTACGTCTCGAGCACTCAACGCGATCCACGGCTGGATGTGAGAACGCCGCGCCCCGAAAATATCACCATGTCCCACAACTCCATATATATTGATGTATTGGCCTTTCAACCAATCACCACGTTCCACAGTAAAAATCTTGATTCCCATCGTGTCAGAATACCGGCTATTTCCCGTAGTGCACATCTCTAAACTTAAGCTGGTGAGGACATTCCCAGATAGACCCACAGCTCGTTTGCTCGACGAAGGATCGGAGCGCGTAGATCTTGATGAAGCCCTCCTCCCCGAGACAGTTGGATCCGCGATTTGGACGAAGATGAATATAAAGTGGAGAGGATCACAGACATGAGGACAGGGAAGCGGACTGGATCTACCGCGAGTTTTTGGTACATTGGCGAGGATATGAAGATCCGTCATGGGTCGATGAGGCGGATCTCAATGGTTGAGCATTGTTACATGAGTTCCTCAGGAGTCACACTAGCCGAAATCGATTTGGGGTAATGCAGTCTCACGGCGAGGCGAGGATCTCGGAGGCGAGTTGGTCGTTTTCGAGTGAGAAGGAGAAGAAGGATCAGCAGGGAGGATGCAGATTGGAGGAAGGAGAATTGGATGTTTACATATTGAAAAAAAAGAGGTGAGACGATTGGATCTGAGGTCCAGATCGAGATCGGGGCTGACAGACACAAATCACTGACGTGGAACTCGAACAAGAACGACTGTTACTCAAAGAAGTTGGATTAACGATTACGGAAGTGAAACAGAGGGTAAAACGCTGACGGAAGGCCAGGAAAACAGATCCAAAGACTACGCAGCACCCTGAGTCTGAACCCCGAAGAACTTGTCCCGGAGACGAGAAATGGAGCGAGCCGGATGCTGGTCCGGCGTGTCACGGAAGTGATTACGCCACGGATCCTCCGAATTAGCTTCATCTAACGCTTCGAGAAGATCGGAGGGCTCATTGCGGTGAAGATTAGGATCCCGAAGGTTGGGCTGACGTGACGCTAACCCCGGATACCAGGTCTCGGTCTCCGATTGCTTGGGAAGGTGGAGGAAGAAGGGATCCAGCAACAAAACCAAATCACACCAGCCCTCGCGCATCGCCAAGATGAAGATCTCCAGAAACGCCTTCCAGTGAGCGCCGGCGTGCGAACGACGGTTGTTACGCTCTTTCTTGTAGACGACGAGCCATGGGTGTCGTGTCATCATCGCCGGAGTGATTACGAAGGAGTGTGTAGACTCCCAATGTGACTGCAGACAGTCGGGCCCGTGGGTCTGATACTGCTGGATCGCGGCCCCGAGTCCCCCCCCCCACACCTAAAGAGAGCGCGTCGGCGTCGTCGGCTCTCTCCAGATCCTCCCATGGTCGGGAATCTAGTAGAGCCCGCACGTTGTCCTCCGTGATCAAGTCCACGCAGTAATCGTGAGGCGTGTATTGACGCCGACCCGTGGGAGCGATCTGCGGAAACAACCAGGCAGGACGAGTCGGAAGAACCGGAAACAGCACGTTGATCAGCATTGTAACCATGGCCACATCCGAGGCTTGGTCGGCCAACCATGGATCCATCTCGCGCTGGATGATGGCGCGCGCTTGAGCCCGCCCCGGGATGCAAAGTTCCACCGGGCAAACGGTGCCACAGGTTTCATCGGATCCGGAGTGGATGACTCAGCAGAACGGCGACGCGGCGGAGCAGGTGGACCCCCCCCCCCGAAGAGCAAACGTTCGGAGTGGGTCGGGATGCTGGATCCACGTCAGAACCACGTCAGAACCGGAGCCATCCGATCCATCAGGCGACGCGCCAGATCCGGCTACCTTGGACCCGCATCGAGGAGAAGCTTGCCGCCGCCGACGTTCAGCGGAGCGGGATTGAGCGAGGGCTTGCAGGGTCTGAGCTTCGAGTAAGTCGTCGACTACTTCAGCGGTGGCTTCGTCTTCTTCCTCGTCGCTGCTCGATTTGGCGTCAGAGTCTTTCTTGCTACCAGATCCGGCCGAACCCTAAGATCCGGAGCCAGCATCTGAATCAGCATCCCTAGCGCCTGGCATCCCCCGATCGTCGTCAGCGAGGTACCCGTCGTCTTGGGTTAGGTCGACGGGGCTGGACCCACCCCCATCCGCCGAAGACTTGGATCCACGGTTGTCATCGCCATCCGGGGAGAGAGGAGTCACGCGACGTTTGGCCGGAGGCACTGGACTCGAGTCAGGTGACGCCGGCAAGCTACGAGATCGCTTGGAACGTGGAGGCGAGGCGGCTGGACGAGGTCCGACCTTGAGGATCTGCTGGCAGATCTTGGACAGAGGGACAAACGGGGGAGTGCCGCGCCGCAACGAATGTAACACCGCAGCCGGACCCGACGTACTCACATCAGCCGAAGGTGCCGTCCCCATAGCAGCAGCCACCGCCGTTAACTTCTGACGCGCCGCGTCCAGATCCTGCTGCAGCGTGTCACGCTACTGCCGTATCTGGTCGCGCGCGTGACGGGCGGCGTCTCGCTCATGCAGTAACACCCGATTGGAGTGTTCCAGATCTTGGAGGCGGCGTTTCGTCTTCGCGAGTTGCTTAGCAGGAACCTCTTGGGACGCTTTGACCGCAGCCAACTCAGTACCTGTAGGAAGTAACAACGAGATTCCAAGATTAGGTCAGTGCAGGTATTGCGGATCCGGAGTAAGAAGGTTGAAACGTACGGAGATCCGAGACGTCCCCACGGAGGCGATCGGCGTCAGCTCTTGCGGTGTCATGATCCCAAACGGTGCGGATCAAGTCGTCCGTGGACGCCGCATGCGTAGCCCGAAGGCGATTGAGATCAGCCGAGAACTCGCGAAACATGCGCTGGGATGCCTGCAGTTCTTCTTTCGTAGCGTTCATCCGGTCTTCAGCGCTGACGGAAGCGGCTTGGGCGTCGTCCCGCTCTTGGATCAGACGATCGGGAGTTGGAGTAGCGCCACTCGCACTAGCTTTGAGCTTCGCCATTCGCGCTCCAGCCTGCCGCAGGGGCCTCTGTGGTTCGGGTCAAGCTGGTCCCCGTCAGGAGTAGCTCGTGTTCGGTGTTTTCGCGCGCCCAATCTAGCTCGTTCCGGTCCTCGTGGAACTGCTCGACCTCGTCGCCGGCCAGCCGCACGGTGATCACTCTGATCATGGAGATCGTCCCGCCCCGAGACTACTTGGTCGAAGCGCGACTCTAGGTTGCGAAAATCCGCCTCGTGCTGCCGGAGCTGGGACTCGAGGTTAACAACTCTTGGATTGGGGGCGGTTCCTGAGTCACTCGGCTCTTGGAACGAAGCGATCTCCGCGCGGAGACGTCCCACCTCTTGCTGTTGCGCACTGTATAAGCCCTTCAGAGCTCGGAGGTCGTGGGTTTGCAGGAGCAGAGTGCGAGAGAGCCGATGCTGTTGGTCGGCCGTCACGCTTCGGGAGGACGTAGCGGTCTGGAGATCGGCGTGTGCACTCGCGAGACGACCCCGCAGCAAGGAATTCAGGCGACGGAGCTCGTCAACATTGGCCCCAGCCGGAGGGGGGCGGCTCGGCGATCGTGGAGAAGACGTGGAGGACATCGGGCACCTTGGAGTTGCAGGTCGAAAAGACGGAATGTGCGAATAAGAACGGTGCGACTTCAGAGCCGACACCTGAGTGATGGAAAGTGCTCGCAGTGATGTCAGTTGGGTAACAACGACTACGAGCAGGAGCGATTGTGGAGGAGCAAGATCGAAGAGTTTGGAGATCGAAGTTGACTGGCAAGTGAGAGATTGGGACCCGGCCGGTCACTATTACGAAAGACTGACCTGACGGGATCTATGTGAAAAAGGACACGGTGGAACGCGGGATGGCAGCTTGGATAGGTGTTGGGAGACCGAAGCGGGCGCAGGCCAGCGGTCGCGACCCAGATCAAGTGGTCCGGAGAAGATCGGGGTGATTTGGATCTGGAGTCCAGATCGGGATCAGATCTGATACCCAGGATCCAGATCCAGTATTACGGATCCTGCGATTACGACACGCCAGAGCCCCGGATGACGCCATAAAGGAGGTAAAGGGATGCTACAGAGCCACTAGGTACCGATGGGATGCTAGCTGGATAGAAGGATAGGTAGATAAGATGGGATCGGACTTAAGCATAAATCAGTATCGAATTTGCCTTGGACATCGAAACCGCCTTCTCCCTCGCCTGGAAACGGGAACTACATTGGCCCTACAAAAAGAACAAGAGGTAGCGGTAAGAGATCTAGTGTTGGTTAAGTCTGGATAATACATTGGCCAGATCTAGACCTTCCTAGTGATCTACCCTCAAGTGCGGATCCCAGATCCACCGGAGTTCACAGCTTGACCGGTCGGGTCTTCGACGCTCAACTACCACAGATCCCGCTATAGGAAGCGGCAAGCATCGCAAGGAAAGGAACGTAAAGGACAAGAGCCCCGCAAAGGCAACCCCACGGCCGGATCCAGATCTGAGTGCAAGACCACTCGATCTGGGAGTATAACCGCGAGCTGTGTGAAGATTTCCACACCGCTCCACCCCATCCCGCGTCTCGCCAAGACTGTCTCGACTTCAAGGCTTTGACACTTCGAAATACACCAGATAAGCAAGATCCAGCCCTACCGACGGGTACACAAGGTAACCCAGTTCAGCACACATCACGGCAGATCGGAGTACCCCTCTCCGTTAGTCGGTGTTCGGGCGCAGTTGGGAAGTTGGATTAGCGATCTCGCAGATTTTGCTGATCCCGCTACACCAAATACTTTTTAAATCGTACTCGATAATCCATTTGACATTATACCATCGTGGACGAACTCATGCAGAGATTTGGAGTACCCACTTTTGACGCCTAAGACATAGGGACAATGTATAATTGCCTCGGTGCAGCGGGGCTACACATTCGGCAAACCTCACGTTAGTGCAACACGCACTAATGGATACATTCAGGTGGGCCACAGTGCAGTGTGGTCACCATTCATATTAGGAAGCAGTCCTATTGGTCAGAAAGAAGGGTCTTTCTACCAATAAGAGACAAGCATTAGGACGGGGTTTCTGCCAACCACTCGTTGGCAGAACCCCTCTTTATAGATATCAGTTTTAGGAAGAAAGCTACACTTATTATTCAATTCGGTTCTCATTTTACCGCAAAAGCTACTATTTGTACCTTTATTTAGGTTGAACTATATTTGTGGATACTAGTATACTTCATCTAAGTTAAATACACCTTCGCTTCCTCATACACGTGCGCACACGTGTAAGCTACTTTGGGCTAAGTAAGCCCATTACACCTGGTAGCGCTTTGTAGTCCGTCCATCGACCGACTACTTATGTATCGTATGAAATACGACACGGGGGCTGAGGACCTGCCTGTGGACACGCTCAACGAAAGTTGGATCTAAACCTGAGGTCAAGAAACGATCCCTTTCGCCGGGTTGGATATAAGCCTCTGTGTACCAAGGCTGTCTTCGATCAACCCAGAACCTGCACTAATTAGCCACGAACGAGGGTCTCTGTGACGGGGGTCACACGCACAATAGCTAGGAGGAAGCGTAACACGCTAACCACAGCAGACGCCTGGCGTCTCTATTGTTGCTTATGCAAAAGGCCCTGCCTTATCGGTCCTCTTTAGTACCGAGTACTTAAAGAGACTTGCACACTTGTAGGTTAGAGTTAAAACTGCCTTGTATTAATAACACTCATAAAGTTCTATCTACTGCTTTCTATCTGCATACTGAATCCCTGTCTAACTTGCGATCTTCCTCAGCGGTTGGCTCTCGTGCATCGTGGTCCTTAAGTACGACCGAACCCTAACTTAACATAGTACGTTGGGGGCGGTCTACCGTGAATACTCTATATAAGGACCCCTGGTACACAGTACCCATCGTGGTGTGTGACACTCAGTTCTTGTGGTCCACACCGGCCGGTGTGGTCCACACCAGAGAACGTCCCTTTTCCTTGAAAAGGACACTGGCCAATCCTGACCCCATTACACCCTCCCTCGCCCAAACGGGAAGCACCTTTCCCAGCGGGGAATCCAGCGGAAATGCGAACACAGCCTCATTCGGCAATTCACGCTCTTCCGAGCACACGCGCGCGCCACTACGCCCACCGGGCATGACGACCGAGACGCAGATCATCGTGCGGGCCGCCCCCACCACCCTTGGGGCTGCTGGCCCTGGCCAGAACCACGCCGACGCGCCCACTCCAAGCGACATGGAGGAGAAGCCTCCGGCGCCTGCTTCCAAGAAGCACTCGGGTGACCCGGAGGCGGCGAAGGACGCGTCGGCTTCCAAGAAGGCTGCGGATGCTGCGGAGAAGGCGATGGCGCCACCTGCTTCTAAGAAGCACGCGAAGGACCCGGACGAAGCGAAGAAACCCTCCGCTCCCAAGAAGCCCACGGTCGCGGCGACCAAGACGAAGGCGAAGAAGACACCCGCACCGCGGAAGACCACACGAAAGGGGAAGAAGGTGACCGCTCCCTCGAAGCCTGCGCCGAAGAAGCCCGCGCCGAAGAAGCCCGCGGTGGAGAAGCCCGCTGCCAAGCAGCTGCCCAAGACGAAGGGCACCACGAAGGAGAGCCCCAAGGCCCCGAAGCTGCCTCCCAAGCGCACGGATGTGCTGCTGCCGGGCCCTCACGAGGAGGTGAGCAGCGAGTCCGACTCGGACATCCCGAACCCCGGGTATGTCAGTGGCGCCGAATCGCCTGTTGCTGGCGTCCCGCAAGCTCCTGGAGCCCGAGCGCCCACGAAGGACCATGCGGCTTCCGCAACCTGCACGATCGCTTCCCCTGAGGGGCGTAGTCCGTCGCCGAACCCGTCCCTGCAGGTGGACTACGACGAGTCGGAGCCCGACGTGGACCACGAGGCCGGCGAGGTTGAGCGATCACCGCCACGGACCACTGATGCCCAACAGGTTCTCCACCCGGGGAGCCCGATGTCTCCAAAGACTGCGAAGGCGGTGGCATGCGCCCGAGCCCTGGAGGCGTCAATGTCTCGTCGAGACGATCCACCCGCTGCGGCGAAGGAGCCCCAAGTCATTACCAACGCCGGTGTCGATGAGGGGGTACCTCCTGAGCTGCTACAACCTGAGAATCGGCAGCACCTGGCCGATCGTTCCCGTCAGGAGGCCTCTCAGGCGGTGGGTACCAAGCGGGATCGCGAGACCCATGCCCCTCGCACCCGCGAGCAACTACTCGCGCTGCGATACTGGACTCGGGACGAGTACCGCGAGCACCTTCGCCAGAGTCGAATGCCTGGCCCAGGCGCGCCGCAGTGCGACAAGTGTCCGGTCGTGCTCCTGGTGGACACCGGGTTGTCCCGTCAGCGGAACGAGACGGAGTTCGAGGGGTGGTTGCACCACTTGGGCTACCCCGAGCCCGAGTTCTTGAACTCTCCGTTTTGGATTGACTGGCTGGCTCAGCGTCGTCTTCGGTTTCGCATGGCGAAGATGATTGCTGACGACACTTGGTCAGGTCGATTCCTTGATCGGCACCTGCCCACGCCGGGCGTCATCCTCGACGATGTTCTTTAGAAGATTCAGAAGTGTTGGCAGTCGCAGCCGGTAGAGCCAAAAAGTCTTCTCGGCCCTGTCAGCGCCGACCAGGTCCGTGGGCACTCTCAAAAGAGGCCACGAGATCGGCGCAGTCCTCCTCGAGGCGAGCCCCAGGCTCCCACAAGTTTCGACTACTCGGGTAGCCACGCCACTTCACCAGGTACTGGTACTGACCGCTGCGCCCGCGGCGCTTCAGTAGCTTCTCGCGATGGTAGTAGATGACGCCCTCATTACCAAGCAGAGGTGGCGGAGCCCGCAGCGGGAGTGGTGTCGGACCAGGACGCTCAGCGTCGCCCGACTGGCTCACGCCCTGACCAGGAGGGCCTTCTACCCGCTGTTGAGTCCTGTCAGCGACTCCTGGATGACCAGCGGACCGAGTTGGTGGCGCTTCGCGCTCGCGTCCAAGATGCGGAGGCCCGCCTGGAGAAGCTCCAAAATGTCCGCCGGGACTTGGACTTCCTGCGTGACCGCGTGTGGGATATGCCTCGGCAGCTGGACGACGAGGCTGTCCGCTTGCAGACCTGGTGCTCGCAAGGCGAGAAGAACGACGCGTCGGTGCGCCAGGTCTTGGAGCGGCACCTGGACTGGATTCGTACCCTGTATGACCGCGTGGGGAGCTTGGAGGCCCAAGAGGCACGCCGCGTAGCGGCCCTTGCTCCGGATCCTGCTCCCGCCCCTGCCCAGCTTCCCTCAGAAGAGCTCGTTCGGATGATGGCGAACACCTTCCGCCAGTACTCGGCGACTCAGTCGGCTCCTCAGGATCAACAGCCCCCGCCGGGCGGTAGGGTTTGAGCAAGTCGACGTAGAACGTTGGATCCGTGGCCATGGATGATGGCAGATCCAGCATGTAGGCGTGGCCGTGGACCCCTATGACTGTGAACGGTCCCACGAAGCGAGGTCGCAGCTTGGTGCTGCCCACAGCGGAGACCGCCTGAGTAGGAAGATTCTTAGCATTTAGTAAGACTTGGTCTCCCAGTTTAAACACCTGTGTGTTCTTACGCCCTTGGCGATCACTCTGTTCCTTCTGAATGTCTTGGGCGGCCGCCAGGGCGTCACGGACGCGATGCCTGACAGCTTCACCAGTCTCGATGAACGAGAGTAGGTTCCGTTTGACGGACGTTCTAAGGCCGTTAAGACCCCTTGGGTCTTCGGCGTTAGCCTCTCCCCCACCCAAACTCGAGGCCGGGGGCAGCGTAAGTGGCGTACGCGGGTGCCGCAGCCCGTACACATAGAACGGGGTGAAGCCCGTGGACGAATGAACGGCATTGTTGAGCGCAAACTCCACTTGTGGAAGGAGCGTACTCCACTTGGTGGGCTCTGCTGCGCAGACACTCCGAAGAATGTCCTCCAAACCACGGTTCACCCGCTCAGTCTGACCATCGGTCTGGGGATGGTCCGCTGTGGACATGTCCAACCTCGTGCCAAAAAGGCAGAAGAGGTGTTGCCAGAAGTGGGACACGAACCTTGGGTCTCTGTCACTCACGATAGCCTCGGGGAGGCCGTGATTACGAAAGACATTGTCCACAAAGAACTGAGCAGCCTGAGGCGCAGTCACGCTCTTCCGCACAGCGGCCAGCCGCACCATCTTACTAAAGCGGCAAACAAACACCAAGATGCTAGTGTGGCTACGCGCATCGGCCGGAAGCTCGAAGATGAAGTCCATGCTCACGGAGCGCCAGCCATCCGCCGGCACCGGCAAGCTCATCAAAGGAGCGGACGCCGAGGGCGCAGGCTTGACGCGCTGACACGTCTCACATGTCTGTACGTACTTACGTACCCATTTGTAGATGTGGGACCACCAGAAGTTGCGGGCCACAGACGTGTACGTCTTTTCCCGCCATAGATGACCGCTAAGCGGCGCGTCATGAGCCTCATAGAGGACATGATGACGCAGGTCCTCGTCGTTCGGAACGACAATGCGAGGCTCGTCGCCCTCGTCTACTTGGTAGTAGAGCAAACCCTCCACTACCGAGTAGCGGTGCAGACGTGAGCGTTGTCGCGCCGTGAGCTCGACGGCCTTGTTTGGAGCGCTCAGCGCCTCCACTAGACCTGCAAGGTCGTCGTCGTCGGCATACGCCTCGCGAATAAGCTCATAGAGCGGTGACTCAAGGTAGGCCAGATGTGCCAACTCGTAATCTGGCCGCCGGTAGAGCACGTCCGCTAGGACATTTTGCTTTCCAGGTTTATACTCCACCGTGAAGTTGTATTCAGCGAAGAAGGAGAGCCACCGCGCCATGCGCTGAGAGAGGTGAGGCGACGACGTCGCCGTACTCAACGAGGCATTATCTGTGTAGATCACAAAGGGTATTTGACCTAACAGGTGCACTCGAAACTTGACCAAGGCGTACTTCATCGCCAAGAGTTCTTTGTCGTGGACAGGGTAGTTCTTTTCCGCCGCCTTCAATTGGCGAGACTGGAAAGACACTACCCTTTCCCTGCATTCGGCATCCACCTGCAGCAGGGCACAGCCAATGGCAAAGTCGGATGCATCGCATACCATGCTGAACGGGCGCTCCTCGTTGGGCAGCGCCAGGATCGGAGCGCTCTGAAGGCTGCTCTTGATAGCTTCAAAAGCCTGTTGAGCCTCAGAGGTCCAGGACCACACTACATCCTTCTTGAGAAGATTAGTTAGAGGCCGTGCCATCTCGGCGTAATTGGCACTATACTTGTTCAAGTAGTTGGCCAGGTCGAGCCATTTACGCAGGTCCACCTGCCACTGTGCAATGGCACACACCTTCTCCGGGTCCTCACGGACACCGTCCTTCCCAAGGAAGCAGCCCAAAAAGGGGATCTCTTCGGCTCCGAAGATACACTTGTTGATGTTCGCATAGAGGCGATTCTCGCGCATGCACAAGAGAACCTCACGGAGGTGGCCAAGATGGGCTTCGACGGCCGTCTTCCCTTCTGACGCACGGGTGTGCACGAAGATGTCGTCGAAGTACGTCTGTACGAACTGCCGCATCGGCCTGAAGAGCTGCGTTACGAGCCGATTGAATGTGGCGGGGGCGTTGGACAGCCCCTGGGGCATGACCAACCATTCCCACAACATCCCGCTGGGAGTGCTCACAGCCGTAAGAGGAATGTCCAACTGTCGCATCAGTAGCTGATAGTAGCCATCGACCATGTCGAGCGCACTAAAGATCGTGCAGCCTGCCATGTTGTTCTGCAACACGTCCTTCCTAGGAATAGGCGTCGACGCCGGAATGGTTGCCGCGTTCAGCTTGTTGAAGGCGTGCACCATGCGCCACTTCCCGTTGTGCTTGCACACACAGAACGTCGGGGACGAATGTGGCGACTTAGACTCGCGCACCATGCCAGCGGCGTGCTTCGCCGCGAAGAAGGCGTCGATTACGCCGAACTGTTCCTTCGGAAGCGGCCACTGCCGAGTGGTGCAATACTTAGCGCCGGGCACTAAGTCAATCTCATGTCGCACGCTCCGATCCGGGGGAAGGACCGAGGGGGGGGTCGTCGCTAAAGACATCCGAAACTCCTTCAGAAGGGCGTAATACGGATCCGAGGGGTCCTTCAAGATGGCAGCGCCATACCGCGTCTGCCTCTTAGTGGTTCGTTCGTCTTCTAACACCTCGGGGTCCATGACCGACGAGGAGTTGAGCTCCAGTGAGCTACCTTCTGGGCGAAGCAGAACCACTTCTGCCAATTCTCCCGCCTTGAGAGAATCCATAAACTCCACATACGAAAGCTCCTCGAGCTCAAGTAGCTCTGCTACCGTGGGTAACGGATTCAACACCCTCCCCACCTTGGGTTCGCCCGTGAAGACGTCGACTACTTGAGGAACCGTGTCCTCAGCCACGGAATCCGCATCGCGACTAGACGCCTCTGCCTTGGGCGTGCTCGTGACCTTGTCACTCTTGTTGATCTTGATAGTGGGAGCCCCTGCTCGACCACTCGTGATTGCGCGAGCCCCAACTCTAGCGCCTTCTGTCGCGTGGGCCGAACCAGCTACAACGCCTTGAGTAGTGGGAGTTCCGACTCGACCACTCTTGTTTGCGCGAGCAACAACTCCAGCGCCTTTCTGGACGTGGGCTGAACCAGCCACCACACTTTGCGTAGGGGGAGCTCGGACGCTACCACCCCTTCCTGCGCGAGCTGCTGCAGCGTCCGCGCCTTGAGTCTCCACTGCCCCCTGGGCAAGTGCAACTCGATTGTAAACTACAGAACCCTATCCTCTACCCGGAGAGGTACTAGGATCCTGCGGATCTTCTCCACCACCTACCTCGAGCTCCCGCGCTCGTGGAGGCAATGTCATGGGCAATTCCAACACTTCCGAAGTGCCGGCAAACTGCCGCTCGCCGCGTGGCACACGGTGCTCATGCACAAACCCGTCTCGGGAAGAGGAGGGCTCTGTCCGCGAGGGGGTTGTGGCTGGCACCAATGGTGCGACTACGAAAGTCTATCCACGGCTCGTGCTTAGCAAGCCAAGGCATGCCAAGGATAAGATCGTACCGATCATCCATGTCCAAGACAATGAACGGTTCGACCGAATTGAAGTCATCAAACTTCACGCTTAAGGGTATGGTAACCTTGCGTGTAGACACGATGGAGCCAGTCGCTAAGCGAACAGATACATTGGTATTACTCTTAGAAGCTTCTAAAGCACTAGCATACAATGCCTTGTTCCTAGCCACACTGGATTTCGTCGCAAAGTTAAACGATGCTCCTGAATCGATCAGGACCGTCATCGGTTCGGGGTACCTTTTCACGCTGGCAGTGACGCCCACGAGGTTAGACTGCGCGGCGGCCAAGGAGAGACACAGAAGTGTCGTCCCAGGGACTTGCTCCTTTGGAGAGACTGGTGAGGGACTCACCTTCCTCGACGAGGAGCGAAGTCTCCCAGCAGGGCGTCCCGCCCCTACTGGGAGTCGCCGTTTTCCGACTCTGTCGCCTCGAGGCTATTAAGAGCCGGACGCGCCGCGTACTTCTTGTCGCGTGGCACCTTCCATGGGTTGGTGGGGCAGTTTCGACGGAAGTTGGTTACAACTGAAACAGCGACCACTCGCCCGTTGCGTATTCTGAGGACGTGCCGACTCGGCAAGAGAGATCTCCATCGGAGTGGGACCCTCACTGGCCTATCCATGAGGCGTGTGCCCTTGTGCCGAGCGCACACAGTGATCCTCCAACATAGCAATGTGGACCGCCTCATTAAAGGTCTTGGGCTGACGCCGGAAGAGCTCCGACCGAACCGGACCCGTGCGGACACCGTCCATGAAGACCGTCACCTTGACGTCCTCAGAGAGGGGTGCGCCGGCCATGGCGGCTTCGAGGTTGTGGAGCTCCATGACGTAGTCTTGAAGCGACCGCTTGCTTTGCATGCACCGCAAGAAACTGGAGCGGTGGTGGTATGCCACATTGGCAAGAAGGAAGGTGGAGCGTAGCTCCTGTTCCATGAACGACCACGAGGTGAAGTACCCCGGCGTTGCCGTTTCACGGGCCATAGCCCATGCGCGTGCGCGCCCTCCAAGGTTGGATAGCGCGAACGCCACTTGAGCCCGCGTGTCGTAGATCTGACCAGCGCTTAGCGCGATTTCGATCTCGCAAACCCAGAAGACAAGACTGTCTGAGTCTTTGCTGTCGAACGTCGGAACCGACATCTTGACGAGCTTCTCTTATCTATCTCATGAAATTGGAGCAGAAGGGATCCGAGCCAAGCCAAAGATAGCCAAAGGTGTGAAAGGTCTCCCGTTCCCGTCGACTCTGAAGGGCGTACAGTCGTTTCTAGGGAGTCTGAACTATTACAATAAGTTCATTGAAGATCTCCCAGTTATCGCAGCTGTACTCTATGAGTTGACAGATGAACAAGTAAAGAAGCATTTGAAGTTCTGAAGCGGAAAATTGTGTCAACGCCCCTGCTCAGACATCCTGACTCTCGGAAGCCGTTTGTCATCATAGTTCATGCCAACCCTTGGGCAGCTTGCGCTGTCTTAGGCCAAGAATACGATGGAGTTATTTTTTCAGTTCGTTTCACGGGACGGGTGTTACACGACCAAGAGCTCAGGTACCCTCCCGCTGAAAAAGAGGTGGTCCCGCTGATCCGAGTCCTCCGAGTATTCTATACGATGTTGGCTGGGACGAAGCTGATCAGAGTCTATACCAGACATTCAGTGTTGAAGTGGATATTCAAGTCGAGATCGCTCGAGGGACGGTGCGAACAGTGGGCAGTACGATTAGCCCTCTGGCCGTTAGAAATCCACAAAGTCCAACGAGATGAAGATGGCTTAGCTGCGATCATGGGCGCAGGCATTACGCCCCGGGGTAAGCTTGGCCAGATAGCTGAGAGTCTCATCCCAGCTAAAGGACAAGTCATACGCTCTCCGCCGATTAGTCTGGGGATGCTGGAAGCCGACTACGAAGGTTGGCGGCTCAGCTTCGACGGCGCTGCTAAGATGTCAGATCGGCGAGGCTCAGCGGGTTGTGTTGTGTGGAAGCTCCCTTCTTGGGATGTGATTGAAGCTCAAGGTTTTCATTTCGAAGACGCCACAGTGAATGAGGCTGAATATCATGGCCTGATTGAAGGCGCGAAGATAGCTTTAGCTAGAGGCATATCTAAGATAGTGATTGTCGGAGATTCCCGTATCGCCATTCAGCAAGCTCAAGGGCTCATACAATGCCTGAACCCGAGTATGCAGCTCCTGCTCAACGAATTCGATGAACTCCGCCCGAAATTCAAATCAGTAAAGCTAGTCCATGTCAAGCGCGAGTTCAACGCCGCTACCGATAACTTGACTTCAAAAACTTTGGCAGCTCGGTGTACAGTTACCCTGGAGGACCCAGTGGAGCTAGCTCAGCTGAAACAGTTAAATCGAATTGCGGAAAAACTGGTTCGGGAGCCGATCCCTGCCGATGAGAGAAAGCCCAACGAAGTGGAATCGGAGATTATACCTGAACCAGTGTCGCTTGTCCAAGCTGCAGAGCCCTTGTCTCCAGACGCTAAAATATTTGTTGTCACTCGGAGACAAGCTCGTGCAGAGGAAAGCCCTGTTGGAGAAAGTAGGGGCGCTGATCGAGATGAGACCCCTGCATCTGAGGAGGTAACTGCGGGATTCTCTCCTGAAACAGCCACTCCTGCCATGGCAATCGCTGAGAGGTGGCGGCGTATCTTGGCTCACCACGGAGCCGAGCTCTGGATCCGAAGGCTTCGAGACTACTTGAAAGGAGATTTGACCGATTTATCCGCTGCTGAAGCTGAGGATGTGGCCAAGATTGCCAATCAATGTGTCTTAGATTCTCGTGGAGCTCTGTACTATCTGAGCCGAGCTACGCCGAATCGACCCCGAGATCAAGCTGAGATGTTGAGGCTAGTGGTCCCTCGTTCTCTCCAAGCTGACCTACTACATCTGAGTCATGAAGACTTTCAAGGAGCTCATCAAGGGATCACCCGAACCTTTGAGCGACTACGCCAAGAGTATTATTGGCCAGGTATGTACGCTGATGTGGAACGTTTTGTCAAGGAATATGTCGATTGCGTGACGGCTAAAGGGGCTCCCCCCAATCCTGGGCCATCCCCTGGAAATATCCTAGCTACTCGGCCGTTTGATGCCATATCCATGGACTTTGTCACGCATCTGCCTAAAGCAGATCGAGGCAACGTGTTCCTCATGCTGTTCCAATGCATGTTCTCAGGTTTTGTGATCTGTAAACCGATGAGCTCAACTACAGCTCCGGAAGTGGCAGAGGCTTACATGGACCGAGTATTCCAGCGTTTTGGCGCCAGTGAGATGATCCGTCACGACCGTGACCCCAGATTCATGAGTGAAGTCTTTGCGAAATTTCGGGAGATGCTGGGGAATCGGCAACGAGCCACGCTCGCTTATCGACCTCAGGCCAATGGACAGCAAGAGAGATCAGTCCAAACCGTGATCCGAGCCGTTCGGGCTTATGTAGCTGAGCTCGATCAGAGCGACTGGGACGACCAGGTTGAGAAGTTGATGTGGGCTCTGAACACGTCTTTCGATGCCACTCGTCTCGACACCCCATTCTACTTGGTTCATGGTTGGGATCCTCAGAGTACGGTATCGGCTATGCTTGGCCCGCGACCGACCGGTCTGGACCAAAAGACCGCTTATGAGTGGCGTCGAGGAGTTCAGCGCCAATACGAGTACGCTCAAGCTTGGGCAATGGATCTCCAAGCTCAAGCTCAAGCTAAACGTTCTGAGGCGCAGACCAAAATCTGGCAGGAGTTGTCCGCAGTTGGAGATGCGGTCTGGCTGTATTTGGCCAGAGTCCAACCTGGACTGACAAAGAAGTTCGCACACCTGTGGCATGGACCTTTCAGGATCCTGGAAACGTCGGACGACTTCCGATGCAAGCTGAAAATCGAGGGCTCAGGGTACAAAGTCTACCCCTGGGTGCACATGAGCAGGCTGAAACCGAGAGCTCTCTTCCCAGATCGTCCAACCGAAGAGATCGAGATCGCTGAAGAAGACGATTTCGACACCGCCCTTCTTGCTGAAGACGTGGACGATCCTGACGAGACTCAGAGCGAATACGAAGTCGAAAGCATCCAAGATGTTCGCTGGGTGAAGCGGACCCGTACGTCAAAACGGGTTCGTGAATACTTGGTGAAATGGAAGGGTTACTCTGAGCCCGATTGGGTACCTATGTCTCAGCTGAATTGTGGGGCACTTCTCTATGAATTCAACAAAGGTGCCAAAGCGCAGGCGCGGTTCAAAGCAATGGAAGCAGGCGATGAGCTTCCTGAGCTCGAGGCTCAGTAGCTCACCTGCTGAGAACTGTGTATGTGTTTGGTGTTTGTATGAAGTTGGAGATTTTGTGTTTTACGATTTGGTTGTCAATGGTGAAAGGTCTGAGCTTAGGACAAGCCAAGAAGGATGAGAGACAAGACAAGAATGTTCAGATGAAAAGGTGTGAGATGTATTATGAATTACGCTCAAAAGAAAGTTTGCCAGACGCGTCCTAAAAGGGCTCACAGCAAAGCTGCGAGCACATCTTCGAGATCGTCATGATCGAAGCTTGGGTCAGGAATGAGAGGATTCTGCTCGCGCTCATGGTCGCTGTGCAGCTGCCGGGTCAACTCGACAGGTGCCAGGTTCAGAAACGCGTTATCCGAACGGCGAGTAGCCCACTGCGTACGAGAGCACTCCAGTTCGTCGACGGTGGCCAGCTGAGAAGGCAAAGCGATGTTGAGAGCAGGGTCACGCGTGATCCAGTAGCACGGATCTCGGGGAACTACCCAGAGTCCAGGCTCGTACCAGATCTTCTCGTCGAAGCCATTGACTTTGCTGAGTTCGGCCATCATCTCTTTACGCTTGGCGTCAAAAGTGGAACACCTATCCTTGCGATCTTGGTATAAATCAGCCAACCCGGAGATGCTGCGAAGCTCAGCCGAAGCTTGGTAGTCGAGAGCGGGGTCCATCGTCACCCAGTGCAACCTTTTCCAGTATTCGCGTCTCCAACGACTCATGAAGTTGAGAATCGTCGGCAAGGCTTGGATCATGTCTGGATGGATGTCGCTGTACTGGAAAAAGACGAGAGTCTGCACGCGGTTCTGCCTCATCAAGTCCCAAGGAGTAGTCTGCAAAAGTCGCCAATACTCCGGCGCTCGCCAACGGAGGTGAAGATGCTTCATCATTACTTTCACCGGCATGTAGCGCGGGAAACCAATGGTCTGATGGAGCAAATCCTGGACCCGGATACCGTAGTGAAACCAACTGCCCCGCCTGGGTCGCTCAATCACGCCATCGTCTTCGGCCGGATCAGGGATGTTGCTTTTAGCACGTCCAGTTTGACCAGCTGAAGATTGCGCCGAGAGTTTGGGAGTCTTGGTAGTTCCACTGAGAGCTGATGAGCCCCGAGGACGCTTGCCGCTAGAGGAGGATTTTTGACCCCGGGTGTGCACTGAGCCGCCGCCAACAACAGCCTTGCTGTGGAATATCGGGTCTGCCTTAGATTCGCCATCTTCTTCCTCCTCAGACGAGCTGGGCCGGAATGGAGATCCACTGTAGCTGGAAGGTGACTTCGACCGAGGAGGGATAGGCAAAGGCTCCCAACTCTCAGGAACCCTGTCAAGCGCTGGATCCAGAATGTCCATCAGAGCCTTCTCGTAATACTGGTCAGGGACGAAGGAAGTCCACGGAGTTCGATCCAACGCTTCCCAGTAGATGGCCGAGATCAGCATTTCCGTCAGAGCGAACTTACCGAACTGGTCATGCAGCATTTGGTTCTTCCGGGCTTCAGCCACTGCGTCCCAAAACTGGACGCCGTTGACCATGAGCTCCCGAACGTCGGCGCGAACATCATCCCAAAGGAACTGACTCGGAACCGCTTTGATAGCCTTGGCTTCGGAAACGCGGGAAGGAGAACTCTTCAGAGCTCGAGTATTATCAGGTTTGAATTTCCGAGGACGCTGAGTCAGTTTCAGCCGGTCAACATACAGCATCACACGCGTAGAGCTCGGGGTGCTGGTGGAAGAGTGCGTTAGATCAATCATCGCTTGATCCCCCGAGCCGCTACCTTGACTTGCTGAGTGCTGAGATTTCGAAACCCCACTTGGTGGTGGTGTGCCTGACAGCGATAGTCTGGGCATTTTGCGGCCGGCTTTCGCAGGCGTGACCGACTTTGGAGATGGATCACTGAGCGGAGTCCTTGGCTTAGGCGCTTGAGCTGACCCCCCACTTGCCGGAGACGGATTGGGAGTCGTAGTCTTGCCCTTTTGTGACACATACGGCCCACAGTCGTCTGAATCCTCATCTCGCGCTGAGATTTGGAGCATTGTCCGGTATTGAGACGGGACCGCATGATCCTCTTGGTAGTGCTGAAGCAACTCTTGCAGCCGTTTCCAATGACCACTGAGATTAGTGTTCCCCGCCAAGAAGTCCATCAACGCCGCAGCGGAGAACTTCTGAACTCCAGCGAGCTCAGCTTCGAGTTCGGCAATGCGTTTGTCACGCAGATCCCGAGATTCCTGCAACCGTTTCACCTCCCGAGCCGACGCCAGGATCTGATCCTGCAAGTCGGACTTCTCACAACTGAGGCGCCCCGCGGCAGCTTGAAGAGCATCGATCTCGTCTTGTTGCTTGCCTGGAAGAGGGAGATTCGGGACGGAAGCCGAGATAGGAGCAGGAGTGTTCAGCATGGCTTCGGCGTGAGCTGCCGTCAGCGCAGCTACGTTGGTCTCGTACTCTGTCTTCTGAGAAGCGAGGTTTGCCACGAGCTGGGCGCATTCAGCTCTCAGCTGCGCGACCTGAGCTGAGTCACTTTGAGCTAAACTCCCTTGTTCAAGCGCCAAGACTCGCTGGATCGAAGTTTGCAAGTACCGGACCGTGTTCATTGCTCGTAGAGCCAACTCGTCCACTCCGTATACCTGAGCGAGAGCCAAAGCTTCGCGCTCCATCGCTATACGGACTCGGAAGTCAGTAGGGTCCACCAAGCGATGTGATCCCGGGTGAAGCACCTCAGCCGTTGCATCCCCTCCTACCAATGAACTCAGCCGACGCAATTCGGCATCGCTGAGCCGTAGAAGAGCAATTACTCGCGCTAGGCCGTCCGTGGTGCCAGCGAAGGTGCTGCCCCGGTGGAGATCCCGCATGGTGGCCGGCACCATCGTTGTGGATGTAGCAGACGAAGTTGACGTGGCTTGATTGGCAGGCGAAGACGCTGGGCGGAGGAAGGATGAGTCCTGACGCACGCTTCCACCTGGCGGGATCATTTGGAGCTGCCTCACGAGTGTGGACGCAGCTTGCAGAGCGTCTGCAGATAGCGTCATAGACGCAGGAAGCCCCGTTACGGTGCAGGCTGTTGGCTCGAAGATGTGACGCCCACCGACACCTGCGCCACTCTAGGAACCGTCAGTGGCGTACTGGTGGCCGCCGACAGTCGAATAGAGCTCACAGGCGTGTCGGTCAGAGCGGAGGACATCTGCGAAGATGCTGAAGCGCCCGGTACCGCTGAAGTTGGCGTATTGCTGCGCGAGGCGCGGGGACGAATGCTGGGAGAAGCAGGAGCCGCAGGAGTGCCCTGCTGTCCCGTTCCACCCGCGCCATCACCCGAAGAAGACGCGGGACGCGGTGGGTCGACCGGAGAGTCGTCGGCCATCGTGGATTGAGCGATTTGGAGGAGTTGGAGGTGCCGTGCGCGCTCGGCGTTGGAAATTGTCGAATGGTCCGAAATTGCAAACCACAAATTCGGCAAGATCCGACGAAACTGGGACGAGGCGACCACTGGCATATTTGGTTATGAGGGTCGAGCCCGACTCGTGACTGACCTCTTTGGACTCGATCCACATAAGGGACGGTTGTGACGAAGCTCCCCCCAGATTTCTGGGAGAGTTCCTCAAGCATCTGCCAGTGACCACTCTCAGACGAGAATCGATCATGATTGGCCAGATGATGGCTGAACCCAACGCCCGTCACGCCGCCTTCAACTGGCTTGAGATGATTTGAAGTGGAGTGGAAACGGCCCAGTCAAGCTGAGAGATGACTCAGCCAGACCACACCAGCGACAACGGAGTTTGAGCGATGACACTTGGAGCTGCTGAACATTGGATGACCGCAGGTCAAGTGTGACCGAGCTGCTCGCGCCTCAGTGAGCTCGGGCTGAGCTCGCAGACGACGAGCCCAACCTCATTCGCTTTCAGTCTGAAGCGATAGAGTGACCCCGATGTGTTGAAGGTCGACAAGTCACACATAGCTAAGCTTGTCCTGCTTCCAGAAACTACTCACTGAGCTCAGAAGTGGTGAAGGCAACGATATCTTCGCTCAGCTCGAAGTGGCCAAGTCAAGCATGGCTGAGCTTGGACAGCCTCAGCAGTGAGTCGTCGAATTCAGGAGACATGGTATTGTGAATGGTGAGACTCAGCAAAGAGGTGTTCGCCCCGGCTACGATGGACCTCAGTTGTTGCAGAAGCGTGCGCATGAGCTCGGCAGGTCATCTCGGGTCTCAGCCGGCTGTATGGACTTCAGCGGAGATGTAAGCTGGCGAGCGCTGATACCGAAGATGTCGATGTGGATCTCAGCTGAGCCCAGGGGGTCTTGGCTAGTCGCCGACGGCTGGTTGAATGGTCGCCGCACGCTGGAAGGTCGCGTCATCAGATGATGACCGGGAAATAAATCAGCTGTGGCACAAGTCGGTGAAGCCAGATGACACACCTTGACCAGCCAATGAGAATCCCGGGATCTGCCACTCATCGATGAAGCATCACGAAGTCACTTCCTGACGTCGCTGGACTTTGCTGAGCTCGGCCAGTCATTGGCCAAACTCATGTTGAAGCGCCGCTCGCCATTGGCTTGCTGGCAGCTCGCAAGACGATATCTTTCTTTTCACCTGTGTTTGGGTGCGCTCCGAAGGAAGCCGAGAGCCCTCCCTTGATAGGTCTTTGTTTGCATGTGTAAAGTATCAATCAGAATCGAATTTGCCCCGAAGGCCACAGCGTTAAGTTTACTGCTGCGGAAAAGGGTGTCTGAGGAGACTCCAACCAAAACTCAACTCCAATATAGACCTTTTGGGTGTACCTCGGTGTGAAGGGGTACCCATTAGACTATTTCATATTTCCTTACGCGTTGGCAGGCCGACTAGGCGGCTGTACCTGGCGCGTATTTCATATCATTCTGGCGCTGAGCCTGGGACCGTGTTTTCCCCGCTCAGCCGTTCCGTCTACGACAAGACGTGGTGCGCGGGAGTCCCAGGGCAGAGACGAGAACCCTGGACCAAGACAGGCTCAAACCGAGCCAATTTCTCGGAGCCACCCTAGGTCGGGGGGCGAGTGAAGACCTGTGTACGCGGCTCTCAGCTGGAGCAGCCTGGAGGAAGAGCAGAAGCAAGGAAGGCCGGGTCTGCGGTCTTGGAAGGAGCAGACAAGTGTGTGTGTGGAAGTCGTGTCTACATCAAGAAACCCCCCGGGGCAAATCGGGTCGAGACACGTGCAGACGAAGGCCTGTTGAGCGAGGAGCCGGCTTCGTTTGGAGAGCATCAAGGGACGACTGGACAAGGAACAAGAAGACGTGGTTGGTTGACGTCTGGGCCCAAAGCGTAGCCCCAGCAAGAACCGTCAAGGGGATCGCAAGGGAGGCGCACACGCCGCGTCGGACCAAGAGTTCGGGTTCAGAGGTGTTGGCCGAGTCTTCGTCGAGTACAGCTGAGACCATTCAGCTGAGACTCTAAGACTCTGAGACCCCCTGGACTTAGATTCAAGGTTTGCTGAGTCAAGTTAATTTCAAGGTTTATTCTGGACGCTGGGGAGTTGCCCGCACCTCACCACATTTGCCCAGTCAGAGAACGCGGCTATACCGGCCTCAGAGCACGGGGATACTGGATCCCCGGCAGGAATGTCGGGCACACTCAGGTTCTGGAGGAGGCACCAACACTCCTGAGCGCCCGGAGCAGTGAAGCCCGGCAAAAGGAACAGGTTGCCGAGCTCAGACACCTGCCGCCACGTCAGATACACTGGTTACAGCGGGCGTGAACCCGGTCTGCATGGTGCCAGGGGCAGCTGAGAGAGTGGCCGTCACTTCGACCCGAGGACGCCCTTGCCGTGTGACTGCAGACGAACCCTCGGTCGATGGTGCGGCGGACGCGGAGGACCCCGGCAACGACGCAGCAGACACGACCGAGGCTTGGGAAACGGATCCAGCCGGGGGAGAAGAACTCTCTTCCTCGCTCTCCGAGCCGAACATGGCCCGCTCGAGCGACTCTGGGGACAAGTCGTCGAACTTCGGCGGCGAAGCCGCCGGTTGTGGTGAGCGAGGAGGAGTCGCCGGAGGAGACCCGCCAGCGTCGGACGCGGCGGAGGAGTGGTCAGACTCGCTCGAAGAACCGTCGGGCTGCCTGTTGTCGTCAGAGCCGGATGATGGCGGACTGCCATGATCACCACTGCTAGGCGGGGATCCGCCGGCAGGTGACCCGGGCTGATCCGCATCTCCAGGAGAGCCAACTCCACCGAGCGGACCAGACTGGCGCAGACCACTGACCGAGGCCGCAGAGGGAGACCCCGAAGCGGCAGGCGATGAAGGACTGGCGGATGTCGACGACGACGCCGGAATCAGAGAAGCGTCGCTACCCTCGACCGACTCACCACCAGGTGACCCGAGAGCAGCGGAAGGCGAAGGCGGGGTGACCAAAGCTTGCTGGTCGCCCGAAGACCCGCTTGCACGTTGCACAGCAGTGGCCGCAGCCCTCGCCCGCAGGTCGACAGACGCACGGCCAAGCCGCTTGGAGGGGGGCAGCTGTGACGCAGCCGCACCCTCGGTCGACGACTGAGGGGACGAGTCCCGCTTGTGCTTCGACGAAGATGACGCGGACGAGGGCGACGCCGGAGGACTGGAGCGAGGGACCACAGGAGTCGACGATGCCTCGGTGGACGGTTCGTCCGGGCTCGACAACTCGTCACCGCTCTGCGGAGATCCGACGATGACGTCTCGAGGGTTGAGACCCAGCAGCGTCCAGTCAATCTCGTCCGCGGAGATGCCCGCCGACGCCAGGACAAGAGTGTCCACGTCCAACTCATGCATCGCAGAGTGGCGCCGCAGGACCGAGTTCGCCCGACGCAAGCTGTTGTTCTCGTCTTGTAGAGCTTGGATGCGCGCGGGTATGACCCCGGACTGACCTCGGTCTTGGTCGGCCAGTTGTCGGCGAAGGCGGTCGAGCTGGGCGGTGTGGGCAACGAGGCTTGCCTTCAACCGCTCACGATCTGTCGTGAGCTGTCGATGAGCCGTGGTCGCCTCGACGTTGGTATCGACGAGGCGCCGCTCGAGCGAGGCGGTCACCTCCCGGTGCGACTCCAGGGTGGCTTCTGCTTCAGTCAGCCGCTCGAGGAGCTTCAGCCGTTCGGCTCGAAGCTCGCCAACCCGATCATGAGCCTCGTGAAGCTCGGTCGACGTCTGCACGCAAAAGAGATCGGACTTCACAGGGAGATCCATCTCAACATGTAGTTTGTCCTCCGTATCCTTCGCCAGAGCCTGGAGCCGATCCACCTCCTGACGGAGGGACATCATCTCCTCGGACTCGGCGACGGGCAGACGTCGAGGAGTCACTGCAGCCGTAGCCACCTCTTCGAGGGTCGTGGCATGCTCAAGGCGTCGATCCAACACTGGATCGACCCGAGCGGAAGGTGCACGGGCGACGCTGACGACCAGCTTGGCGAGACGGTGGAACTGGCGGTCGGACGCCGTCAATACTGGCGTGAGAGGCTCGGTCGCGCCCGCTGCGGGTGCAGCGACCACTGCTCCGGCAGCCACAGCCCCGACCGACGCCCCGCGAGTTGCCAACGATGCCGAAAACGCGGGAGCTGGCGACGGAGGGGGATTACCGCGCAGCGGAGAAGTTGGAGGCGAGCGATACGGAGAATCGCCCGGTACCTCTGCCGGCGCAAACCGGAGAGCCTCGGTCGACGCTGGGTAAGGACCCCGGATGCTTGCTGGAGGTGCTGGATGCTCAACCGAGGACCCGGGAGCCGCAGAAGTCACGTCGCCGGGTCGAGAAGCGGTTGAAGGAGTGCCGCCACGCGGACGAGACTCGGTCGAAGATGCTCCGGTGGGCAGGCGCGGCTGAGGCTGCGTGGCGTCGGCGAGGACGTCCAGAGCGCTCTGAGGGGATGAACAAGAGAAAACAAGTCAGCGCCAAGATGATCAAGATAAGAACAAGCTGAACAAGGAGATGCTCACCTCGCCAATACAGCAAAAGGACCGGAGGGCACGCGCGGTGGCTGAAGCCAGCGACCGAGATTCGGGGCGAGTCGGAGGGCGAGACATTGCGCCGCGCCGTTCGCCAGTACCAGGTTCACGACGAGGCGGGGGCAGTTGTGGCGTGGAGATCCGGCCAAAAAGTGACCTCGGCCGGGCCGCGCTGCAGGCACACTCTGTCGGATTCGCTGACAGAAAGGAAGTTGCCGTTGTGACAAGCGGTCACTCACAAATACCTCGGTAGAGTGACAGGTAGTGACTTTAGCCTCGGTGGGACCTAATAAAAATACCCGACCGAGGCTAAATACGTCAGACTCAGTGATATTTACGACCAAAACCTCGGTCGTACTTAAGTGGAAGCCTCGGTCAGATGACCGAAGCCTCGGTCGCACCTCGAGGTACCTCTGGCGTAATCACCGTCATTATTGATGAGTGTACAGAAGTCGCCACATCGAGATTCGTTTTATACTAGGTATTTGTATGTAGGATTAGGATTAGCTATAGGATGATCTGCAGAGGCTCTCAGAGCCTCTGAATATTCAGTAATAAATCAGTAGTCTTCCCCCCAAGTCTTCAGAGGTTAAGTCCGACTCCGGTAAGTGTTAGCTAGCTTATTGTAGTGCCTGGATACGCCTGGCTTAGTGGTATGGCTGTTGGCGGACTAGAAATTTATTAATTAATAGTCCACCGAGGTCAAGCCAAGAGTAGGCGTGGCCGAGAGGCTAGAGTGGCACTTAGAGTGTCGTTCTCTGTGTGTGGGGGGGTTAAGCCCCCTAGAGTATATTTTACTACCGACCGAGGATTACCTCGGTCCCTTTTGTATTAGGCCTAATCAACCGGTACCCTTCCATCTGAGGGACTGCAAAAGGGTTGCGCGAAAGCGCTATATTGCATTCTAGCCTTCGTTCGTGGCTAGTTAGTGTAGGTTTTGGGTTGACCGAAGACAACCTTGGTACACAGAGGCTTATATCCAACCCGGTGTAAGGGATCGTTCCTGAACCTTCAGGTTAGATCCAACTTTCGTTGACCCTTTCCGGAAGACGTGTGTTCTTGGTGGGACTCGTACCGTACGGTTGCAAGATTTTCAGCGTGTACCTACACGACACTACTCTGCGGGGATCCCGCGATGACGTCAGCTAGGTTGAGACCCAACAACGCCCAGTCGATTTCATCGGCGGAGATGCCCGCCGATGCCAGAACGAGGGTGTCCACATCCAGATCATGCATCGCGGAGTGCCGACGCAAGACCGAGTTCGCCCGACGGAGGCTGTTGTTCTCGTCCTGCAGCGCGCGGATGCGCGCCAGCAGAACTCCAGATTGACCTCGGTCTTGCTCCGCCAAGTACCGCCGCAACTGGTCGAGTTGAGCAGTGTGAGCAACGAGGCTTGTATGGTGTAGTGCCACACCGAAAATTCGGTGGCCAACATGTGACGCCATACCAACAGTCGGGGACTCAAGCAAGCCGACGTTGTCTCAGAGTGAGAACGGTCTGCGACTTTAAGCCGGGAATGGTATGCGTCCCAGATTGAGAGCGACCACGGTGCTATCTCGCTGAGATCTTGCGGTGGTTACGAAGGGGCTTCGCGAGAGGTCGGCTGGGATCCAAAACTCCCTCATTTCACTAGATATTTGTATATGACCATAGGAATGAGTAGATAGAGCCCAAGAGGTTCTTCCGAAGATATAACAAACCAACAGAGCAGAATTTTCTAAGTCCAAGACAAGCGTACACTCTCCGGTAAGTCCCTGCGTGGGCTGGATTATGTCTGCCGTCACCACCCGAGAGGCATAGCTTGTAGGGTGTTGACAGGTAGCGCCAAGAGTCGGCCCGGGGAGGGCAAGGTTCGCCAAGTGCGCTAGTACAAGTCTCGCTGAGTCCAGCGAGCCGGTACGCCCGTCAGCCGGGGTGCCGTAACTCTTCCAGCCGAGAAGCCTTTGCTCTCGGTGACCTGTAAAAGCGCTCGCGCGCCGTCGTCCATCCTTTGGTGGAGGGCACAGGGTTTTGTGGAACGAAGTCAGTGAGCTCAGCTGACTCTCGGAAGATTTGACTGGCTTGGTTGCCTGGTCTCGGCGAGAATCGCCACTACTGTCCCGGAAGGGCCGAACCGCTGGGGACAACCTAGCACAGGCCGATAAACGCCGACTAGCTCGGCGATTGTTGTGTCTGTGGCAAGAACTAATTTTGTGCGTTCTGCTATACCACACTTGCTTTCAGCCGCTCGCGGTCTGTGTTGAGCTGTAGACGCGCTGCGTTCGCTTCAGCGTTTATTTCCACGATACGCCACAAGAGGGAGTCACTCACCACCTGGTGTGACTCCAGGGCGGCTTCCGCTTCAGCCAACCGCTCGGAGAGCCTCTGCCGCTCGGTCCGGAGCTGATCGAGGTGATCTTGAGCTTGGTGGAGCTCGGTCGACGATAGCACGCAGAAGATGTCCTAATTCACGCGGAGCTCCATTTCGACGCGCAGTTTGTCCTCCGTATCCGTCGCCAGAGTCTGGAGTCGACCCACCTCCTGGCGGAGGGACAGCATCTCTTCGGACTCGGCAACGGACAAACGCCTCGGAGCCACCGCGGCTGTAGCGACCTCGTCGAGAGTGGTAGCTCGTTCAAGGCGTCGGTCCAACACCGGGTCGGCCCGAGCAGGTGGAGCACGAGCGACGCTGACGACCAACTCGGCGAGGCGGTGAAGCTGGTGCTCAGACACCGTCACCACGGAAGTAGGAGACTCGGTCGCGCCCGCTGCAGACGCGGCGACCACTGCCCCGGCAGCCACGACACCGACCGACGCCCCGTGAGTTGCCAACGATGCCGAAGGCTCGGGAGTTGGCGACGGAGGGGGTTGGCGCGCAGCGGAGAAGTTGGCGGGGAACGGTATGGTGAACCGCCCGGTACCTCGGCTGGTGGAGACCGAGGAGCCTCGGACGACGTCAGGTTAGGACCCAAGCCACTCCCGGGAGCCTCAGGGTGCTCGACCGAGGGCTCGGAAGCCCTGGGAGATGTGTCACCGCGCCGAGAAGATGTTTTCGCTGGCGCGTCGTCGTGCGGGCGAGATGCTGCCGAGGGTGCACAAGCGTGTGGAAGCGGCGGAGGCTGTGTAGCCTCGGTGATGACATCCAAGGCGCCCTGAGGATCGAGAACAGAGAGTGAGTGAGCATCAGGACGATCAAGACAGTTGAAGCCAAACAAAGGAGTGCTCACCTCGCCGGTACAGCCCAAGGACCGGAAAGCACGCGCAGTGGCCGCAGACAGCGACCGAGACGGTGGGCGAGTCGGGCGACGAGACATCGAAGCAGATTGCGCCACGCCGTTTGCCAGTGCCAGGCTCACGACGAAACGGGGGCAGTTGTGGCGTGGAGATCCGGCCGAAAAGTGACCCGCTCTGCTAGTGCAATCTGTCAGATTCGCTGACGGAAAGGAAGTTGCCGTTGTGACAAGCGGTCACTCACAAATACCTCGGTAGAGTGACAGGTAGTGACTTTAGCCTCGGTGGGACCTAATAAATACCCGACCGAGGCTAAATACGTCAGACTCAGTGATATTTACGACCAAAACCTCGGTCGTACTTAAGTGGAAGCCTCGGTCAGATGACCGAAGCCTCGGTCGCACCTCGAGGTACCTCTGGCGTAATCACCGTCATTATTGATGAGTGTACAGAAGTCGCCACATCGAGATTCGTTTTATACTAGGTATTTGTATGTAGGATTAGGATTAGCTATAGGATGATCTGCAGAGGCTCTCAGAGCCTCTGAATATTCAGTAATAAATCAGTAGTCTTCCCCCCAAGTCTTCAGAGGTTAAGTCCGACTCCGGTAAGTGTTAGCTAGCTTATTGTAGTGCCTGGATACGCCTGGCTTAGTGGTATGGCTGTTGGCGGACTAGAAATTTATTAATTAATAGTCCACCGAGGCCAAGCCAAGAGTAGGCGTGGCCGAGAGGCTAGAGTGGCACTTAGAGTGTCGTTCTCTATGTGTGGGGGGGTTAAGCCCCCTAGAGTATATTTTACTACCGACCGAGGATTACCTCGGTCCCTTTTGTATTAGGCCTAATCAACCGGTACCCTTCCATCTGAGGGACTGCAAAAGGGTTGCGCGAAAGCGCTATATTGCATTCTAGCCTTCGTTCGTGGCTAGTTAGTGTAGGTTTTGGGTTGACCGAAGACAACCTTGGTACACAGAGGCTTATATCCAACCCGGTGTAAGGGATCGTTCCTGAACCTTCAGGTTAGATCCAACTTTCGTTGACCCTTTCCGGAAGACGTGTGTTCTTGGTGGGACTCGTACCGTACGGTTGCAAGATTTTCAGCGTGTACCTACACGACACTACTCTGCGGGGATCCCGCGATGACGTCAGCTAGGTTGAGACCCAACAACGCCCAGTCGATTTCATCGGCGGAGATGCCCGCCGATGCCAGAACGAGGGTGTCCACATCCAGATCATGCATCGCGGAGTGCCGACGCAAGACCGAGTTCGCCCGACGGAGGCTGTTGTTCTCGTCCTGCAGCGCGCGGATGCGCGCCAGCAGAACTCCAGATTGACCTCGGTCTTGCTCCGCCAAGTACCGCCGCAACTGGTCGAGTTGAGCAGTGTGAGCAACGAGGCTTGTATGGTGTAGTGCCACACCGAAAATTCGGTGGCCAACATGTGACGCCATACCAACAGTCGGGGACTCAAGCAAGCCGACGTTGTCTCAGAGTGAGAACGGTCTGCGACTTTAAGCCGGAAATGGTATGCGTCCCAGATTGAGAGCGACCACGGTGCTATCTCGCTGAGATCTTGCGGTGGTTACGAAGGGGCTTCGCGAGAGGTCGGCTGGGATCCAAAACTCCCTCATTTCACTAGATATTTGTATATGACCATAGGAATGAGTAGATAGAGCCCAAGAGGTTCTTCCGAAGATATAACAAACCAACAGAGCAGAATTTTCTAAGTCCAAGACAAGCGTACACTCTCCGGTAAGTCCCTGCGTGGGCTGGATTATGTCTGCCGTCACCACCCGAGAGGCATAGCTTGTAGGGTGTTGACAGGTAGCGCCAAGAGTCGGCCCGGGGAGGGCAAGGTTCGCCAAGTGCGCTAGTACAAGTCTCGCTGAGTCCAGCGAGCCGGTACGCCCGTCAGCCGGGGTGCCGTAACTCTTCCAGCCGAGAAGCCTTTGCTCTCGGTGACCTGTAAAAGCGCTCGCGCGCCGTCGTCCATCCTTTGGTGGAGGGCACAGGGTTTTGTGGAACGAAGTCAGTGAGCTCAGCTGACTCTCGGAAGATTTGACTGGCTTGGTTGCCTGGTCTCGGCGAGAATCGCCACTACTGTCCCGGAAGGGCCGAACCGCTGGGGACAACCTAGCACAGGCCGATAAACGCCGACTAGCTCGGCGATTGTTGTGTCTGTGGCAAGAACTAATTTTGTGCGTTCTGCTATACCACAACTGGTGCCGCGATCCGGAAACAGGGTGTGCGAATTGTCGCAGGTACCAAGTAACCAAGTTTCGAGAAAACAAGTGAGCAAGATGGCCAAAGGATCGTCACCGCCGAGCCCGGGAAGTCCAGCGACTGCTGGAGGATCCCCGGCCGGATCTCCGAACTCGGCAAGTGAGCGGGCTGTAGACGTGGATGCGAACACGGCCCGCAGTGTCCAGTTTGAAGACGACGATGCTTGAGGCCAAGGAAGCGATGAAGAGAAGGAGGAAGCTGACGACGATGTGAAGTCGACAGCGGAGTTACTCAGCGAGGTCGACGAGCTGTCGCTCCAAGTGAGCCGGATGGGAATTCCGCGCCCAGTTGAGCGCAACCTCGTCGCCGAGCTGAATGCAAGTGCGGACGAAGACGATGAAGAACAAGGGGCTGCTCAAGGGGAACGTCCGCCCCTTATCCCAAGAGCAACCCGGAACGCCGACACGCCGAGTGCCAATATGGTACTTGCGCGCCTCGGCGAAGAGATGAGAACGCAAAGTGAGTGGATGATGATGTTCGCGCCGGTGGCTATGGCGCAATCGAAGTGGCCGGTGCTTGGGCCTGAGCTGACTCAGCCAGTGAACAGCACCAGCATCAACCAGCTCATCGAAGACACGGTGCTGCTTCTGAGGGCCATGGGCTTCCGCTGCAACAGTCGACCCAACAGCCTGATTTTGGGCGGGTGGACTCTGAGCCGAGCGGGAGCTAAGGTTACTCGGTGGAAACGCCGTCTTCGCGCCGAGTTCGGACTTGAACGAGCACCGGGATCTCGCCAATTCATCCAAGACAGATCCGCCAAGATGCTTGAACTCACTACGGATCCAAGCAAGGTGCCTCTGCCGAAGCCACCCGAAACCAAGAGAGCGGTGAAAGCCGAGAAGTTCCGGTCGACGGTTGGCACTCCGTACTTCGAAGACTCGCACATGCAAGCACCGAAGAAAGACCGCCCGAGCAGCGGCCGCTTCGATCACCTCTACGATGCAAGCGACAACGCTGAACTCGGCGACAACGACTTTTACGACAGGGGTGACCAAGAGGAGACGGTGAAAGATGAAAGGCACCCGGATGCCTCAGAATTCGTGGTGCGAACCATTCTCGCTGAGCCTGGGCCGAGCAGCCAAGAGCTGGTACCGACAGCTACCCAAGAAGACGCAGCAACGCTGGAACCTTCTCAACGAAGCTTTCTTGGATTACTACTGCTCGCAGTTTGACCAGTCAGCTCGCACTCGGTACTACTCGGCGAGTCGAAAGGAGAACGAACCCATCTGCGATTTTCTCATCCGACTCAACGGATACGCCCGCACTGCCAAGAGCCAATACGAGAAGGGTGGCGCGGATGCATCCGATCACGTTGAGCAGTTCCTCCTCAATTGCGGCGACGACGAAGTGATGGATTTACTGTATCCACTTCAACTCGTCGACATCCAGCGGGTGGAACAGATCATCAACAAGAAGATACTCGGCGAGAAGAGGAAGAAGCAGCGCGATCGCATGGTCTCCAACCGAACACGAAACACTCGTCGAGGCGACAACTCTCGGCGAGGGGAATCCCGCCGAGATGACCGACGTAGTCGCCGAGACGATAGTCGTGATCGCCGAGTCGCAGTGGCTGAAGCATCGGTCGATGACTTGTACCATGGGGTTGACTCTCGCCAACCGAGCCGCCGGATCAACGCGCTTGGATCTTCAAGCAGTGCCGGCAGTAGCAGCGAGTACAGCGATTCCGAGTCTGATCAGGATCGGAACTACGTCGACGCCGGAACAGGAAGTGAGCGGACGAGTGGTCCGAGCAACTCAGCGGAACGTCGCCGAGATGGCCGTCCGTCCCGCCGTGATGATTCCGCCGAGCGTCAACGCCGTGGTCGCCGAGATGATTCACGTGAGGGAAGGTCATTTGACCGACGTGGTAGCCGAGGTGACTCTGGCGAGCGACCGCGCTATGGTCCGTGCGCTGCTTGTGGTGGCGCCAACCATTCAGCACACTTCTGCAACCGCCGGTGCAAGTTCTGCAAGCAGGTCCACGATGTTGGCCGTTGTGAGATGTTCCAGCGGTTCGAAAAGCTCACCAAGTTCGTCCGTACCTCCGTCGACAAGTCCACAGTCCCCGCCGACGTCCAAGACATCTATGAGCCGAAGCATTTAAACTAGGTGGCCCGCCAACACCGATTGGGTTGGATAATATCGGGCTGCCACAGTTAGCTGAGCCGGCAGTAGAAGCGAACTATGAGTTCGCCTTTGTCGGCGAAGCGCAACGGCCCGAGGTCTGTGGAGCAGAGAGCGCGGGATTTGAATGCGAAAACGACGGACTTGAACGTAAAAGTGACGGGGATGATGAATTCGACGATCCAGAGGAAGATCGCCTAGTCATGGCAAGTGGAATGATGGAGCCTCAGCAGCAGCGGCAGGCTGGGGCAGGTGGAGGCTCCAAGACGATGAGATTGTACCCAGGCGAGCGCATGGGGTGGTGGTCAGCGCAGAAGTTCGACCGCCGAGTCCGTATGCGTGCCTTAGTGATGGGTGCAGTGAATGATGTGCGTACGAAGATACTACTGGATACTGGGGCAAACGTCTCGGCTATTAGTGAATCTTTTGCTAAGAAGCTACGTCTGAAGGCCCGAGCAAGCACGGATAAGCAGATCGACTTACAAGGAATTAACAAGGGCAAGTTGCTCACGACGTCCCGAACGACAGTGAAGGTGACACTCGGCTGGAAGATTGTTTACGAATTCGAAGTATGGATTATGGATCATCATGCCGGTGTTGACCTAATCTTGGGAACCGATTTCATGATTCCAGCTGGTATCCGGCTGGATTTGTACAATTCGACGGCGAGGTTACCTGACGAGGTAATCATCCCGCTCTTCAAATCACGTGCAGCCGAGATTACGGGACCGTCATATGGTGATCACGTTACCGACGGCCCAGCTGAGTCGACCAGCATTCAGACACGGATGATCGCCGAGTTCCAGTTACGGCGCAAACAGCCAAGTGACGAGACCCACGAACTATGGGTGCGGCGAACGAAGGACTGGGTACCGACCTTGATACACAGCTCGCGCGGGAAGCCCACTCGAGTTCTACTCACTAATGTCAGCGGGAAGCTCGTGTGGTGTCCCACCCACTTCCCAGTGGTCCACTGGGCACCATATGGTGAGCTGGCTCCAGACGACGGGTATGTCAGACTGACTTCGGCGAGATACCGCGACTGGCAGGTTCTCGCCTACGAAGCCGCAATCGACAAAGACTTACTCAAACGCGAACAGCGCCTATACGATGAGTGGCTGGACAAGCAACCACCGGCAGTGGAGCGGCGGCGATATACTCGGCCACAGGGGGTGATGAATCGAGAACCCCGCCGGCCGGGTGAAGACGGCGTCGAACTGACGTGCGCGCGGCGTCATGGAGAACGGGACCAACTGACAGCAGTCCCTATGGAGTCGAGTGATGCTGAGGAGCAGGCCTCCGAGTCAGTAGACTCGACTGGGGTGACTATCAAGACCAACAAGTCGGCAGAACCAGTTCCGACGGACGACTCCAAGAGCGAGGCAGACTCAGCGGTAACCGCGGACGCGGGATCTGAAGAAGCTGCCGTCGTGCCAGGGCGCAGCTGAGTGCGTGAAGCAGAGGATTCTATCTCCGAGTTGACGCAGTTATTGGATAACGCCCGGAAGCTTAGCGCCGAGTTGGAGACGGATGAAAACGATGGTGTGCGCTCCTGCAGCGCCGCTATGGATAAGGTTCTCCGTGACGAGATTGAAGTCAGCGAGGTGTGTTTGGCCGACGATCCTGAGGAAGACCTCCGTCTCCGGTTTGTCGCTGCGATGACACTTTGCGAAGATGAAGCCATTACGATGATCAGCGCTACAGGTGAGGAAGCCGCTGAGTTCGAGAGCTCGGCTAACGAGATTGATCTCGCCGACTACGCTCACGAACTAGCATTCCTCCCTGACCTAACCGACTCGGCGCTGACGGTATTGGATTACGCCAGTAAGAACGTGGTGTGCACAGCTCACACGGACAGTCAGCGGGCCAAGTTGGTGGAGATGTTGAAGAAACAAGAAGGAATTATGATCGCCAGTGGGAACGCACTGCCTCCGCCAGCTTACGGAGCAATCTGTGATATCGACGTGCATGGTCACACACCGATCAAACAACGAGCCCGCCGAGTCCCACTCAAACATTTGAAGAAGTTATACGAGCTGTTGAAAGGGCTACTCAAGGCCGGGTTGATCGCCTTTTCGAAAAGCCCTTGGGCATCACCTATAGTGATTGTTTTGAAGAAGAATGGCGTCGACATCAGGCTGTGCATCGACTACAAGATGGCCAACGCTATCACGGTGTTGATGGAATATGCTATGCCTCTAGTCGACGACCTGCTCACTGAGTTGGAAAGTTACCTCTGGTTCTGCTCGCTCGACGCAGCCAGCGGATTTTGGGCGGTTATGATGACTCGGCGAGCCCGCGAGATCTCGGTGTTTGTATGCGCACTCGGACATTTCGAGTGGCTCAGGATGCCGTTCGGGTTGAAGAACGCTCCGATGATTTATCAACGCATCATCGACAACGCCTTGTGGGGTTACGTGCAGCCACGGGGCGGCTGGGCAGCTCACGCCGAACGCGTCTGCCGCGCTGAGGCCGCCTCAGCGATCCAGCGCAGTCAGCAGGGGCTGACCCAGCCTTCTCCAAGCTCAACATCCAAGTTCGAAGCAGATCATCGTGCTTCAGCCGAGTCGGACCCGCTACAGGATCTTGTCAATGGACCAGACGGTGATATGTTCACCAACGGCGAAACCGATGAGTCGGCGTTGACCCCGGTATTCAAGCGCCGGTCATTTGTCGACGATATTTGCTTTGGTGGAGCCACATTCGACGAGTGTTTGGACACGCTGAGTCGACTTCTAGCCAGGTTCGCCGAGTGCAGGATCAGCATCAGCTTTACCAAGAGCATATTTGTGCAACCGGCAGTCGACTTCCTGTCGCATGAGATCTCGTCGAGTGGGATCCGGGCTAATCCAGCCAAGATGGCGGCGATCGCCGAGCTGCCGTTCCCTAAATGCAAGCCTTCTTGGGAGCACTGAACTATTACAACCGGTTCATCCAGAACATGGCTGTGTATGGGGCTGAAAGACGACGACTTCGGTCAAGGGGGTGACCTCACTGCCGCTAAGGTGGCTTTCACCGATTTGAAGAAGAGGGTAGCTGACGCTCCTATACTCCGACATGTCGACGCGGCTAGAGAGGTCCACGTCATGCTTTTCGCTAATGAGTGGGCGCTGAGCAGTACGCTGTTACAGCCTCACGACGAGAAACTTCACCCAGTGCGGTTCTGTGGACGAGTGCTCAAGGAAAACGAGCTCGGCTATCATCCAGCTGAGAAGGAAGTGTTGGCTTTGCTACATCTATTGAAGACCTGCCACACTCTTCTCGCCGGAAAGACGCTCCACATCTACACTAGATTTTCCACGTTGGAGTGGGTCTACCAGTCCAAGTCCTTGTATGGACGGGCGGTCAGCTTTGCAGTCCTTCTATCACCATACCACCTGAAGATCAAGCGTGTTCGCGAAAACGATGTCGACTTCGCTCAGCTGTTAAAGGCGACCGTCACGCCGCACATTGGGCTCGACGAGTCCCTGACTCATCTGGCCCCGCCATCGAAGAACTCGGCTACAGTTCGACTCGACCCAGAACTGCTATATGCACATGTGCCCCGTGACTTTGAAGGGTACTTGCTGTCCTTTGATGGGTCGGCCAAGACTGAGAAGCATGGCGGCTATGGAAGTTGCTCTTGGATATTGTGGCGTCTCCCTTCTTGGGACATTGAGATCGCTGCGAGCGCGCACCTCTCGTCGACCACGGTCAACATCGCCGAGTACACCGGCATGAACGATGGAGTGAAAGCTGCATTAGAGCGCGGTGTCACGGATTTGATTATTCTGGGCGACTCTCGGCTAGCGATCCAGCAATCCATGGGGGTGATCGCATGTAGGAAGGAGACGCTGCAGGTCGAACTAGCACGCCACAAGCAAATGACCGAACAACTCAGCTCGGTCCGCTATCTGCACGTAGTACGTCACTACAATGCAGCCGCCGACTCTCTGGCAACTGAGGCTCTGGAAGACAAAGCCGGCCGAGTTATACTCAGCGGAGAACGCAAAGCCGACCTCAAAACGCTTAACAGGATATCCGAAATCCTCTATGCCGAAGTCAAGACAGACTCATCAGCAGAGGCCAAAGCCACAGCGACAGTGATGACACGGAACCAGAAGCGCCGAGTCCACTTTGAAGATGAAATCAAGAGCGAGCTCGATGACGAACCAAGGATGCCGTCCCTACCAAGAGCGGACACTGAGGACACTGAATTTGAATCCCCAAGAGTACCATCTCGAATCCGCCGAGTCGAAGGACAAGCCCAAGTCGAAGTCGACGAGAATAGAACCCCGGACGTGGCCGACATCGACCCAGCAGTGGTACAAGCCGAGCGACGACGACGTATCTCAAATGCTCAAGACGAAGAGCTCAGGTGGGCAGACCTGAAAGCATTCCTGCGCGGAGAGCTTGATAGCCTCACTCACCGCCGGGCTCAGAACGCCAGCAAGGTCGCGGATAATTTTGTACTCAGCGAGGACGGACTGCTTTACTACCAAGGTAAGAAACGGCATCGCGCTGAGCTCGACTCGGCAGATCTCGCCCTCAGACTAGTAGTTCCGACGAAATTGATTGACGAAGTCCTCCACAGCTGCCACAATGCGATTGAAGGTGGCCACCAAGGCATAGTTCGGACGTTCTACAGAGTGAAAGCTGAGTTCTACTGGGTTGGACTATACGCCGACGTAGCGAAACATGTCCAGGCCTGTGAAGACTGCAGCACCAGCAAGAGCAAGCCTCAGCTTAAGGGATACTCTCCTGGAAACGTGGCATCCGAGTTCCCGTTCCAAATGGTGTCAATGGATTTCGTAATTCCGCTGCCTAAGACTGAGCGGGGCAACACAGCGTTGCTACTATTCCAAGATCACTTCACTGGATACGTCATTGCCAAAGCAATGAGTGATACCGGGGCACTCGACGTGGCCAAGGCTTTCGAAGAATGCGTGTTCCGACGATTCGGAGCGCCGTCACTCATTCGCCATGACCGAGACCCTCGGTTCATGAGTGAAGTGTTTCAGGCGTTCGCCGAGCTGATGCAGTCGAGATCGCGAGCCACGCTGAGCTACCGACCTCAGGCCAACGGCCAGCAAGAACGCTCAGTCAAGACCATGGTTCAGACTGTTCGAGTGTACGTGGAAGACCCGCTGCAGGCCGACTGGGACGATATCGCCGAGAAACTGGTGCACGCCATCAATAACTCTCGTGACACTACCCGGCGGGAGACGCCCTTCTATCTCGTGCACGGATGGGACGCTCAGTCCACCCTAAAGGCCATGACGTCTACGATCAAAAGAGACCCAGCGGGTTCTGCAGACGCCAAGCAATGGCGACGAGAGGCCAACCGTCAGCGGGAAATCGCCTTACGACTGGCAAAGGAGTACCAACTAGCCGAGAAGGCTCGGCGAGCTGAGGAGCACAATGCACGACTCAGCAGCGAGGAACAGAGAGCACTGCCGGATTCAGCGGAGCCAACTGAAGAAGGAGAGGATTCACCAACTGACTCAGCTGAGTCCCACAAGTCGCTGTTTCAGACAGGAGAGCAAGTATGGCTGTTCATGGAGCGAGTCAAGCCGGGCCTGAAGAAGAAGTTGGCTCATCGGTGGCACGGTCCATTCAGAGTAAAGAAGAAGATTGAAGAATTCGCGTATGAGCTGGAACTCCCAGACAAGAGCGGCTACAGGTTTTATCCAGTGGTCCACGTATCCCGGCTGAAGAAGGTCACCGACTTGGGGCAGAGACCCACGGTCCCGCTAGTTGACGAGCTCAGCGAGAATCAACGATTCGATTTCGACGAGGAATTACTGCCGGAAGACAGCTGGGAACTCGGTCAGGACGCTGACAAGTACGAAGTGGAAGCAATCCTCGGTGACGAGATGTCAGAGTCAACGAGTAACAGCCGAGCTCAGAGACTGTTCAAAGTCAAGTGGGTCGGGTACGACGAGCCAACTTGGGAACCGCTCGCTAATCTGTCGTGCGGAGGGCTCCTGTTCGACTACTTGCGAAACAAGGAACGTGAAAGTCGTCTGCAAATGGTGCAGGTTGCAGACGAAGACTAAAAGCTACTGCGCCACATGTTGACCACCGCCGAGTGACTATGCAGGCTCGGCGGAAGTGAAAAGCTACTGCACATGCATGCGATATATGTGGAAGAAATGATGGAATTACGGACCTAGCTGAGCACTCTCAGGACTACTTACGAACTACTTACTACTCAGCTGGATGAAACAGAACACTTACGCAGAGGCGTCGTCCGAAGCCTCGAGGATGCTCTCGAAGATGCTCAACTCCTCACGATTGGCAGGAGTCGGCGCTTGAGCAGAACAAAACGGAGGAGTCGGCGCACTAGGATCCACGTCCTCGGCGACCAGGCTGCGAACTTGGGCATGATCGAAATCGGCCGAAGAAAACACCGGGAACTCTGGATGCAGCGGCAGGAAGCACTCGTTGTACGGGTGCAAAGCCGGTTGGCGGAGCCACCAAGCACGCCACGGTTCGTCCCGATCGACCAACGCCGACGCTGCACACCAGTCAGCACTCGCAGGAACCCACGGAAGATTAGCTGGAGGCGCAAAAGGGACCGACGGATCGAAATACAACTCCGGATCCAGGCTCGGAGCAGGCTGGCCATTCGCCGAGTCGACGACCTTCGACGCTTGGTACAGGGTGCCGTACAGCTCGTTGAGAACTGGGCGCAACGCGTCGCTGCGACGTTTTCGCTCGTGGCTGTACTGCTGCCACAACTGGAGAGCCAGCGCAAGCTCGGCTGGAGTCCGCCCAGGGTTGAGATCAGGATGCAGACCGAGGATGACGCTTGAATCCACGACCCAGTGCATACGCTCGTACAGAGCAATGAAGATCTTCATCAAGTCCGGACGCTCTCCTCGACACTTGAGCCAACACTCGACAACAACGACGGGTGGCGCCGACTTGTGAGACGATCGCCGAGACTCGACTCGGTGAAGCACCTTCGGCGACATGAAGAACCCCAACTCTGGAAGCTTGGTGCGAAGTCACTGACACGGGTGTTGAGTCGACGTAACATCCAGGAACGCGGCGAGACCCTCGGGAGACGAAGGAGTCGGCTTGACACAGGATTTGCCGTCGACGGTCTCCATCGCAATAGCGACAGAGCATGAAGCAAGAATCTTGTCCCAGCAGCGAGCTGACCCCAAGTGAAAGAAAGGAGGATTCCTCCATATCTTCATCTGGGCCGGCACACGAGACTCGCGCGCAACAGCCTGAGCAGCCCGAGTCCTCAGAGTCGCAAGCGGCAGCGTCAGTACGTCAGGAAGATCAGAGCCGGCGGAGCTGCCAGCCGACTGGCCGGATGACGCTGAACCCGACTTAGCGGTTTTTGCCACAGTCGACTTGGAGGACGCTGGCTTGTGCGCAGTAGATTTGGACGGCGTTGACTTTGTCGCGGCCGACTTGGAGGACGCTGGCTTGGGCGAGGCCGACTTGGAGGACGCTGGCTTGTGCGCAGCTGACTTAGAGGATGCCCACTTGTGCGTGGCTGGCTGGGACAAAACCGACTTGGAAGAAGCAGGCTTGACCGACGAAGACTTACTTTTCGCAACCGTCGAAGTCTTCCGAGCCTTTTTGGACGACGACCGGGGAGAAGACTGGCGAACCCGCTTAGTTCCTCCCCGAGAAGACGAAGAAGCGGCGGGAGTCGCAGAAGTTGAAGTGTCGACTTGAGCAGGAGGCGCAGGTTTGTCCTCCAGCTCTTCGTCCTCCTCTTCGTCTTCGTCATCACCGTCGTTGGCGTTGGCGTCTTTCATCTTGGTGCTCCAGGTGCGAAGAGCTTCCAGAGCCTTAGCATCCTTTAGATGCCGAGCCGAGCGATCAGCAGAGTCGCCTGACTCCGAATCGGAGTCGGCGGAGGACGCCGCTGAGTGAGAAGCCGAAGAAACCAACTCCTCAGTCTGATCGGACTCAGATGAAGCACTCGATGACCCGACGATTACGGGATTGTCAGCAGAAGCCGACGGGGTCCCATCAGCATTGCCCAGAATGGCGTCGTCCGAAGCCTCCAACGTCTGGATTTCGAGCGCTTGGAGAACGCGCGCGTTCTGGGCCGCCATCCGCTTACCAGTCGTGCGTGGAGAGATTGATTTCTTCGTCCCAGCCGACTTGGTCGTCTTAGCACTTGGCTGAGAAGATTCGACACTCCGCGAGGATGACGCGGGCTCCGTAGCAGCAGAAGCCGCCGGTTGAGAAGCCTTCTTCTTCTTCGTGGAAGCCGACACCACAGGAGCAGGTATAGCTGGACTCGGAGCCGAGTGTGGAGTCTCGGCGGCCGGTGGAGCAGGCGTAGAACCCGGCGGGGAGTTGACACCAGCGGCCGAAGGAGCGGGCGCCGTGCCACCACTTGAGTCAGTTGATCCAAGCAGCGTCTGGCCGCCAACCTGGCTCACGGCCGCCACTGGCGCAGCAGCTCCAGACACAGACGCAGTCGTAGCCGGAGTCGTCGGGAGATGCACAGAGGGCCGAGTGGCCGAAGTCAGGTGATCCCGAGCGTAACGACTCGGCGAGGCTCCACAGAAGGCACGTCAAAGTCCAGAGTGGACTCGTCGGGCTCAGCGGACGAAGCTGGGGCTACGGGATTCGGAGTCGGCAAACTAGCTGGAACATGCACCGGAGCTACAGGCCCGCTGACTCGCAGAGTCACCTCGCGGAGTTCATCACCGAAATCCGCGCCAGCTCAGGCCAGCGAGCCTCAAGGAGTCGACATAACCGAGCGTTAATAGCCAGCTCGCTCGGGGACAGGCCAGGGGCATCCAGTCCAGCGGCAGCGGCGAGTGCCAGAGCTGGGTCAGTCACAGCGATCTGACCATGGTGGCGGAGGATGTTCTTCTGCTGCTGAATGACTCGGCGCTGCTCGTGAATAGTCTGGTTGGCGAAACGCAGAGCACGATCAGGACCACCAGACGAGACGACTTGAGCAGCCTCTTGGATCTGAGCGAAGTACGATGACGACACTCCCTGAAGAGCGGTGTAAGCGACATCGCACTCCTTGAGGTGACCCATCAGGCGATCCAAGTCCTTGTCACGCGCCTCAACCATGCGCCGAAGATGGTCCACAAGCCCTTGAGAAGAGTCCACTCGGCGGTTGGATTGACGAGATATCTCCCTCATCTGGGCCTCGTGAGCGCAGACGATTTTGCGGAAGGAAGTGATCAGCTCCGTGTGGCGCTGAGCCTCCTTCTTCCACTCATCCCGCTCGCGAACCACGACCGCCAGCTCGTGAGATAGCCGAGTAGCCTCGGTCACCGCCGTCTCCATCCGACGGGTGAGCGCATTGTTTTCGCGCGTCAGCTGAGCGTCTCGGACCCGCAGCTCAGCGAGCTCCTTGGTCGAACATGGAGGTTCCGGCGCGTCAGCTTGAAGAATCTCCAGCATCTGAGATGAAGAATCGGCAGACAGAGAATCCCGGCGGAACCCGGCATCCGACGAGGTGGGAGGTCGAAGAAGAGCATACGCAGTCAGCCGAGCTTGGTTCTTCTCGTGGTCTCGGCGAGCGCGCTCTTGACGTTGGAGAAGACTCTACAGTTCGGCCACTGTCGCTGGGGTGGACTCGCCTTCGGCAACTGAGCACGGCGAACCAACAAGCGAAGGAGGCGAACCAATTGAGCCTGGGCACCCAGCCGACGGAGCAGGCGAACTCGGCGGAGGTCCTGAGGAGTCAGTGGAAGGTCGACTGGGAATCCCTGCTTCCATCAACCCGTCTGGCCGGAATCCTGGAGGCACTGGTGTGCGAGGAGGACTCGGCGTACACGACGACAACGACGAGTTTGTCTTGCTATAAGCTGGAGACGAACACGGCGAGCCAGACTTATCTGGATCAGCCGGCGAAGCAGGCGAGACCGGCCGCATAGCAGGGTCGTCACGAGTCGGCTCCTGAGGAGGCTCCACAAGCGGAAAAGAGTCTCCAGCCGAGCGGTCCTTCAATATGGAGCGGAGCTGAAACCCAGGTCGCTGGGAATCAGGATTAGACGACGCACCCGGCTCCGCTGCAGCATCGGGTGAAGGCGGCGGACTCGGCGAGTGCGCACGAAAGAACTCTTCGAGCTCCAGCGGTGACTCAAACAGCGGTTCGTCAGGGAACCGGGAACTGAATGCGACGCCCATGACAGGAGCCCAGACCAATGGGTTACAAGGGACTGGAGCCAGGAGCGGGCGAGCAGGAACCGAGCCAACCTGCAGTCAGCCACGACACAAGTCAGCTTCAAGTCGTCAAGTCTTCGCCGACCCGGATCAACGCACCTGGCTGCGATCATTAGTGCGAGGGCTCGACTCGGCAGCATCCTCAGTCGCAGGAGGGTCGCTGGATGGAGCAGAGCCAGCAACGCCCGATGCAGAAGAAGCGGACGAAGCAGGACCAGTCACAGCCGAGTCGCTGACATGCGCGGCCTCGGCGGGGTCGGAGACAGCCGGCTTCGCCATGAGAGACTACTGCGAATGGGCGATAGGTGGGTCAGTCAGCTGGAGTGAACAAGGAAGACACAGCGGCGCAAACTTACCGGCAAGAAGTCGCGCGGAAGGCACCTGGCCACGGCGTGGGTCGTCGAAGTTGTGGCGACCAGAAGTTGACGCGCTGAGTGATGGGAAGAGATCCAGACGACACACCAGTTGGGTCAAGACACTTACCAGCTGGGTTCGTATCATGACCGGGGCAGTTATGGTGTAGTGCCACACCGAAAATTCGGTGGCCAACATGTGACGCCATACCAACAGTCGGGGACTCAAGCAAGCCGACGTTGTCTCAGAGTGAGAACGGTCTGCGACTTTAAGCCGGGAATGGTATGCGTCCCAGATTGAGAGCGACCACGGTGCTATCTCGCTGAGATCGAAGGGTCGGCTGAGATCTTGCGGTGGTTACGAAGGGGCTTCGCGAGAGGTCGGCTGGGATCCAAAACTCCCTCATTTCACTAGATATTTGTATATGACCATAGGAATGAGTAGATAGAGCCCAAGAGGTTCTTCCGAAGATATAACAAACCAACAGAGCAGAATTTTCTAAGTCCAAGACAAGCGTACACTCTCCGGTAAGTCCCTGCGTGGGCTGGATTATGTCTGCCGTCACCACCCGAGAGGCATAGCTTGTAGGGTGTTGACAGGTAGCGCCAAGAGTCGGCCCGGGGAGGGCAAGGTTCGCCAAGTGCGCTAGTACAAGTCTCGCTGAGTCCAGCGAGCCGGTACGCCCGTCAGCCGGGGTGCCGTAACTCTTCCAGCCGAGAAGCCTTTGCTCTCGGTGACCTGTAAAAGCGCTCGCGCGCCGTCGTCCATCCTTTGGTGGAGGGCACAGGGTTTTGTGGAACGAAGTCAGTGAGCTCAGCTGACTCTCGGAAGATTTGACTGGCTTGGTTGCCTGGTCTCGGCGAGAATCGCCACTACTGTCCCGGAAGGGCCGAACCGCTGGGGACAACCTAGCACAGGCCGATAAACGCCGACTAGCTCGGCGATTGTTGTGTCTGTGGCAAGAACTAATTTTGTGCGTTCTGCTATACCACACTTGCTTTCAGCCGCTCGCGGTCTGTGTTGAGCTGTAGACGCGCTGCGTTCGCTTCAGCGTTTATTTCCACGATACGCCACAAGAGGGAGTCACTCACCACCTGGTGTGACTCCAGGGCGGCTTCCGCTTCAGCCAACCGCTCGGAGAGCCTCTGCCGCTCGGTCCGGAGCTGATCGAGGTGATCTTGAGCTTGGTGGAGCTCGGTCGACGATAGCACGCAGAAGATGTCCTAATTCACGCGGAGCTCCATTTCGACGCGCAGTTTGTCCTCCGTATCCGTCGCCAGAGTCTGGAGTCGACCCACCTCCTGGCGGAGGGACAGCATCTCTTCGGACTCGGCAACGGACAAACGCCTCGGAGCCACCGCGGCTGTAGCGACCTCGTCGAGAGTGGTAGCTCGTTCAAGGCGTCGGTCCAACACCGGGTCGGCCCGAGCAGGTGGAGCACGAGCGACGCTGACGACCAACTCGGCGAGGCGGTGAAGCTGGTGCTCAGACACCGTCACCACGGAAGTAGGAGACTCGGTCGCGCCCGCTGCAGACGCGGCGACCACTGCCCCGGCAGCCACGACACCGACCGACGCCCCGTGAGTTGCCAACGATGCCGAAGGCTCGGGAGTTGGCGACGGAGGGGGGTTGGCGCGCAGCGGAGAAGTTGGCGGGGAACGGTATGGTGAACCGCCCGGTACCTCGGCTGGTGGAGACCGAGGAGCCTCGGACGACGTCAGGTTAGGACCCAAGCCACTCCCGGGAGCCTCAGGGTGCTCGACCGAGGGCTCGGAAGCCCTGGGAGATGTGTCACCGCGCCGAGAAGATGTTTTCGCTGGCGCGTCGTCGTGCGGGCGAGATGCTGCCGAGGGTGCACAAGCGTGTGGAAGCGGCGGAGGCTGTGTAGCCTCGGTGATGACATCCAAGGCGCCCTGAGGATCGAGAACAGAGAGTGAGTGAGCATCAGGACGATCAAGACAGTTGAAGCCAAACAAAGGAGTGCTCACCTCGCCGGTACAGCCCAAGGACCGGAAAGCACGCGCAGTGGCCGCAGACAGCGACCGAGACGGTGGGCGAGTCGGGCGACGAGACATCGAAGCAGATTGCGCCACGCCGTTTGCCAGTGCCAGGCTCACGACGAAACGGGGGCAGTTGTGGCGTGGAGATCCGGCCGAAAAGTGACCCGCTCTGCTAGTGCAATCTGTCAGATTCGCTGACGGAAAGGAAGTTGCCGTTGTGACAAGCGGTCACTCACAATTACCTCGGCATAGTGCCAAGTAGCGACGTTGGCCTCGGTGGGACCTAATAAATACCCGACCGAGGCTAAATACGTCAGACTCAGTGATATTTACGACCAAAACCTCGGTCGTACTTAAGTGGAAGCCTCGGTCAGATGACCGAAGCCTCGGTCGCACCTCGAGGTACCTCTGGCGTAATCACCGTCATTATTGATGAGTGTACAGAAGTCGCCAGATCGAGATTCGTTTTATACTAGGTATTTGTATGTAGGATTAGGATTAGCCATAGGATGGTCTGCAGAGGCTCTCAGAGCCTCTGAATACTCAGTAATAAATCAGTAGTCTTCCCCCCAAGTCTTCAGAGGTTAAGTCCGACTCCGGTAAGTGTTAGCTAGCTTATTGTAGTGTCTGGATACGCCTGGCTTAGTGGTATGACTGTTGGTGGACTAGAGATTAATTAATTAATAGTCCACCGAGGCCAGGCCAAGAGTAGGCGTGGCCGAGAGGCTAGAGTGGCACTTAGAGTGTCGTTCTCTGTGTGTGGGGGGGGGGTTAAGCACCCTAGAGTATAGTTTACTACCGACCGAGGATTACCTCGGTCCCTTTTGTATTAGGCCTAATCAGCCGGTACCCTTCCATCTGAGGGACTGCAAAAGGATTGCGCGAAAGCGCTATCTTGCATTCTAGTCCTCGTTCGTGGCTAGTTAGTGCAGGTTTTGGTTTGACCGAAGACAACCTTGGTACACAGAGGCTTATATCCAACCCGGTGTAAGGGATCGTTCCTGGACCTCAGGTTTAGATCCAACTTTCGTTGATCCTTTCGGGAAGACGTATGTTGTTGGTGGGACTCGTACCGTACTGTAGCGAGATTTTCAGTGTGTTCCTACACGACAGAGTGCTCGTGTCCGTGGTTGTCGCTGTGATGCTAGAGCTCGTGACCGTCGCCGGAGACCCCGCGTCTGCTGCTGTCGGCTGCTGCATCTTCCTCGTCGCTCTACAAGTTCGGTTGTGCTCCTGCGAAGCGCAGGAGCTGCCACCTGTGTCCGTCCCGACCATCCCGTTGGCGTAGCGACACCGTCATCTTTCAATTTTCTCCGATTTGTATTTGCTTGCACTCACGGTGCGTGAGTGCTGCCTTGAGAGGAGGGTGATGTAATGGGCCCTCCCCATTTACATTAGTAGGTACAGACAGCACACGGCAAGCGTGTGCTGACATGTCATCATCTGATTGGCTGTAACTGGGGTAGCCAGACCCCATTCCAGCCAATCAGCTGCTGACCTGCATTTCAGTGGTTCACATTAGACCACGGGCCTCCGCCCTAGTCCCAATAATAAAACAGAGTTGATTTTACTTCAGACTTAATACTTGGTATCAGTATTACTGAGCACTGGCCGCTTCGTCACCGCTACGTATAAGCTAGTGACGGGTACTCGCTAGGCCCGTTACTACCCTGCTTTTTTATCGCTGAGATTGCCTTGCTGTCCCGGGCGACAGATGCTCAGAGAGTGTCAGGAAGCTCATCATGCTCTTCTTTGGGGTCTTCATCAGTGATGGCTCCGATGTCCCAGTCGCCAACCCAACTGTCGGTCCTGTCTTCGCCCTGATCTTCGGGGTCCTCACACAGTTCAAGGTTTTCGTCGGAATTGAGGCCCGTGCATTCCTCGGCACCTCCCTCCATCAAATTTGGATCTCCGTCGATAACACAATCGGGGGTCGGGGTAGGTTCTGCTTGCGCTTCTGCTGCTGCCCCGTCGAGTGGCGATGGCTGTTACCACAAAACCACGGGTTAGCTATATGTTGCATAGATCCTCACCAGCGCATGCATTTGTTGGATAGTATCAGCATAACGTACCACAGCCTCACCTTCAGACGCATCTTCATGCAGAATGCGACGGCGACGCTTACTGTTCCCTTCATCTGCGACCGTCGCTTGCGCTTACTGCTTCCAGTCTTCCCATGCGCAACAGAAACTTGATTTGGTGTCGCGGCAGCCTTGTCACCCTCGATTGTCACCAACATGCCGTTGATCACGGCCTCCGCGTCCTCTAACACATGCGAGGAACGTGGCTGGGAGGAGGGCGAATCGCCGACCGTCTGCTTACCCGTCGTCTTCTGCTGGCTCGTCGTCGGTATCTCAACCGCCTCATCGTCAGCCGTTTCATTGACGTCAGACGCCACTTGAGCAGCCGTGTCCTTCGCCTCCGCAGTAATCGTGCGCAGCGCGGTCTCAGCGGACGCTTCAACTCTGCAATCTCCATGCCCGGCGTGGTGTGTTTGGCTGTCTTCTTCCTGGTGCCCTTTTTCGTCTTGGCTCCCCCTCCACCCTATCCTTGTGTCCTGCCCGTCGAATGCGCCTTTCGTGGCGCTCACTCAGGAGTGCCTCGCGGCAGGGCAGGCGCTCTTTCTCGGAAAGCGTGTGCCGCGGGGCCTTGGGTGTCGGCGCCACCATCTTCTCTCTCTGCCGTCGTATTCAAGAATGAGGCTTTGGTGGCTGTGAGCCATTCGGTTGGTGGGTGCGGGTACTTGTTTTTGTCCTGTAATAACCGACTCCTTTGGTGATACCTAAACTTGTACATTTGGTTTTTTTACACTTAAAATATTATCTTGGTTTCATTATAGCGGTACATGGACAACTTTTCTAACCTATCTTATGTTGGACCTCCAACATAGCATAGATGCAGCGAATGTCGGACGGTCCAACATAAGGTAGTCCGTGGTCGTGGTGAATTACCTTGTTTTGGTTTTGATACCACCTTGTTTTGGAAGTTGAAGTGACCATCACTCCGAGTCCATTCCTCTCAAGCTAATCCGCAATTTGCTCAGCTCAACACGAAGAAGCCATGGCGAAGACTATCAGATGCAGACTGCAAAACGGCAGCATTGTCATTGTGGAAATTGGAGAGGACATGACCGTCGCACACTTGCAGCAGCGCATCAAGAACAGGGCGAAGATTGCGCTGGCTGCGTATGACGCGCACCAGCTTACGCTTCACTTAGCCCGGGTGAACAACCAATGGCTCAACACTACGAGCGGCGACGACGTGTTCCGGCAGCAAGTGCAAGATGGGAACACTGTGATGGATCCGGATGACCAGGTGGGAGATTTAACATTCAGATTCCCAACCCTGAGCACCCTCGAAAGAGGCAAAGTCCATGTCCTCGTGCAGCTCCCAGGTAAAATGTTTCGGTTATGTGTACTTATAGTATGTATCTGAAGTGATGTATCGGCATTTCAGATGATGCGGCGACAACGCAGCCGAACCCGCCAGCTACAGTGCTTACAGTAATTGGTCTGACTTCAAAATTAGTCTGCGTTCAAAATTAGTCTATGTCAGGTTAATTCATGTGAGCCAGGAAAGAACGAATTCATAATTAGTCTTGGCCAAAATGTTCAGAATTAGTCTGTATGAAATGGGCCCCCTATTTTTGAGCTGTCGCCCATAATTTTCGAGCTGACTAAGAATAGAAAAACAATTTGTTTTTTAGCACCTAAGAAAAGCAAAACCACATTCAAGTAAAAGCTCAAAATGCATGTAACTTGCTGAGGACTCCGCTTTTTGCACAAGGCCCTGACCTGACCCTGTGTGCAGTGATTATTCGGCACTGTTGAGGATACCGATTGCCTTTTGCTATTACATCCTTCACTAGATTGCACTACATCCTTCATTAGACTTCACTGTACTGTATAGTACACTATAGTATAAAATCTGGTGGATTCTCCACAAGTAGCCTCACTTCGCCTTTTGCCGGCTCCGATACACAAGCTCTCTTTCCTCACCTCCGACACCTTCGTACAGTCCCTCTTTGTCTTCACTTATCTAGCAAGCGCCAGAGACGGAAATTGATTTATTTCAATCTTAAGATTGGGGTGGCAGTTTTGCCCAATTACTTTCCCCCATTTCTTCTTTACCTTTGCCCATTTAGTACCCATTCTCAGTTTTAACTTCGATTAGATTAATTTTGATCATTCAGAAATAGTCTGTGTTCATAATTAGTCTATGTGAAGTTCCGCAAGACTATTTTGTGTGAGGTCGCTGAAAATATGCTTACATAAATTAGTCTCACTCAGACTAATTGCTGTAACCACTGTTCTCAAGGTATGACGCGCTCTTCTCTTGTAGCGATACTGAATCTAACCTGGTTGTTGAAGTGGCTGTGCCAGACGAAAGAGCAAACCTGATCGAGCGGACTCCGGTGATAGGTATGAAACCCTCTGCTCTGCGTTATCGTTTGGGCTAAGGGGGTGCATGCAGAGCGAGAAGGTGTAGCAACTTTCTGCTGGGGGATGAGACTTTCTAAGGGTATTGCGTGTGTGTGTGTCTTTGTATTCTCATTTAATTTTTACTTCCGGGCGGGGCTGACAAGTGGACGAGCAGGGAACGCCAGCAAGCTTGCTGCATTGGTGCTCAGCTGCGCTTGGCTCAACTTTGGGCTGGCTATCGGCTACCAAGTCGTCGTCACCTTCGCTCCAGACAAAGAACAATCAGTAGGAGGCGTCGTGTTGGCGGCATCGGTCTACATGGGCGCATTCGTGTTCAACATACTCATAGCAACGGCCGCCTACTTTGGTACAAGACTCGCGGAGACGGAAGACTGAGGTCACAAGATCAAGGTGCAGCTGGTGCACAAGTTTTCTATAGGTTCAGTGATAATGCGTTATCGTTCGTGCGATAATGAACATGATGCTGGTTCATTTGGTTGGTTTTCATCGCGTTTGCTGAATTTACCGAGCTCGACCTACATGCTGCAATCTCGCCAGAATATTGACGTCTACAAGCAGCGCAGATATCATCCACCCTTGACTCCGAGCAATGCTAGTCTTGTGCGACCCCTGAATCGCACAAGTGGTGATTGACGACACATAATATGTGCGGCATATGCGACCAAGAGCTGGAGTTTTCGTGTTTTATTTTTCAGCGGTATGAGTACCGAGTTTGAACTGCGGGTTCTGCATGATATCACGCGCAATTATCGACGGCATTGCGCAGTTCGTCTCAGAAGAGTCCGTGGTTGCGTAAGTGTAGCGTTCACTTTAACCGCAATGGATGCTTGTCAGTTTTGTAAGCGTTAGTTGGTTGGGTTTGGTACGATTTGTTCGTTTGCTGGAGAGACTGGATTTCAACAACAGTGAAAGCAATACTAGCAGATCAGGAGAAACGTATATGTACTTCTGCAATGTTCCCTCCATCGTCACATGCGAAGCCACAGATCTTTGAGTACGCTGCCTTTCTGGATTAAATGTTTTCACAAGGCAAGACGCCAATGAGCTGAGCGCACACACCAACGCTTCGTCTTGACCCCGCCTTCCACGCAAGAGCACCCGCAAGTGTGCCAGGCTCCAGGCGGCATACCGCCGAGAAAATTTGTTTCCACAGCTCCAAGCGGTCTCAATCTCTTGCAAAACCACGCCGAGAACAGAAGGTCAATCCATACTACCACTCTTCAGCTCGTTGAAGTACTCGTTCCAGGATACAGCAAGTGCTGCAGGCTCGACAGTCACTGGTTTGGTATGAGAGATAATCCCTCGCACGCGAAACGTTACTCCATTATCCACTGGTACTTGGTCAACACTGGTGGAGTCACTAATTGCCTGCTGAAGCAAGCGTTGCACCACGTAACGCCTAACGTTATGACACCATAGCGCCTCGTGAGTCGGGTACGGCGTCATGGTATTCGACAAGCTGATACTCCGCGAGTACCAGGAACTTCGCGGCATCTGCTCTGCTAACCGACTACAAATTTCGGTCTGCTGGTCGAAAAACAACCGAAAGTCGTCCTCAGAGACTGACTCGAAGAGTCGAATGGCAAGCCAAAGTCTACATCATCAACGTTCTTGTCAGAGATCGAAGCAAGCAAACCACCGCGTCACTATGCACCCACTCATCGATAGGCCCACGTATCGATGCTCTTGGGTTGCAACGTGAAGACCAAGTAGGCGGCTGAAATCACGACGGCGGAGGGCAACGGAGTCCGAACGGACATCATGCTCAGCTGCGGCACTACACGTGCGGCATTCTCCTCATCAGCGCCGACTTTAACTCGGCGGAACACTCGGTGAGTGACACGTGGAACTGCGTGCGGACAGCTGGATTCCAGCTGCAAAGGCCACGCCGAGCTTGTGCTCGCACAGGAAGAAGACGGTCTCGGGCGTCAGGTCGCTCTGCTCGATGCCGAAGAACAGACCCACCTCGTCATTGAGGGGTACTTAACACAACGATAACTCGCGTTAGAGACCACTATGCGCTGGGTGACTGTGCTTACACTAGAGAGAGGCGTATTGGGGTAGTGCACATGAGAGGATCTAGCTGGAAGAGACTCGAGAGCCGCGCAAGAAGCGCTGCGCTGGCCATCGCCATGTCTTAGTCCGTCGTGACGGCATAGTGTGTGAACCACCTTGTTTTGGTTTGGATACCACCTTGTTCTGGAAGTTGAAGTGACCATCACTCCGAGTCCATTCCTCTCAAGCTCATTCCGCAATTTGCTTAGCTCAAAGAAACCATGAAGAAGACCATCAGATGCAGGCTGAGATGTGGCCGCGTGATCGTTGTCGATGCCGATGAGTTGTTGACGGTTGCCCACCTAAAGCATCTCATCGTTCAGCAAGCCAAGATCGACGTTGCACATGACCTACTCACGCTTCACTTAGCCCGGGTGAACGACCAGTGGCTCAACACGGATACAACTAACAACACCGAGTTCCAGCAGCAATGCAAGCAATACTAGGTGGAAATACCGCGATGGACCGGGATGACCGGGTGGGAGATGCAGAGCTCGGCTTCCCAACCTTGAGCACCCTCGAAAGAGGCGACATCCATGTCCTCGTGCGGCTCCCAGGTAAGTTTGTTTTGGTTATATGTATGCATCTAAGTGAACTTGCTAACATGTGTCTGTATTTCAGGTGATGGTCCGACAACGCAGCCGAACCCGCCGGCTGCAGAAGGTATAATGCGTTGTTCTTTTGTGGTAAGCTTAAAATGTAACGTGGCTGCTGAAGTGGCCGTGCCAGTCGAAATAACAAGCCGGGTGGAGGGGGCTCCGGTGAAAGGTATGAGCCCTCTACTCTGCATGTAGAGCGACAAGATGTAGCAACTTTCTGTTGGTTGGTGAGATTTTCTAACTGTACTGCGTGTGTGTGTCTTTCTCTTCTCGTTTATTTTACTGCTGGGCGGGGAATCAAGAGCAGGATACGCCAGCAGGCGTGCTGCGTTGGTGCTCTACTGTGCTTGGTTCCACTTTGGGCTGGATATCGGCATCCAAGTCGTCTTCACTTTCCCTCGAGACGAAGAAGAACCAATAGCTGGCGTCGTATTGGCGGTACCTCTGTGTTTGTGTTCAACTTACTGCCGACTACTTGTGCGGCGGTATCCCTTCTCTCCAGGCAATGGCATTGCGCAGTTCACCTCGGAAGCGACCATCGTTGCGCAAGTGTAGCGTGGCGTTCACTTTAACCGCTACGAGTTTGGTTTTCGTTTACTGGAGAGACCGGACATCAACAACAATGAAAGCAATACAAGCAGTACAGGAGAAATGTACATGTACTTCTTTCCCTGAAACAACGCCAAACAACATTTCGTTTTAGCCAATCAAAATGCATCATCCGCAAAAATATAATTAGCGAATCGACGTTCAGTATGAGCGTCTTGCATTCAGTCGTAGAAAATCGTCTGGATGGAAGGAGACGCCGCCACGGGGACTCGCCCCTTGCCGAAGGGCAAGTGCGCCTCCTGCAGCAAGATGGTGTCCAAGTCAAACATGGCGAAGCACCGCAAGTTATGTGGCAAGAAGAAGCCGCCTAAGACGCGCAAGGTCATCAACCGCGAGTCGTACGCACGCCATAAGGTCAAAATCCTTAACAAGCGTTTCGAGCAGCGGACCTTCGACCGATTTCGCCGGCTGGAGGGTACGTAAATGTCCAGTTCCAACAAATACTTATTATTAAATCTAACCTTATTTTCGTAGTTGCCAGGGAGAAGCTTGTGAAACTGAGGAACATGCCTCTTGATGTAGAGCCGATAAAAACAAGAGAGTGGCACCCAGAGCCCAGCTCAAGTGTCGTTCATGGTATCAGCCAAGACCCCTACCTCTTTGCGTACAGTCTTAAGGCTTTGAAAGAGCGATGCAAGAAGCTTTACAGAGTTGGGCCTTCAATGGTGGAATGGCCGTATCCACGTTTTTCTCCACAATCATCCTCCCGTACACACCACGTGTTCACATCGGTGTCGTCGCTGTTTTCATGAGATGAAAAGTAACTAGCAACAGCAAACCTAGCCTTCTCAGCCGTTTGGAGCGAAATAGAGCTGGAAGACGATATGCTTTGCAGATAGGCAACCAAGACAACAGGAAGCTCATGATGGCGCTCCTCGCGAGGATTCGGATAGCCGTTAGCGACGCAAAAATCTGCAAACTTCTTGAAATTCGCCTCGTAAACAGTCTGTGTCGCCTTCTTGATCACCTCGTTAGCCGTGTGCTGGCCTTGTTTGGCCAGCTCTCGAACCCCCATCTGCCACCGACCAGTTAGATTGCGAACTGGCCACGTGGCTCACAGCCGCCATAGCGATTCTCGTACCCTTTAGTTTGAACTCGTACCAATTTGTATGAACTCGTACCGATTTGTATGAACTCGTATATATTTGTCTGACATGTTCGTACTCGTGTTCGTACGCACTAGTATGAACTCGTACTTTCAATATGAAATCGTAGATTTTGGTCTGACCTCGAGTTTTTGGTATGAACCACACACGTTCTTACAAAAATATCACTCACCTGAAAACATATTTTTCATGTCGAAATTCGTCGAAAAAATGTAGCCATGAATGTTATTGACGCTAATTGGTCAAATAACACCAAACAACGCCCAAATGTTGTTTGAGAACAAGGAAGTTGCTTCCCAAATCGGACCATATAAAACCCTAATAAAGAGCTGTTGCTTCCTCGTCCAGAATCAACGCTTCAGACGGCGCAAAAATCATTTTATAGGGTTAGGGGAAATTCGATACAAACAGCAGCATGTCCGTAGAGAGGGGCTTCTATTGAAGTGTTGTTTCAATCATAGTAAGCTCTACTTCTTAATCTTCCATCCATCGTCACATGCGAAGCCACAGATCTTCAGTACACTGTCTTTCTGGAGTAAACGGGTGAACGCCAATAAGCTAAGCTCACAAACCAACGCTTCGCCTTGACCCCACCTTCCACGCAACAACACGGGTAGCCGTGCCAGGCACCAGGCGGCATATCGCCGAGAAAATTTGTTTCCACAGCTCCAAGTGGTCTCAATCTCTTGCAAAACCACGCTGAGAACCAAAGGCCACTCCATAACGTCACTCTTCAGTTGTTGCTTGAACGACTCGTTCCAGGATACAACAAGCTCTGCAGTACTGGTTTTGTATGAGAGAAAATTTCTCGCTCGCGAAACATTAGTTTATCATCCACTGGTACTTGGTCAATACTGCCCGAGTCATTCATTGCTTGCTGAAGCACGTGCCGCGCCACGTAACGCCGATGATACCATAGCGCCTCGTGAGTCGGGTACGGCGCCATGGTAGTCGACACAAACTTAAACTCCGCAAGAACCAGGTTCTTCGCGGCATCACCCACATCTTCGTCGTCACGGTACCTCTTGGTCAGCTCGTTCAAAGCGCGCTGCCGGTGGTTCCAGCCGGAGTGATCGGTGACATGCGTTCTGCACCAGGTTTTCATTGCGTCGAGTTCCTTGAGCGCCAAGTCGAGCGGGGTCGCGACACGATCCAGTGGCGAAAGCTCCACGCATGATAATTCCGTGGCTTCTGCTCTGCCAACCGACTGCAAACTTCGATCTGCTGGTCGAAAAACACCCGAAGGTTGTCCTCAGAGAGTGAATCGCACAGTCGAATGGCGAGCCAACGTCTACAACATCAACTTTGTTGTCAGAAATCGAAGCAAGCAAACCACCGCACCACTCTGCAACCACTCACCGATAGGCCCACGCATCGATGCTCTTGGGTTGCAACGTGAAGACCAAATTCGTGAACTTCGCCTCGTCCTGGGCGTCCAGCAACCCTCCTGCTCTCCAGCAGCAGCAGCAGCAATAACCCACTCCGCAGCAGCAGCTCCACCGACCCCCTCACTGAGTGCTCCACGCCGAGTAAAAGTCGGCGCTACTGCGTGCAGTGCAGCAGCCAAGCACGACGTCCGTTGTCCTCCGCCGTCGTGACGTCAGCCGCCTCCTGCTGCAGATGCGCGTTCAATGGCCATCGATTGCTCAGCCTCCATTTTTCTCGCGCACGTGAGGCATTCACCACGAGAACTCGGCGAAGCCAGCCACTTGCCGGCTTGCTCGAATCTACGGGGATGCATAGCCCGCTCTAGCGGTGTCCGGTGGTTTGCATGCTACGAATTAACAAGGCGACTTGACCTTGACTAAAGTTATACGACATGCGGTGCATGCAGCGCGCCGCGTTTCTCGCCAATGTCGATAAAAACGGACTGATGACGCGCGCGTCATTGCTGCCGCGTTTCACCCAAGCCCGTCGTCCGTCATGTTCATGCTGTTCCAGAGACTTCAACTTGTCGATGTTGCATAGTCCTGCTGTCACGACCCCAACGGTCGCCGCTAAGATCAACATCATTCCGCAATTTGCCTTGAAGCAGACAAGCACCACCAGCCCCCACCTCCCACAATGTCCGCCATGCCTGCGCTCGTCCACCACGACTCGGGCTTCGACGTCGCGCTGCTGGAGCTGGCGCACAGCCGCCACACCATCTACGAGCACTCGCGCATGTCGGGCGAGAACCGCACGGCGCACCGCATGCTGCCCGTGGACCGCCGCGAGGGCTGCAGCGACGACCTCGAGGTCGTGTACGCGCGCAACATGGCCAAGCACTTCGGAGAGGCGCCGCCCTTCACGCGCACGCACAGCGAGCCGGTGTCGCGGCACGAAAAGCTGCTGGACGAGGCGCTGCTGCGCGTGGCGCGCAGCCAGCGCTCCATCTACGACAAGACGCGCCTCTCGGGCGAGAACCGCAGCGCACATCGGATGCTGCCCACGGACCGCCAGGCCGAGCGCGCCGACTGCTGCTCCGACGCCGCGGACGCGTCCTACGCGAACGCCATGGCCAACTACTTCGTCACCAAGAGCGCCAGCAGGCTGTGAAGCAGGAGACACAGAGACACAGAGAGAGAAGGATGGAGTAGGCCCCGGAACGTATTTAATCGCTGCAGGGCGAGAGCAGAAACGAACAAATCCACAGCACAATGTAAGCTTTTGACACCATGCAACGCTGGATAGGACAGTTTGACTATTTGTGGGGGGAAAGGTGGACGCTCGAGAGGTTTCGTCTTGCCATCGAGTGTCGGTTGTTATCCAGGCAGCTGGTGGGGTGTTGACTTGTGGATCGTGGCGTCTTATTATGCTCCTAGCCCTTTCGATCCCCTCCCTGATCAGAGTTGAGAAGCCTGCGTTGATTCCTCGGTGACGTTAGTGAGCCGGAGATGGGCGTCGCGACGCGGCACTTGCGTCGTGCCGCGCCCGTGGTCGCGTCCGGTGCGGTGGTTCTTACACTCGTCGCGTGTCTGGTGATCGCCAAGGCGAACAACGTCTACACCGGCGGTCTCACGTGGCCTTACTTCTCCGACTTGGGTCGTGGTGCGTAGGTCTAAGGTCTTACAGTAGCTGTCTGGTGTCTGACCCTTGTGTGATGTTCCTGCCTGTAGATTCGCCAGGCTACGACGTGTTCTGCGTCGGTCTTACGGTCGTGGCCATCGCTCTGTGCGCTACTTGGTACTTCAACTACAAGTTCCAGAGCTCAGCGCTGCGACTCCCTACGCTGCTCGGCTACGTTTCACCCTTCGTGCAGTGGACTGCGAGGGCGTGTACTGTCACCGGCATCATCTCCACCATCGGCCTGCCGACCCTTGTACGTGACAGCAATGTGATATAAGGTGATCTATAGCGTGGGTGTCACTGAGGCCAGGTGATTTCCTTTTGCTCCCTGGTCAGGCTTTCTTCAGCACCTCGTCGTATCCGTCACTACACAACAATGCTGCGTACTGGTTCTTCCTGCTGGAAACAGTCGCCATCTTTCTCAATGTACGCGTGTGCAAGTCGCTTGCTTGCCTGTGTGTCGGTCGTGTTCAAGCTAACGACTTGTTCTCGCGCTTGCAGACTTATGTCAGCTACAAGCTTGTTGAGAGCGCGAAGGTTCCTGAAACAACGGCAGGGGAGATCCCGGTGATCTGCGATTTTGACGACATCGATGCAGACACGAAGCTCAGAGGCATGCGGCGTACGTTTCGGCTCTGTAGCGCCTTGTTTTTCGTGGCATTCCTGCTCTATTTACCCATCGGCCTCAGCGTTGTCCAGCCTTTCAAGCGGCTCACGATAGACCAGGTGGGCGGTTAGCTCTCCATTGGCTCCAGCTCCAGGAATTGCTACTAACTGGTCGTGATGCCAGTGCCTAGAACGTGATCTGGGTCAAGTGTACTGCCATCTGACGATGAAGCATGATGGCGTTTTCACGAAGCTATGGAATTATGGTGCGTCCGCGTCCGCTTTCTTGAATTTGACGTTATGTGCTATGCTGACTGTCTTTCTTCCTAGAGCAAGACTACTCGGCCACGCAGATGAGAGCAGCAGCCCAACTAGGCTGCATTTTGACGCTCGTCGGCTACTCGATTTCTTTTCTGACCCACAATGTCGAAGTACTAGCCAAAGACCGAGACCGCGTAGCAACTTCTGAAGCCTCAGGGATGCAGACCAACCATGCGCACTTCTGTGCGATTCCTCTGCTGATGTCACCCGAGCGGCCGTCAGAGATCCGAGAAAGCACGGATTTCATCAATGTGTAGCATGAATGCAGTCAAACAAAGTGGTGCGTGCCCAAACTTGTTATTACTCACCGCCATCGCTCATTGCAGGCACAACAACCAAACACAACTGCTTCATTAAGCGAAAAACATGACGCCGCCCAGCTTGTCACTCAGCCCTGCGAGCGTGTACGTGGAAGCCATGTTCGACGACGTCGACGAGCAATCCGTTGAGACATCAGCGAGAGATCCAAGCGCATGTTCTGCTGCAAGCTGCGCGTAGTAAAGCGGCGGCGCAATCGAAACCGATCGCGTGCAGCGGGCGTAGCTGTAGCACAGACGATAGGTCAGCTCTTCAGCTTGATCCGCCGAGAGATTGTTCTCGTCAACCATCACTGTATATTGTGTCGGGACACTCGTTCCTTGGATCCCGCTGTGGCCCATCAAGAAAAATTCCAGACGCTGCGGGTCAGCGAGCGTTCCGGAGTCGACAATAGTTCCTGGTACCGGGTTTCCGCTGCGATCTCTCTGGTTACGACCACCGCCATCCGAAACAAACAACCGGACATGGTGGTGCTTGTTAGCCACCACAAACGTCACCCGGGGCTCATAGTCTGCTGCGAGCATTCGAAACGCCCTTCGCAATGCCATCATTTCTCCTTTCACCACATCTTCAATGCGCGATGTCGAGACTCCACTGCGATAGTAGACCACGTGCTCCGGCTGTCGCCGCGAGTGCTTGTAGTGCTCAATAAAAAGCTCCCACAGCATCTGAGGCAAGTGCGAAAAATCATTGCGTCCACTTAAAACAGACAAACGAGCTACATACACGGAGGAATGGCGATCCAGCGAGGCAGTGACAGATGAGATCGGTGGGCGAGCTCCTTTGTCCGACTTCGGGTAGCAAACGTCTGCGCCGATCAAAATCGTTGGCTCGTCATGCATCAATGGCAGAGTTCCTTCAGGGAATTCCACGTTTCGTCCTCCTAATTTGGCGTTGATCTTGAGGCAAATGTTTGCCAGTACCTGCACTCTAGCGCGCGCGAGCACCGCTGCCGTGATACATTGACTTGGAATTCCTAGCATGGTGTTCATTGTGCGCTTGATCTCTTGATACTCCATGGCATCGTCGTCAGCCTTAATCACAACAATCAACTGGGGGTCTCCACGAGGGATTCGATCGCGCTCCAAACGATCGTGACAAGTCGTGAGCCAGCTTTCGAGAGAGCCACGCGGACGATCCTCACTCGAAACTATGGCAGGATTTCGATTTGTCACTTGGATACCACGATTCGCTGCCTCTCGACATAAATTACGGACAAAGTTATCCGCTGCTTGGCGAGTCACGCACGGACGGCTGCCGTTTGAAGTGCTGCAAATGACAACACCCCAATTCGACAGCGTACACGGCTTGACAAACGTCTTGTCCTGCAAGTTCCATGACCCATTTTTTGGGTAGTGCAAGCCGTTCCCATACTTTATGCCGGGCGAAGTCAGCACCCGAGCACCAACACTTTCCATCCGCTCAGCAACTGACAGCCCAAAAGCCTTTAGATAGGGGTCGTTCTCAAAGTTGAATGACTCGCGCAGTCGCTGGATCCCATTCATCCGCACTTGCGGCCGGACAACAGCTTGTGTACGAATGGAAGCAGTATTTGAGCGATCCGGTCCACTGTAAGGTTGGTCAGGAGCCACCTCACACAGCTCCATCGGAACCCAGCTTTCACTGCCAGGTCTTCTACCCCCCAGGTTCACCGGAGGTAAGTCAGGAAAGCGCAGTCGAATGTGATAGCGATCCAGAAAATACTTCTCCACCGAGATGGAGTTGCCATCAACGTTTATCATCGTAGCCTGGGCGGACGAGTCCGACACCCCACTGACCGTCTGCAGCCTTGTGACGCGATGCGTAACCCGAACTACCAGCCGTTTGACGGCACGAGCAAGCCGAAAAGTTTCTTGTAGGTCACCAACTCGAATACTACCATAATCCCGAGCACCGAAGGCATCACGAACGACTTCAAGCAACGGACCCTCATCGTAGAACTCTCTCCACACTCGATCCAGATTCAGAACGAGAGACCCGGCGCCAAGACGAACAGTTTGGTGGTGCCCTTTGTAGAGAACTCGGCCTCCGTTCAACTTCATAGCGTCTATTCTCGAATAGAGGTTCCCTTTACTTTCCACAAGGGTGCCGACAAATCCAGCTTTCATCACAGCATTCAACGCGTACACGAGCGGCTGGACAACCACTCTCGGGTTTGTGTAAGCTTCCTGCAGCACGTTCACCTCCAGCTCATTAGCCAAACGAATCCGAACCGAAAATGACCGGGTCTTCCCCCTTGCAACTCCAGGTGGATCTGTGCCGTAGCCGTTCCTGGCACTCGAATGCACGTTCAACACCCCGACGTGGTTTGGAAATGGTAGCGCAGAGGGTGTGAAGAGGGCGTTTCCCCCGTTGTGTACCACCAGAATCTTTCGGAACAAATCTTGGTTCTGCTCGATTGCATCCTGCACCACCTGCCTCAAAAGCGGCCGCACCAACGGCCGACCACCAAACGCTTGTCCGCCACCTTCGCTTTCTTGTGCCACCTCAATCGTGACATCATACTGGAAAATCCCTGAGCACTTGGAAATGTCCGTCGTGACTTGGTAGCAGTTTGACTTGAGTCGCTGCGAACTTCCACTGCTACCAACGCCCGACTTGCACGAAAGAGCGACGCTTGCCCCCACGTACGGGTCGTCGCTTTTGACTTCAAGAGGCTGCGTATTGCCCTCCCACTCAGCGTCCGCTTGTCCGTGGTCAGGTGAGTGGTGAACTTGAGCAGCTGGACGTTGATCATTGCGTCTACTTGCGGATCGCGAACTTACAGTCACAGCGGATCGACGATCACGGTGAGTAGACCGATCGACGTGATGGTGGGGCGGCGAGCGACTGCGAGACGGACGACGTCTTTGAGTCTCACGAGCGCCGTGGCGATAGTCCGAGTCCTCGTGACGGCGTCGCCCGCCATCTCCAGTGCGGCTTCTCCGGTCCGGGCTACGACTTCGCCGTCGTTGACTTCTACTGCGACTACGATCTTGTGAAAGACTCCGACGGTCACGGCGAGAACGCGAACGGCTTCGAGACGAACGTCGCCTCCAATCATCGTAGTCATAGTAGACATAGTACTCGTCTTGACGGCGGCGACCAGCAGCACCTCCACTGCCACGGCTTCTCCGATCCGGACTTCGACTACGCCAACGAGACTCGTAGTGATCTTCATGGCGACGTATGTACGCAGGGCTTGGAGATCGACTGCGCCGACTGTGATACGAACGTCGCTGGCGAACACTGCGCGATCAGGACTCGCTCCGAGAACGCGACCGACGGCCCCGATGAGAACTGAGCAAATTTCTGTGCCCTCCCGAACGCCCCCTTTCGTCACCGTAGCCCCGCGCGGAACCCGAGTATCGAGACATCCCTTCTTGTCAGCAAATTGCAAATGACCGACAGCCCCGTTCTCTTGGAACACTTTCCCAGGTGAGAGCAAGCTCGAGAAAATCTCAACGTCAACTGTAAGAGGTTCTCGTCTTCAACTGCCACAACAGGAGTCGAGAGTCACACTCAACTGCAACTGCAGCATCGCTTTGCTCATATTGGTTTCGCCACTCCGGTCGCAGTCTACGTCCACGCATCCATGAAGATTCCAGCCCTGCTTCTGTGTTTTGCTGCTGCTGCACCTTGTCCCAGGCTATTGGTACTGGAAACGCGAGGGCTTGCAGCATCTTGTACAACCTCATGGCGATGGCAACACCAACCAACGCGCAGGTCACTGCTGCGTGCACGAGCAACACCTGCATGAAGGCGATTGACGCGGTGAAGCCAGTTGCTCAGACTCGGGTCTATCCGACTGTACGCAAACATCATTGATCCGCTCACGCAGGGCTGCGGCAAGAAACCTGGATCGGCTGGATCGGTGAGTGCATCGGTGGACCCTTGGTTGGATCTGTCAGTGCGTCAGGATCTGGAGCTGGAGCCTCAGTTGGATCTATCAGTGGGTCAGGGTCTGGGCCCTCGGTTGGTGATGCCGGTTCATCGGGGTCAGTAGCGAAGTCTACGGCGACGACGAGCAAGCCACGCACGAACAATCCGACGGGTTCTCGAGCTGGTTCGCCATCAACTGCACCTCGCAATGGGAGTGCGGACACCCCCACTCTTTCAACCGGCGCTGCTGTCGTGGTGCTTGCTGCCGTGGTCGCCGCGCTTCTCTAAGTCGCACAGCTGGCTTGGGCTTCAGTGTTCCCTTTTCAAAAAAATGTTAGTGCCTTACCTCTCTGACGATCGTTCACCAACTTGACCATCGCGTTGTTGCCGACAACTACAAGTGCATTCATGGCCGCGTGAACAAGTTTCAGTTGTCAAGACTTGCCATTGTTTCAGGCGTTTACTTCCGAGGATTATTGCGGCGCTTAAGGATGTCTAACGCTTCGTAGAAACCTGAAACATTTTCCTCGACGGTACTGCCACAACACGCAAACATATTATCGTTGGATACTGTATCACCAACAAAAACAACAACCCGTCGTACCTTGCAGTGCTTTGCCTTGCTACCGACGATCGCTGCGACTGCGACGAAGACACTCTCTTGGACTCGTTATATTGCCTTGATTCCGCCTCCCAAGGTGCTGCTTTTTGAGGCAAAGTTTCAGGCCTTTCAGGCGATGAAGACTTGATTGGATCACGAAGCTTTCCAGAACTTTGAGTGTTGTTGTTGCTCGATCGATTGGGCTCCGGTTTGGCCTGCGCCAGCAACGTCTCCGTAAGCAACGCGCCTTTGCCCTGCCGCTGGTACCACAAGTCAAAGTCCTTTTGGAGCTTAATGCGCCCCATTTCCAGCATTTTCTGGATGTGCTGGATCTCCTTCTTCAGCTCGCTGAGCTCGTTGAACCCCTTCTTGTACGCGACTTTGTGTCCATCGATCTGGTCTTTCAGCTTCTGGTCAGCAGCTTCCGTCTCCGCTCGAGCCTTTGCCACAACTGCAGAAGACGCTTCAGCATCCACACCTTCGCTTCCAGCGTCAAGGAGGCCTTCGTCAGCTATGGCCTGCTGCTTTCGGAGCTTCTCGATCTTAAGCGTAAGTGCCTTGATTTGGTTGCGTGCCTCGTTGACCTCACTAGCCAGAGCCTTGGCAGCATCGTATTTGCGTTTGAGCGCAATTTTGTTGTCTCGGATGGCGTCATTCTTCGGATACTGCGCCTTGAACGCTTCAAATGCCTTGGCAGGATCGTCCAGTGTAGCAGAATCCACCACAAAAGTCGACGCATAGTCAGCAGCAGGTTTGGCTGCTGCACTCTGCTTTTTCTGTGGCTTGGCGTGGTGTTCGTCCTGATTGTTGGTGGACTCCGCGAATCCCCGAGACAGCAGCTCGGTCGGAATCGTTGCCCCGTGTTCTTTCCGGATCATGTTGACCATGATCGCGATCTCATTGTCACGCTGCTGGACGAGTTGCTCGAGCTCATGGACACGCTGCTCCATCTCTTGGTTGTTGCCTCCAGTACCTGCAGATATGAGCTTTACACCACCGGATAATCCAGTCGCCCCACCACCGGAAGCTGCAGCGGCGCCAGCGGCATTCGCCATGCTCTTGAGAATGTCGAAGCACGCCTTCATCTTGGTGTACGTGAACTCGCCCATGGACAAATGAGCGCTTGGCTCCGAGTCGTTCACAAAGTTCAGACACTTTTGCCGTAATTTATCGATCTCGTACTCCTTTAACTCGGCACCTTCGTTCTGATCGTGCAATACAACAGAATCCAGATTTCAGCACTAGCAGTGATGCTGTCCGGTTCATAGGCTGGTGTAAGCTTACGTACCACATCGCCCTTGAGAATGGCTAATTCTTCCTCAAGGCTAGCAACTCGTGCCTTCAGCTGTCGAATGATCACAGCTGGGTCGACTTCTTCGTTCAGACGTGCGTCATTCTTGACACGCGCCACTCGCTGCGCAAACCGACACGTCGACACGGATTCCTGCTCGAAACATCAAGAAAATGTCAAGAAATGCCAAGAAGTGAAGCAAGAAATTAGCAGCGAGACTCACGTCAGTTTGGTCCTTCTCGGGGCTCACGGTAGCCACCATGACCGTCTTACAATTGCCTCCAAGCGAGTCACGCAGCACAGAGGTCATCATGGAGTTGCGGTACGGAATGTGCGTTCTGCCTTTCGTGTTCTTTTCGTGCAGCGCTACAATGACCATTTCAAGGTAGTGCAGACTCGTGTTGATGTACGCAGCTTCACGAAGTAGCTGCCCTTTCGCGCCAGTCTTGTGCGCTCGTTCCGACCCCGCCAGATCCACCAGATGCAGCTTAGAGCGCAGCACCACCTCGCTCCCCACTTTTCGTGCCTCCAGAGACACTGTGAAGATGCAATGCGACCGCGAAGACGCCAGATTCATTGCCGTCTCGCTCACTGCACGGTTCGTGTCTCCTAGAAACAGCAAATTGAGTGCGTCCTCCTCCGTCGTCACTGGATGCATCGACAAGTTGCGCAGATGACAGTTGCCGTCTTCGTCCTCCAGCATCGCCACGCGCGGCAAATCGTCCAGAGACTTGGTCGACTCGTGGTTCGGATCCAGCAGGTCGTAGCCCTGGTTGTTGTAGATCTCGAGGTACGAAACCTGCGCGACGATCTGCTCTTGGTTGTTGTTGCGCATCCGCTCGAAGATCAGAGACAATGCTCGCGGGATGAGGCCTCGGTCCTCGTATCTCTCTGCCCCGCCCGTGATGGTGAAGGTCTTACCAGAGCCTGTCTGGCCGTACGCGAACACCGTCGAGTTGAACCCGTTCAGCGCACTCTCCACACAAGGGCGACCCACGCGGTCGAACACTTCGTCCTGCTTGGCCTCCATGCCGATGACCGAGTCGAAGCGGAACTTGTACGACGTCCTCGAGTTGTTGATGAGTCCCGCGGCCACGTCTTTGGGGATGTCGTACTTCATCATGTTGGAGTCCTCGTCCCACGAGAAGAAGCCCGAGGGTTTTCTGGACGGCTTCACGCGCAGGAAGATGCGGATGTTCGACTCTTCCTCGGTCGGTTGGCCCTCATCGCCGTTCAAAGTGGACGTCGTGTCGTCCTCGTCTTCGTATTGAGCTGCATCGCCGTCTCCTTTGCTGTACATGGCGGAGCGATCTTAAGTGACTCTCCGCTCTTCATAGCACTTCAAGTTCAGTAGCCAATCAAACGGAGTTTTCGCGTCGTTTCGCGCGCACAAGATATCGGTACTGCATGTACCATAGCAATTCCTCACAATCGAGCGTGTACGGTACCGTATGAGATGCTCTAGCGTATCGAGCCGAAATTCTCGCAATACCAGAACAGAATGACGAGAACATCGGCAGCCACCTTTTATCACCTTCCCAGCCAAGATGCCGCCTCGTCGCTCCAACTTGCACGCGAATCTGTCCAAACTGCCGCGAGAGTCACACCCAACTACAACTTGCAGTATCGTTTTGCTCATATTGGTTTTCGCCACTCCAGTCGCAGTCAACTCGCTCCACGTCCAAGCATCCATGAAGATTGTAGCCCTGCTTCTGTGTGTTGCTGCTACTTTCAGCGCTGCAGCTGCAGCACCTTGCAACACTACGTCGCTGTCCCAGATTCTTGGTACTGGAAACGCGAGGGCTTGCAGCGTCGTGCTGGGAAACAACCTCATGGCGATGGCAAACCCGACCAATGCGCAGCTCACTGCTGCGTGCAAGAACAACGACTGCATGAAGGCGATTGGCGCGGTGAAGCAAGTTTGCCCAGACGAATGTACTATCGAGTCTATCCGACTGTACGCAAACATCATTGATCCGCTCACGCAGGGCTGCGGCAAGAAACCTGGATCGGCCGGATCTGTGAGTGCATCAGGATCTGGTGCTGGACCCTCGGTTGGATCTGTCAGCGCGTCAGGATCTGGAGCTGGACCTTCAGTTGGATCTGTCAGTGGATCGGGGTCTGGGCCCTTGGTTGGTGATGCTGGTTCATCGGGGTCAGCAGCGAAGTCCCCGGCGACAAGCAAGCCACACACGAACAAGCCGGCGGGTTCTCGGGCTAGTTCGTCTTCGACTGCACCTCACAATGGAGGTGCCAACGCCCCCACTCTTTCAACCGGCGCTGCTGTCGTGGTGCTTGCTGCCGTGGTCACCGCGCTTCTCTAAGTCGACAGCTAACTTGGGGCTGCGTCGCAGCTTATTTCTACTCAGCCAAGAAGGTCTTGCCTGGAACAACACTGTTCACTTTTCAAAAACAAAATGTTAGTTCCTTACCTCTTCGGCTTTTGCAACTTCGTCGTCTACATACATGCACACACATGCGCCGCAGTAGCATGCACAGGCCCACCTATCACTTTGGAGCTCATCACAACCGAGCACACCCACGAGACGAATCACACAGTTGCAGCAATGCCATCGTGTTCAGCAGTCTCGGTATCGCTGCGTCTATGTCTATGCAGAATCGTGCTGGAGTTGAATCAGCGCGACCTCCGTGCGGTCGATAGCGGACTGCACGCGCTCCGCCTCGAACGCGTCGGCCGTCAGCATTAAATAGACTTCCCCATCGAGCTCCATCCTGGAGAACCCGGCTTCCGCCAGAATATCGACAGCGGCGGGCACAGCCACCAGCTTGGCCTGGATGGCTGCGTTCGAGAGCCGAATCTTCCGGAACTTCTCCTCCTGCAGCGCGACGAAACACAGCAACCGATGAGAAAATGGTCCGCTTCCTGCACCCAGTGCAGCAAATAGCAGCCCGTACCTGTGGGTTCTTGACGACGTTCGTCAGCATCTTGACGAGCGTTTCAGCTGCCGCGATGGCGCGCGCTGGGTCTTGTCGGAGCAGCACGTACACGGCCCCGGCCCCGGTCTCCACTGCGTCCAGACTAGACGTCACACCGACTTGAGGGACCGCTGGGAACGGCGCGGGGGGCGGCATAACACTGGCAGCAGCTGCGGGCGGACCAGCGCCGATGGCGTTCATGGCGGAGACCGCCTGCGTCGAGGACGAAAACGTGGCCGCGTACGGGTTGAAGCCCATCTGCTGGTGCGCGCTCTGCAGCTCGCGGGTCTTGACCTGCTCGTTGGAGAGCACGACGGGAGGCGGACCCGACGGCGCTGCAGCCGCCGGCTCGGGCGCGTGCAGGAAGTGGGTCTCGCGCTCGTCCTCCTGCTGCAGTCGCGCCTTGCGCGCGTTGGCCACGCGCTTCTCCCACGCGTTGCCGCGCTGCTCGAGCGCCTTGGTCTGTCACGGGGTGGGGTCCACACAGTGGTGAGTGGCTGAGTGTCGTGATCACTTCAAGGCATTGCACGCACCTGCAGCTCGCGTCGCGTGCCTTGCTCGTCTTCAGTCAGGGCTGGTGGCTTGCTGCTGGTGAACGGGAGCTGCGCAAATGAACAGAAGAGCGTTAGAGGCTGGAGGAGACTGTAATACAGAGGGCGGCAGGACCTTGATGGACGGGCCTCGGGACGCGGAAGACGGCGCGGCGGCGGAGGAGGAGGCGTCGTCGTCGCCGCCCAACACGTTGCCCTGACCGCGGAAGGCCGTGCGCTTGTTGGAGATCTTGGCTGCTGCCTGCTGCGCCGCCTCCTTCTTCTTCTTCAGCCAGTCCATCGAGCAGCTCTCAGCTTGTACCTGCTTGCACTTGGGTGCTTATTGCGGAAGTCAATGTTTCGACGTCTTTGTAGTAGGCGGGCCAATAATTGAGTAAGGTACTGTCTTTTATTTATGTGAGAAAGAATAGATTATAATGTATGTAAACAATAGAAGATCAAAGGTAAGTGGACGTATACAAAGACGAAGTAATTTTGGCAATACGTGCGGTACAGACACCAGAGACAGGCCATGCATCTGTTTCTTGCGTGACCTGAACTCTTGATACAAATAAAATCCAGATCTCTAACTCGATAATCCAGCAAGACCACGTCTACATAACTGACCGATAAACTCATACAGATCCATCTTCCCACAACGATATCACCTCTATCTTTCGTAGAATATGGAAAGGGCAGCTGCCCAAACAGAAAAAAAAAGTGTTGACCGCTCGCCATCTCATAGGATTTCGTCCAGTCCTCAAAACTTACCACCGCGCAAGACCCGAGCTGCGCGTGACACCACCTTATTATCCGCTCCGATGTACGCGCCTGTGGACGTGGAGGCGGCCAAGCTGGAGCAGTTGCAGACCTCCCCCGGCTCTTCCTCTCCCTCTCGCACGCGGCTGCGACGCGCGCTGGCGGCTCTGGGGCTTGTGGCGCTCGGACTGACGGCCGGCCTGCTGCTCTTCCGCTTCGTGCGCAGCGACGACTTCGCCCTGGTGGTGCAGTGGCTGCGCACGCACGAGGCGCTGGGCGCCGCGCTGTACGTGTGCAGCTTCACGAGCTTCGTGGTGCTGTGCTTCCCGTCCACGGCCTTCGAGCTGCTGGCCGGCTACATCTTCGGCCTGTGGCTGGGGCTGCTGCTGGCCACGGCGGGCAAGCTCGTGGGCTCCATGCTGTCGTACGGCATCGGCCGCTACCTGTGCCGCAGACGCGTGCACGCCTACATGGCGCGCGGCCACCCGGCGCTGCAGGGCTTCCAGAGTCTGCTGCGCAGGCGCCAGGTGCTGGTCGTGTTCCTCACGCGCGTGGCCTTCTTCCCCATCGCCGTCAAGAACTACGGGCTCAGCGTGCTGGACGTGCAGTTCCCCGTCTTCTTCGCGGCCGCGCTGCTCACGGGGCTGCCCTTCTCGGCCATCTGGGTCTACTCGGGCCACGCCGTGGAGAACCTCACGGCGCTGCTGGCCAGCCCCGCGGCCTCGAGGCACAGCACGGAGATGGCGCTGCTGCTCGTGGGCGCGGGCAGCGCGCTGCTGCTGCTGTTCGTGGTGGGCATCTACACGCGCCAGTACGTGCTCGGGCTGGCGGAGGAGGAGAAGCGCGCGGGCGCAGCAGCAGCAGACACCCCGACAGCATCAAAACCCGTCTCAGATGACGCTGTATGATACGCACGGGCTGGGCTGTACCTAGCGGTACTATTCCATCTACTTACCTGCTTGTAGTGCTTCCATGATGTAGAGCGTGTGCTGTAATACTACCTCCCTCCTCCTCCCTCTAGACGCTGGTGTCATCGTCGGATCCTCTCGAGGCAGTTGGCTGCGATCTGTGGAAGTTGGATGGCGTCTCCCTGGCTTGGAAGCGCGCGACCGCGTCATATCGGGCAGTGGGATCGGCCGTGTCAAGGCAAGCCGAGGGAATGCGACGGTGGAATCCAGCGCGCTGCCGTCTTGTTCGAGTCAAAGCAGGCTGCTGCTCCCCATTCGACGTTTGACCCGCTCTCGACTCGATGCCGACTGCGCGTCGGAGCGCGCGCAACAGCAAGCGGAGGCCGAGCAGCTCGCGCAAGTCCAAGCCGCCGCCGTCCATGGAGTTCAGCACGTCAATCTCCAGCGTCTCGAGCGAGCCCACGCCCATCCTCGAGTCCTCGCTCGCCAGCTCCTACCAGAAGCACGTGCTGCGGCGACACCAGCCCACGAGTCGAACCTCTCGCCGTCCAGGGCCTCGCGACTCGCCGTTCACGCCGCGTCGACCTGTTGGCGCTGTGCCGGAGCTCTTCGTGACGTTCCGCCACGTCTCGCTCGCTGTGGACATCCCAGTGTCGCCTGCCGCCGCGGCCGCCGCAGCGCAAGCGGCTTCGGGTCAAATGGGGCGCGAGACGCTGGCGGCCAAGCAGCTGCCGACCATCTCCAACCACGTGCGAGGCATCGCCGCCGGACTCACCGCCTCCAAGACGTTCGTGCGGCGGCAGATCCTCAAGAACGTGACGGGCGCCTTCACGCCCGGCTCCATGACGCTGCTGCTCGGACGCTCGGGCTCGGGCAAGTCGGTGCTGCTCAAGCTGCTGGGTGGGCGGCTCGACGTGCGCGCCAATGGAGTGACTACGGACGGCGAGGTCTCGTACAACGGCTTGACGCGGCAGGAGCTGAAGCAGCAGCTCCCGCAGTGCGTGGCGTACGTCCCGCAGCAAGACACGCACCTGCCCGTGATGACGGTCAAGGAGACGCTGGACTTCGCCTTCGAGTGCTGCGCCATCAACGCGGGCGCGAGGCCCGTGGGTAGCGTGTCCAAGTCGCCGGCCTTGGAGCATCCGCTGGCCCTCCCGACGACGTATCTCGGCGGAGAGCGGGACCCGGTGACTGTCACGCGAGAGCTCGGACTGACCCGCTGCCAAGGGACCATCGTGGGCGACGAGCGTCTTCGAGGCGTCTCTGGAGGCGAGAAGAAGCGCGTGACGACGGGCGAGATGGCGTTCGGACCGCACGCCGTGTCGCTCATGGACGAGATCACGACGGGACTCGACAGCTCCGCCGCCTTCGACGTGGTGAACGCCCAGCGCCGCCTGGCCAGACAGCAGCGACAAACGGTCGTGATCTCGCTGCAGCAGCCGGCGCCCGAGGTGTTGGCGCTGTTCGACAACGTGCTGCTGCTGGCCGACGGCGAGGTGCTGTACCACGGGCCGCGAGCCCACATCCAGGCGTACTTCGAGGCGCTGGGCTTCGTGTGTCCCCCGGAACGCGGCCTCGCGGACTTCCTGTGCGACTTGGCGTCTCCCCAGCAGCTGCAGTACGAGCGCTCGCACGCGCCGATGCCTGGACGACGTCGTCACCCTCGCAGCGCCAACGAGTTTGCGGATCTGTGGATCATGTCGCCCATGTACGAGGCGATGGTGGAGGAACTGGACCATCTCGACAACGACACGGAGGCGTACAGCCACACGCACAGCAAGAACGGAGAGTGGGGACTGTACTTCGACCAGGAGGCGCTGCTGCAAGTGCCGCCGTTCCGGCAGAGCTACCTGCGCAGCACGTGGACGGTGATGAAGCGCCAGCTGAGGCTCTTCGTGCGCAACAAGGTCTTCTTCGCGGGCCGCGTGCTGCTGGATCTGCTCGTGGGGCTCATGCTCGGCTCCATGTACTACGGCATGGACCTGGCGGACTCGCAGGTGACGCTGGGCGTCGTGTTCTCGTGCACGCTCTTCCTCGGACTGGGGCAGTCCGCGACGCTGGCGCCGTTCTTCGACGCGCGCGAGGTCTTCTACAAGCACCGCGGGGCCAACTTCTATCGCACGTCCAGCTACGTGCTCGCGTCGTACGCCAGCCAGCTGCCGCTCGCGATCACGGAGGCGTTCCTCTTCAGCGGCCTCGTGTACTGGATGGGCGGCTTCGTCTCGTCCGTCGAGCACTTCCTGGTCTTCGTGCTGTACATGCTGCTGACGATCCTGGTCTTCATCGGCGAGTACTTCTTCCTGGCTGCTGCGTGCTCGAGTCTGCACGTGGCTCAGCCGGCGTCTACGTTGGCGCTGCTGTTCTTCATCCTCTTCGCAGGCTTTGCCGTCTCTCGAGAGCAACTGCCGTCGGCGATGCGGTGGATCTACTGGAGCAATCCGCTCGCGTGGGCGACGCGCGGGGTCTTGGTGAGTCAGTACCGCAGTAGTGAGCTTGACGTCTGTGTGTACGGCGGCATCGACTACTGCAAGACGTACGAGGGCCAGACCTTGGGCGAGTACTCGCTCGGACTGTACGACGTTCCGTCGGACCCCAAGTGGGTCATGTTGGGGCTTGTCTTCCTCCTGGCAGTGTACGTTGGCAGCATGCTTCTGTCGTACGTGATGCTGGAGTACCGTCGTCACGAGTCCTCCCCAGCGCTGCCTCCTCCACTACCAGCTTCGTACTCCGACACCATCCCGACACCGAGACAACCGAAGGAATCGTACGCAATGCTGTCGACGCCCCACGGGGAGGACGACGAGCTGCTCGAGAGCGACATCACTGGGTTTCTACCGCCTGATGGCCGCGTCCTGGGCGCAAATGGAGACTCGAGCGACTCGTTCAACGCCTCACAAGGCGTACACACGGACCCAGGCGACATTATGGTTCGCTTGATGCCTCGATGGGAGGTTCCGCCTGTCACGCTGGCCTTCCAAGACTTGCGGTACAGCATCACCGTCCCTGCTGATGCTGTCTCGGAAGGCCAAAGTGGCGTCGAGGGAGCTCCTGGTCGTCCCGTGTCGGTGGATTCCCGAGCCAAAGCGGGCAAGAGCAAGGAAATGGTCACTCGAGAGCTGTTGAAGGGCGTCACGGGCTACGCGCTGCCGGGCACGATGACTGCACTGATGGGGTCTACGGGCGCGGGTAAGACGACGCTGATGGACGTGTTGGCTGGCCGCAAGAGTGGCAAAGGAGGCGCCAAGAAGAACGGCGCTCCTTGTCTTCGTGGTCGTGTGCTGTTGAACGGAGTGGACGCCACGGAGCTGGCGGTGCGGCGGTGCACCGGGTACTGCGAGCAGACAGATGTGCACTCCGACGCATCGACCTTCCGCGAGGCTCTGCAGTTCTCGGCGTATCTGCGTCAAGGGGATCGCGTTGCTCCCGAGCGAGTGGAAGAGATTGTCGACGAGTGTTTGGACCTGCTGGGGCTGAGTGACGTGGCTGGGCAGCTGATCCGCGGGAGCTCGAGCGAGCAGCTCAAGCGGTTGACACTCGGAGTGGAGCTCGCTGCCCAGCCCAGTGTTCTGTTCCTCGACGAACCGACCAGCGGCTTGGACGCGCGAGCTGCAAAGTCGCTCATGGACGGCGTTCGCAAGGTGGCGGACTCGGGGCGCACGGTCATCTGTACAATCCACCAGCCATCCACGGAGGTTTTCCTGCTATTCGACTCGCTTCTGCTGCTGCAGCGAGGAGGTGAGACGGTATTCTTTGGCGAGTTGGGTCCTGGGGGTGAGGCGTTGGTGAGCTACTTCCAAGGCTTGGGCCTCCCTCGCAGTGCTCCAACCTTCAAGCCTGGAGACAATCCAGCCACGTGGATGCTGGATGTGATCGGCGCTGGCGTCGAGAAAACGCTGCCAAAGTCAACGCTGCCTTTCAAATTCAGACAACCGGCAGCTCCTGGAGCTAGAAACCCTCGACTCCAACAGTTAGATGCGTCGCAAGCGTCCTCGGTGTGCTCGGACATCTCCCGTCTGCATCAAGACGACAGTGTGGATTTCGTCGCTGCTTACAAGGCCAGCCGTCTGAAGCAGCGCCTGGATGCCAAGCGTGCTGCTCCAGGGATGTTCATGCCGTCAGACCGCGTGTCGCCCGTGACGTTCGCTCAGCGCCGGGCTGCGAGCGATGGCTTGCAGTTCGCCATGCTGCTGCGCCGATTCACTCGACTGTACTGGCGGACTCCGTTCTACACGTTCACGCGGATGGTGACTGCGTTCACTCTCGGCTTGATGTTTGGGTTGGTGTACTCGGGCAGCAACGACTTCACCTCGTACCAAGGCGCCAACGGTGCGGTCGGACTCATCTTCTTCTCCACGTGCTTCCTGGGCGTCGGTGCCTACGTCCACGTGCTTCCGCTGGCTTTCGAGGAGCGCAGACCGTTCTACCGCGAGCGCGCCTCCGAGACCTACAGCGCGCTGTGGTACTTCGCCGCCTCCTCGGTAGTGGAGATTCCCTGTGCAGCCCTGGCCTCGCTGATCTTCGTGGGCGTCTTCTACCCGATGGCCGGCTTCTCTGCCCACGGCGATTTCGCTCAGGTCGTGGTCTACTGGCTGGTCCTGACCGTGCACATCCTGTTCCAGACGTACTTCGGCCAGTTCTTCACGTTCGCCATGCCCAGCATCGAGCTCGCCGCCGTGTGGGGGTCGCTCTTCGACTCGATCTTCCTCATGTTCATGGGCTACAACCCGCCGGTCTCCAGCATCCCGGACGGGTACAAGTGGCTGTTCCAGATCGTGCCTCACCGCTACACGTTCGAGGTGCTCACGGCGCTGGTGCTGGGCGACTGTCCCGACGCTCAACTGCAGCAGATCCAGGACGCAGCGGCCTCCAACACCACGATCGACGTCTCGCAATGGCCACTCGGCTGCCAGCCGCTCACGGACGCGCCGCCCGCCGTGGCCAACATCCCGCTCACCTCGTACATCGACGCAGTGTTCGGGGCGCGTCGCGAGGACACCGCGCGCTCCGTGGCCGTTGTAGTGGGCGTCCTACTCGCGATGCGCGCGGCCACGCTGATCGTCATGCGCATCGTCAACCACCAGAAGCGCTGATGGACTTGTTGTACTTCTCTGTTTCACATGAAAATGCAGTAAATTTTTAGCGATCAATATTTTCAGAAGTATCGATCGGATTAAACAACGGAAAGTTGCGTCGCACAGCTCTCGAAGCATACTTCTTTCCCTGAAACAACGCCAAACAACATTTCGTTTTAGCCAATCAAAATGCATTATCCGCAAAAATATAATTAGCGAATCGACGTTCAGTATGAGCGTCTTGCATTCAGTCGTAGAAAATCGTCTGGATGGAAGGAGACGCCGCCACGGGGACTCGCCCCTTGCCGAAGGGCAAGTGCGCCTCCTGCAGCAAGATGGTGTCCAAGTCAAACATGGCGAAGCACCGCAAGTTATGTGGCAAGAAGAAGCCGCCTAAGACGCGCAAGGTCATCAACCGCGAGTCGTACGCACGCCATAAGGTCAAAATCCTTAACAAGCGTTTCGAGCAGCGGACCTTCGACCGATTTCGCCGGCTGGAGGGTACGTAAATGTCCAGTTCCAACAAATACTTATTATTAAATCTAACCTTATTTTCGTAGTTGCCAGGGAGAAGCTTGTGAAACTGAGGGACATGCCTCTTGATGTAGAGCCGATAAAAACGAGAGAGTGGCACCCAGAGCCCAGCTCAAGTGTCGTTCATGGTATCAGCCAAGACCCCTACCTCTTTGCGTACAGTCTTAAGGCTTTGAAAGAGCGATGCAAGAAGCTTGACAGAGTTGGGCCTTCGATGGTGGAATGGCCCAAGTTCTACAAAGCAGTAATGTTCGTGCTTCACCCTGAAATGCTGTCGTCGCTGGGGGCAAGTTTGGAAGTCGCAAGGAAGACATCTACGACTTCAAATTTGAAACAACAAGAGCTTTCAACGAACTGGAGACGAAGATGATTGCTGACACGGATGATCCGGCCCAAGATGTTCTCGACGCGATGTCAGATGCAGAGTACGACCGCGAAATGCGCCGACTTCGAAGACTCCGGCATGAAAAAGCGGAGACTCAAGTTACTTTTGCTGTTCTTCAAGACAAGTTGCGCACATACCGCAAGAGAGCGGAAAAGCATCTCGCCTCGGTTGCGCTTGGTGCGGCCAACTTTCAGGCAAGACAAGAAAAGGCTCAACAAGAGCGAAACGGGGAAATCGCCAAGCTGGAAAAGAGGATTGCAGACTTCGAGTGCAAGGGACCCTGGACGACGTTCGAAGAGTTTACGGAGTCCGAGAAGAAGCGCAGAGATTGCGCTTCTAGTAGTGCCGAGTAGCGAAGCAACGAGGTTAAACCTCCAAGACATAACACTGACGAATTCTACGACTTTTCAACAGTGAAACCCTGTATATTTTCCGTGATATTCATACCCAATGGTACGAGTTCATACCAAAAAGTACGAGTTCATACTAAAATGTACGTTTCGATCATACATAAAAGTACGAGTTCATACTAAAAGGTATGTTTCGTTCATATCAAAAAGTACGAGTCATACTAAAATATACGATCGAATCATACTGAATAGTACGAGTTCATACCAAAGCATACGCTACCTTATTACAAAGAAGCAGAGTACTCAGGTAGGTCCTCGCTCGGATGAGAAACGTCGACGCGGTTCTTACGGTCTTTTCGGATGAAGGATGCCAGCATGGCGGTAGTGATCGTGTGACTCATATCAGAGTCGTCAACACCGATGTAGTGCTTGACATAGTATCTGTGGAATACAGGAAGCACATGCTCTTTCCACCGAGCCTGGTCAGTTTCACCAAGTAGTTTCGTGAACAGCCCGACGTCTTCGCCCACCAGTTTAGCAACGCTGTACCAGCTCCGCGTGATTCCAGCACTAGTACGTTCGTCTTTTGTCCATTCAGACAGTGGCTTGAACAAATGTAAGGATTCATCCGGAAGCCACCACATCAAGCAAAGCTGAACCCAATCTTTTACCGATGGAAGTTCCAGTGTCGGTGACCGCTCGGGCGGCTGGCGTATGTCTTGCTCTGCAGGTCTAGAGTATGCACTTTGACCGCAGTCCTGGAGAGGAGCATTGGTAGAAGCAGCCAAGTCACTGATTTGCGTTTTCAGCTCCAACACCAGAGTTTCGAGATGACGAAGACGCTTCAGTACAGGTCCTTCCTCAGCATTTTTGTTCGCCTCGTAGGGGGCGCTTGGACACCCATGCAAATATGTCTTGTTGGGAGCCAAACAATCCGCTAGCTCGCTTTCCTCTGTTTGGATAGTGATAGCGAGTAGGTATCTCACCAGCGTCTCGGTCGATTCGGAGACACTCCACCCGGCCCACCATTTGATCATGCGCAATGACCAGCGACGACTCGGTTTCGCATACATGAAGCGATACTGTGCTCCAGCACGGCGAAAGGTGTGCGACGTAAACCAGTTGTTCGACCAATGCTTGTAAACGTAGCCTGGAATATGTTGACCATCCCTGTTAAGGCCGCGCACGATGCAATTAAGGAGGGTGATGAAGGCCTGCTCAGACATCTTCTTCCCCCAGCCGATGGAAACCTTTTCACAGCCTGTAGCTTCGTCTTTTGTCTTGAGAACCTTCTTGCTGATGCTGGTCAGAGCAGGAAACACGAAATCCTCATCGCGCCATTGATGTCCCTTTGTCTTGGAAGCGTAGTCCACCCAATTGCACAAATGCATGTATGCATTGATAGCCATTTCATCTTTCGACACATGGTGCAAGTTGTAGTCGCGTCCCTCAGCGACTGCCGTCTTGCGATTGAACAGCGCGTAAGTCCCATACTCGATGACCTCATCAGGAGCGACGACGCTAGAGCGGTACTGCCGCAGTGACACATCCTTCCACGTGAGCGTTAAAACTTCGTTAATTCGGCACATGCCGTAAAAGGCAAAGGAAGACACAGCCTTGAACCACATACGACTTGCTTCACTGAAGCCTTCAACCCCACTCGGAGAATCAAGAAACGCGTGCAGAACGGTGATCATGTCGAGTGAGATTGGTACTGCTTTCGCAGGGACATAAAAACGAGAGAGTGGCACCCAGAGCCCAGCTCAAGTGTCGTTCATGGTATCAGCCAAGACCCCTACCTCTTTGCGTACAGTCTTAAGGCTTTGAAAGAGCGATGCAAGAAGCTTTACAGAGTTGGGCCTTCAATGGTGGAATGGCCGTATCCACGTTTTTCTCCACAATCATCCTCCCGTACACACCACGTGTTCACATCGGTGTCGTCGCTGTTTTCATGAGATGAAAAGTAACTAGCAACAGCAGACCTAGCCTTCTCAGCCGTTTGGAGCGAAATAGAGCTGGAAGACGATATGCTTTGCAGATAGGCAACCAAGACAACAGGAAGCTCATGATGGCGCTCCTCGCGAGGATTCGGATAGCCGTTAGCGACGCAAAAATCTGCAAACTTCTTGAAATTCGCCTCGTAAACAGTCTGTGTCGCCTTCTTGATCACCTCGTTAGCCGTGTGCTGGCCTTGTTTGGCCAGCTCTCGAACCCCCATCTGCCACCGACCAGTTAGATTGCGAACTGGCCACGTGGCTCACAGCCGCCATAGCGATTCTCGTACCCTTTAGTTTGAACTCGTACCAATTTGTATGAACTCGTACCGATTTGTATGAACTCGTATATATTTGTCTGACATGTTCGTACTCGTGTTCGTACGCACTAGTATGAACTCGTACTTTCAATATGAAATCGTAGATTTTGGTCTGACCTCGAGTTTTTGGTATGAACCACACACGTTCTTACAAAAATATCACTCACCTGAAAACATATTTTTCATGTCGAAATTCGTCGAAAAAATGTAGCCATGAATGTTATTGACGCTAATTGGTCAAATAACACCAAACAACGCCCAAATGTTGTTTGAGAACAAGGAAGTTGCTTCCCAAATCGGACCATATAAAACCCTAATAAAGAGCTGTTGCTTCCTCGTCCAGAATCAACGCTTCAGACGGCGCAAAAATCATTTTATAGGGTTAGGGGAAATTCGATACAAACAGCAGCATGTCCGTAGAGAGGGGCTTCTATTGAAGTGTTGTTTCAATCATAGTAAGCTCTACTTCCTCGTCTAATTTTTACAGAACGTTAGTATGAATATTGACGGGATTAGGATGAGATCAATGCACTCATGTGTCGTTGATGGTCACGTTTCCCTCCGCAGTTCATCGAGTATTTATCATTGGTGAGCGGGAAAACTATGTGTGTATTCGTCAGTATGTGGCGCATTCACATAAATTGGTACGACCTCTGTAACGACTGATTTAGGCGCGTTATAGAGCGGTTTTAACTGGCTTCGAATCTCAGCTCGTGACGCAATTTACGACCAATGAATATCAACTGACTCCAAATCCTAAGATTAAGCAACTCTGTACCCATTTTTTTTAATTATGGCTACAGAAACTTATTCAGTGTGGTCAATCCGTACTCGACGACATCACCTTCTACCGCAAGCTGCCACGCTGTCCGCGGCTTGAGAGGAAACGCCTCGACAGCGGCCGCAACCGCTGTTGTGGCCCCCGTACCTCGCGCCGCCAGGTCGACCAGGAAAAGTGCAACAGCCACTTTAGTCTCTGGCGCGAGGTCGCGGGTGCCGCGGGTGCGACCCATGCCGACTTCTCTGGTTGGAGTGTCGAAAGCGCGAATGGTGCGCAGCGATTTAGTGATCGACCAGCTCCGATTTATTTAGGAGTATTTTAGCCAATCAAAAGTGATGTGTGAACCACATCACATAAAAGGCATGCCATTTTGCGAGTTCTACTGCATTTTCATGTGAAACAGAGAAGTAGAGCTTACTATGATTGAAACAACACTTCAATAGAAGCCCCTCTCTACGGACATGCTGCTGTTTGTATCGAATTTCCCCTAACCCTATAAAATGATTTTTGCGCCGTCTGAAGCGTTGATTCTGGACGAGGAAGCAACAGCTCTTTATTAGGGTTTTATATGGTCCGATTTGGGAAGCAACTTCCTTGTTCTCAAACAACATTTGGGCGTTGTTTGGTGTTATTTGACCAATTAGCGTCAATAACATTCATGGCTACATTTTTTCGACGAATTTCGACGTTTTCAGGTGAGTGATATTTTTGTAAGAACGTGTGTGGTTCATACCAAAAACTCGAGGTCAGACCAAAATCTACGATTTCATATTGAAAGTACGAGTTCATACTAGTGCGTACGAACACGAGTACGAACATGTCAGACAAATATATACGAGTTCATACAAATCGGTACGAGTTCATACAAATTGGTACGAGTTCAAACTAAAGGGTACGAGAATAGCTATGGCGGCTGTGAGCCACGTGGCCAGTTCGCAATCTAACTGGTCGGTGGCAGATGGGGGTTCGAGAGCTGGCCAAACAAGGCCAGCACACGGCTAACGAGGTGATCAAGAAGGCGACACAGACTGTTTACGAGGCGAATTTCAAGAAGTTTGCAGATTTTTGCGTCGCTAACGGCTATCCGAATCCTCGCGAGGAGCGCCATCATGAGCTTCCTGTTGTCTTGGTTGCCTATCTGCAAAGCATATCGTCTTCCAGCTCTATTTCGCTCCAAACGGCTGAGAAGGCTAGGTCTGCTGTTGCTAGTTACTTTTCATCTCATGAAAACAGCGACGGCACCGATGTGAACACGTGGTGTGTACGGGAGGATGATTGTGGAGAAAAACGTGGATACGGAAACCCAGCAAGAGACCCGTTCGTGCGCCAATTCATGCGCGGCCTGAAGAAGAAGAAAGCCTCGGAGTATGTCCCTGCGAAAGCAGTACCAATCTCACTCGACATGATCACCGTTCTGCACGCGTTTCTTGATTCTCCGAGTGGGGTTGAAGGCTTCAGTGAAGCAAGTCGTATGTGGTTCAAGGCTGTGTCTTCCTTTGCCTTTTACGGCATGTGCCGAATTAACGAAGTTTTAACGCTCACGTGGAAGGATGTGTCACTGCGGCAGTACCGCTCTAGCGTCGTCGCTCCTGATGAGGTCATCGAGTATGGGACTTACGCGCTGTTCAATCGCAAGACGGCAGTCGCTGAGGGACGCGACTACAACTTGCACCATGTGTCGAAAGATGAAATGGCTATCAATGCATACATGCATTTGTGCAATTGGGTGGACTACGCTTCCAAGACAAAGGGACATCAATGGCGCGATGAGGATTTCGTGTTTCCTGCTCTGACCAGCATCAGCAAGAAGGTTCTCAAGACAAAAGACGAAGCTACAGGCTGTGAAAAGGTTTCCATCGGCTGGGGGAAGAAGATGTCTGAGCAGGCCTTCATCACCCTCCTTAATTGCATCGTGCGCGGCCTTAACAGGGATGGTCAACATATTCCAGGCTACGTTTACAAGCATTGGTCGAACAACTGGTTTACGTCGCACACCTTTCGCCGTGCTGGAGCACAGTATCGCTTCATGTATGCGAAACCGAGTCGTCGCTGGTCATTGCGCATGATCAAATGGTGGGCCGGGTGGAGTGTCTCCGAATCGACCGAGACGCTGGTGAGATACCTACTCGCTATCACTATCCAAACAGAGGAAAGCGAGCTAGCGGATTGTTTGGCTCCCGACAAGACATATTTGCATGGGTGTCCAAGCGCCCCCTACGAGGCGAACAAAAATGCTGAGGAAGGACCTGTACTGAAGCGTCTTCGTCATCTCGAAACTCTGGTGTTGGAGCTGAAAACGCAAATCAGTGACTTGGCTGCTTCTACCAATGCTCCTCTCCAGGACTGCGGTCAAAGTGCATACTCTAGACCTGCAGAGCAAGACATACGCCAGCCGCCCGAGCGGTCACCGACACTGGAACTTCCATCGGTAAAAGATTGGGTTCAGCTTTGCTTGATGTGGTGGCTTCCGGATGAATCCTTACATTTGTTCAAGCCACTGTCTGAATGGACAAAAGACGAACGTACTAGTGCTGGAATCACGCGGAGCTGGTACAGCGTTGCTAAACTGGTGGGCGAAGACGTCGGGCTGTTCACGAAACTACTTGGTGAAACTGACCAGGCTCGGTGGAAAGAGCATGTGCTTCCTGTATTCCACAGATACTATGTCAAGCACTACATCGGTGTTGACGACTCTGATATGAGTCACACGATCACTATCGCCATGCTGGCATCCTTCATCCGAAAAGACCGTAAGAACCGCGTCGACGTTTCTCATCCGAGCGAGGACCTACCTGAGTACTCTGCTTCTTTGTAATAAGGTAGCGTATATTTTAGTATGACTCGTACTTTTTGATATGAACGAAACATACCTTTTAGTATGAACTCGTACTTTTATGTATGATCGAAACGTACATTTTAGTATGAACTCGTACTTTTTGGTATGAACTCGTACCATTGGGTATGAATATCACGGAAAATATACAGGGTTTCACTGTTGAAAAGTCGTAGAATTCGTCAGTGTTATGTCTTGGAGGTTTAACCTCGTTGCTTCGCTACTCGGCACTACTAGAAGCGCAATCTCTGCGCTTCTTCTCGGACTCCGTAAACTCTTCGAACGTCGTCCAGGGTCCCTTGCACTCGAAGTCTGCAATCCTCTTTTCCAGCTTGGCGATTTCCCCGTTTCGCTCTTGTTGAGCCTTTTCTTGTCTTGCCTGAAAGTTGGCCGCACCAAGCGCAACCGAGGCGAGATGCTTTTCCGCTCTCTTGCGGTATGTGCGCAACTTGTCTTGAAGAACAGCAAAAGTAACTTGAGTCTCCGCTTTTTCATGCCGGAGTCTTCGAAGTCGGCGCATTTCGCGGTCGTACTCTGCATCTGACATCGCGTCGAGAACATCTTGGGCCGGATCATCCGTGTCAGCAATCATCTTCGTCTCCAGTTCGTTGAAAGCTCTTGTTGTTTCAAATTTGAAGTCGTAGATGTCTTCCTTGCGACTTCCAAACTTGCCCCCAGCGACGACAGCATTTCAGGGTGAAGCACGAACATTACTGCTTTGTAGAACTTGGGCCATTCCACCATCGAAGGCCCAACTCTGTCAAGCTTCTTGCATCGCTCTTTCAAAGCCTTAAGACTGTACGCAAAGAGGTAGGGGTCTTGGCTGATACCATGAACGACACTTGAGCTGGGCTCTGGGTGCCACTCTCTCGTTTTTATCGGCTCTACATCAAGAGGCATGTCCCTCAGTTTCACAAGCTTCTCCCTGGCAACTACGAAAATAAGGTTAGATTTAATAATAAGTATTTGTTGGAACTGGACATTTACGTACCCTCCAGCCGGCGAAATCGGTCGAAGGTCCGCTGCTCGAAACGCTTGTTAAGGATTTTGACCTTATGGCGTGCGTACGACTCGCGGTTGATGACCTTGCGCGTCTTAGGCGGCTTCTTCTTGCCACATAACTTGCGGTGCTTCGCCATGTTTGACTTGGACACCATCTTGCTGCAGGAGGCGCACTTGCCCTTCGGCAAGGGGCGAGTCCCCGTGGCGGCGTCTCCTTCCATCCAGACGATTTTCTACGACTGAATGCAAGACGCTCATACTGAACGTCGATTCGCTAATTATATTTTTGCGGATGATGCATTTTGATTGGCTAAAACGAAATCTTGTTTGGCGTTTGTTTCAGGGAAAGAAGTACATGTACGTCGTTTTAAACATGTTGAGTTTTGTATGGTCCAAGTTGAAGTGAACATTGTACTGGCTCCCACGTTGAAGTGTATGTAGCCATATTGCGTTACACCTGCGCCCCCCACGTGGCGCTTCGGTCTGACCCCAAGTTTGGTGCGACGGCACGACGGGATAGTCACCCGACGGACGTGGCGCAATGACACTCCCGAACACGCCAGAGCTGCAGGAGCGTCTGCTGACCCCGCAGAAGAGCTACAAGACGCACAAAATGCCACTCGTGCCCTACGTGATCGGCATTCGGGCCGCGCCCATTGTGGCCACGACCGTTGTGATCGCGACGTTGATCACGTGTGTGTCCGTTGCCAAAGCCAAGGACATCTACCTCGGCGGCCTGGCGTGGCCCTACTTCTCCGACACGGGCAGAGGTAGGTCGATGGCTGCGTGGTTGCTAATCGAGAAGCAATTCCTCTGACATATCTTCGGTTTGCTGTGCTGCAGACGCTCCCGGGTATACAATCTTCTGCGTGGGCTTGACGACTGTGGCTGTCGCTCTCATCCTCACGTGGATCACCAACTACGAGTTCCAGCGCGAGTTGATGGAGAGGGAGTCCCGTGATAACACTGAGAACCACTACGCGGCGTCCATCCGCAAGTACTGCGAGGTCGTCAGAGTGCTGGGAGTCGTCTCGACGTTCGGCCTGCCGGTGCTGGCATTCTTCAGCACGACGAGCCACGACGCTATTCACAAGTACGCTGCCTACTGGTTCTTCGTGCTGGAGGCAGTCGCCCTTGTGGTTAATGTACGTTGCTGTAGCTACGGGGGTGAACAAGAGGGAGCGTGTCACTTACGGACTTTGTTGTTGTTTGTTGATCGCTACAGACCATTGCCAGCTTTAAGCTGGATCGCCTTACAAGTGCCGGCAATCCCCACTACACATTGGAAGAGTCCGAGGTGCCTCAGGCCTCAACGAACGTGTTCAACCCGTGGAATGACTCCACGTCGACTACGAAGCGCACGTTTTACATCCAGTTGGTTTTCACGACGTTGTTCTGGATCGGGTTCCTGCTTTACATTCCTATTGGCCTCGCGCTTATCGACGACTTCCAACGCCTCACCGTCAAAGATGTACGTCCTAAAGTTGACGAGTCGCGCACTTGAGAGTATGATGTGTATTTTCGATGTGTCTGACACCCACTTGACGTTGCTCACAGTGCTTGGATCTTAACCTGGGCGAGAAGTACTGCACCGACACGATGAGGCTCAACGACACGGAAACCGTGCTGTGGAACTACGGTGCGTTCTTGGATTGCAACGTCTACCAAGAAAAAGCGCTGATGTTACTTTTTGATGTTGCAGACAACTTTCATGGAATCAACCAAATGCGCTCCGCCAGCCAGTTGGCGTGCATTCTTACACTCGTTGGGTACTCGATGTCGTTCCTCTCGCACCGTAGCGATTCGCTACAAGATGACACCGTGTAATATTCAAGCAGCTTCGCGTGCTTTCGGTCTTTCCTTTAACTTGAAAAAAACCTCGTTGATCGTGACCATGTTGAACGCTAATAAAGACTGAGTATAGCAGTACTTCAGTAAGTATCAAAATTTGATGTACAATGGAGCGCTGTAAACAGCAGCAGACTCTGCTTTTTTCAGAGATCAACACGGAAGTACATGTATGTATTAATGAAATTAACTCAAATACAAATACACTAAGCTCACCATCTTCAACCTTCAGCTTCTTCCGCTCCTTGCGTGTCTTGGGTCTCATCCTCTTCAGTCTCTCCACACAGCAACCGCTGTAGCTCCAGCTTTTCATCACTTGCCGCCCGGAGATGCTTACCGAACAGCGAGACCTTCTGCTTTTCATCTTTCAGTTGCTTCTTCAGGCCCTCAATCTCCGCGTCTTTCACCTCCACGACAGACTCTAGAAACGCCACGTGCTTTTCCGCTTCCTCCTGGCCCTGGCGGATGCTCTCGTTCTCTCCCCCAAGCGTCTCCAGCCGCTTGCCTAATTCGTCGATCTCTTCTTGTCGCACAGGATCCGCAGCGTCTTCGGCCACCTTGCGACTCGACTTGAGCTCGTGCTCCGCGCGGAGCTTCCTCAGCTCCCTCTTCTGCCTCCCGCGCGAGCAAATAGCGGGCAGTGACTTCCTCTGAACGTTCAGGTCAGGGAAGCGAGCTTTCATCTCAGCCAGGATGGTCACCCACTTCCTGCCGTGGGGGACCTTCGGCGGCGCCGTCCGAGGGTTTGTCCAATCAGGATACGACTGCTCCAGCACAAGCAGCGTCTTGTGCTCCTCGTCCGTCAGCAAGTGGGACACCGTCCCACAGCGGACGTCGTCCGGCTTGAGCTTCTTGTGTGCAGGTCACTTCCCAATCTGCGGCCGAGCCCGCAGACCAGAGTCCGGACAGAGACGAAGACCTCCGAGAGCCAGTAAAACTGGCCCCCTTGCCTTGGGTGGGAAGTCCCTCATACTGAGGCCAAGGTAAAAAGGGGGGAGGCCTTCTCTCCACTGCGTGCGCCGCGGGGGCAGCGCAGTGGGCAACCCGAGAGGTGAAGCCTACCGTAAAGTTACGACCCGATGGGAGGGGGCGTCGGCCGCCGGAGCGTGTCGACTCCCTGAACCATTGCGAATTAATTCCTGCTCTTCTTCGTCCAAGTCCAAGACGCCACCCCGTTCGCTGCGCCCAAGCCCAGTTCCATGGTAGTGAACTCCTCCGAGACCGTGATGCCCCGTTGAGATCCAGTACCGGGCCGTATTTGTAGGAGCAAGCACGTCCAGACACCTCTCCGTCCAGTGATGACAAGGTTCCGCAAGCGCACGTTTTCTTCAAGACCGTCAAGGAGAGCAAGAATTTCCGTCCCATAAGGAGATGTCAGGATCAGTGTCAAGACGCAAGCTAGATGGCGTAAACGCTCCGGTTGAGATCCGGTCGCCCGTGCCCGCCCAATGTCCCCTGTCCCAGTGCGATGCAGTGCCCCAACCAATGAGCTACCATCCGGATCGACCGTGCACGTATAACTAACCCCGGACTTGGTCAACGAGTCCACGGGACCTCTTTGGAGTGCCCCCCCGTGACGTCTGAAGTCCCAAGCCAGCAGAATGAGACAGCGAGGAGGATGCAAGCGAAGTCATGGTAGATGACAAGAATCTCTCAGCTTTCAAGCAACTAAGTTATTTGCTCGAGTAGGTAACTAGTTAAATTGAACCAGCTGACTCTCTCTCTCTCTCGCTTCTTGTGTGCAGGCTCGCAGCAGCCCTGCTCCTCAGCTGGAGGACTCGCAGCAGTCGACGCAGCCACCGCCTCCCCCGTCTGCTCTTGGTCACCGCCCGCCATGCTCTCAACCAGCTTCTCCGCTGCCCAGTACGAAGCCAACTAAGGACCTCAGACTCGACATCTAACGGGGGAGTCCCTATCCGAGTGCAGCGTCCCAAGGAATGCATGTCAAACTTCAACTTCCCCTCGCGCCTTCTGATTCGCCAATCACTCTCTCCATTATCCGCCAATCGCCGCCCAACATGTATCACATAGCTACATTGAGACTTCATCATGACGATGTCTCGAGCCGAGCTGCGGCGCCAGAAGCTGCGGCTGGACGCGTCGCTCGTGGCGTTCTTCGCCTTCTCCGTGCTGCTCAAGCTTTTGCTGCTGCCGTCCTACTCCAGCACCGACTTGGAGGTGCACCGCAACTGGCTCAGCCTCACGCACGAGCTGCCGCGTCGTCTGTGGTACCACGAGAGCACGAGCCAGTGGACGCTGGACTACCCGCCCTTCTTCGCCTACTTCGAGTACGCGCTGAGCTTCGCCGCCGCGGCCGTGGACCGCAGCATGCTGGTGCTCAGCTCTGTGCCCGTGCTGTCGCCCTCCGTGCTGCTCTTCCAGCGACTCAGCGTCATCTCGTCCGACGTCGTGCTGTTCTACGCGCTGCACGCCTACTGCTCGTCGTGGCCCACGGTCACCACGACGGAGTGGGCCTTCTCCAAGACCAAGAGACTCGCCGTCATGCTCGTCACGGTGCTGGACGCCGGGCTGCTGTACGTGGACCACATCCACTTCCAGTACAACGGCATGCTGCTCGGACTGCTCATCCTCTCGGCCACCAAGTTCCGTCTGCAGCAGGACCTGCAGGGCGCCTTCCTGTACGCGGTGCTGCTCATGTTCAAGCACATTTATCTCTATGCTGCGCCGCTGTACTTCATCTACCTGCTGGGCCACTACTGCTACGTGAAGAAGCCCGACCCGGGGTCGTCGGACGACGAAGACGCCAGTAGGAAGCTGCTGAGGAAGAGGTCGATCTCCAGCACCGACGTGCACGAGACGAGCCAGGACCTGCATGACGGCAACGTGGTGTTCTCGCTCGTGAAATTTGTGCGGCTTGGGGTGATGGTGCTGGCCGTGTTCGCGTTCGCATTTGGGTCGATTCTGTGGGACCACGAAGACCCGATCGCCGGCATGAAGCAGATCTTGTCGCGGCTGTTCCCCGTTCAGAGAGGACTGTGCCACGCGTACTGGGCTCCGAACGTGTGGGCGCTGTATGCTTTTCTCGACAAGGTGCTGGTGATTCTGGGGTTCCCTGCCGCGACGGAGGGTGTCGCGCTTATGAGCGGTGGACTTGTGCAGGAGGCCAGCTTTGCGGTGCTGCCCTCGGTGTCGCCGCTGGTGTGTGCTTTTGTGACTTTCGCCATGATGACGCCGGTGCTGCGAAGTATCTGGAAGTACCCCGACTCGTCACTCTTTACTAGTGCTCTTGCGTACTGCATGCTGTGCTCGTTCCTACTGGGCTACCACGTGCACGAGAAGGCTATTCTGCAAGTAACACTTCCGATGGCGTTAATGGCCGCTGACAGCGTTGCGAGCATGAGGCTGTACAGATTTGCATCTGGCGTCGCCACGATCTCGCTGTTCCCGCTGCTGTTCACACCCGCTGAGCAGGGATCGAAGGTGCTGCTGGGGGCAGGTCATGCTCTGCTGGCGGAGGTTGTGCTCGTCCCGTTACTCAAGCAGTCGTTGAAGGAACGTCATATCAAGGTCACGGCTGTGCGCATGACTCTCTTTGAACGGGTGTTTCTCGCTGGACTGGCGGGTCTCGCTTTGCTAGCCGCGGTGTTCCCGTACATTCCGCGAATTGGCAGTCGCTACCCGTTCTTACCGCTCATGCTGATCTCGGTGGGCTGCGCTATTGGAAACATTTATGTGTGGGGCTTTACAGTCACCCAGCACTTCAGAAAACTCGATGCTGTCAAGTACTACCTCGATGCTCAAAGGCCAAAGTAAATACTACGTAGTAGTAGCTGACCTCCAGACTCCAACATCGTCAGGTACCGGTAACGGGATGTTGGTAGGACAATGAAATAGATTGGTGTGATTTCCTTGTTTATTTTTTTCTTCTTCTGCATGTAACATGCAAGGGTAACACATTTACCACACAGTATGGGCAAACGAACTTACCGCGCTCTACGACAGCTTACCAAGCTGCTCCTTCTTCTTGATGGAGTTCAAGGCGTGGAATACGCCAGCGTCCACCAGGCCAAGGATGGTGAAGACACCACCGATCACTGCACACAGGTGCGTGATAAAGTGGTAGAACGGGATGCTGTCTGATGTGACTTGGACCACCAACGGCGAGATGTCGAAGGTGAAGAGCGCAGACGGCTGCTTGTCCTCGTACTGCGTAGTCGTCGCCGAAAACTCGTACGATCGCTGCTGCAGGTGCGTCTTCCGCGTGTTGTCCTGGTTGTCAAAGCCGACCACCTGCGTTCAACAATCAGCAAGATACAGGTCAGTCGAAGAGTGTGATACAGCTCATTTGAAGCAAGGATGCACGTACGTTTAAGAAGTGCTGCACAGTGGCGTTCTCACTCTCAATGGTGTAAATCTTGTTGTCCAGCGGGAAACGGTTTGACGGCGCAGCGAGTAGCCCGGCGGCACCTCCAGAGAACAAGTTTTCGGTACGTCGCACCTGACCGAAGGAGAAGTGGTTTACCATGTGCGAGACGTCGACCGCCTGGGCGTTGAACGACACGTCGTCGGAGCGCGCCGTGAACACCATCATGCCGGGGACGCGGTTCACACTGATACTCCCCGAGATCTCGCACCCTTCAACTGCACCAGTCTGCATCGTCGCCGACGGACGGTGCTTCTTGAAGTCAATACCCTCCAGGTTCTCCTCGTTCACGCGCACAGGCAGAGGCAGTCCGAGTCGGTTGTTATTCACATTCACCTCCTCCGCGAAGTCGGCGTCCGGCTCGAGACGACGGAAGAACAGGTCCAAGAACTGCAGCAGATGCTCCGTCTTGCGCGGGCCGTTGTAGATGTACCTCGTGGACGTGCTGCCGTACATGTAGATGAGCATGGACGGGAAGGCGCGGACGTGTGCGCGGCGACAGAGCCACACGGCCTCGGGGTCCGTGCAGTCCACGGAGGCCATGCGCACCATCTCGCTGTACTCCGGATGATCCGGTAGCTGGGCAGCGGCTCGCTCCCACTCGGGGTGGAGCGTGTGGCAGAACGGACACCACGGCGCGTAGAAGTTGACGAGCACGAGCTCGTACTTGGCCATGAAGTCGTCGAAGTTCTTGGACGTGAGCGGCGTCGAGTAGTGGACGCTCGTCTGCGTGTCGCGGTGCACGCCGCCCCAGACGGGGATGCCCTTCTCGTGGTTGTCGATCACCACCTCGTCCAGCCGCTGCACGGCGCCGGCCTCTCGGTCCGCCGCCAACCGGAAGTGACGGATGTGGCGCGTGAGGTTCGTGAAGCGCTGGCCCATGTGGTCCTCCAGGTCCACGCTGGCCACGGCGCACGGCACGTTGAGCAGACTCACGTTGAAGTTCACGCGCAGTCGGTCCTCCTGGTGCTCGTCCATGACCACGGTGGTGCGCGTGCTCTGCAGTCTGTAGGCCTCCCAGTGGGTCACCAGCAGCAGAGCCATGGCGGCGAAGGACAGCAGCGAGAAGAAGGAGCCGCTGTACGTGTGCACCTGCAGGTCGTCCGGCAGGTGCCTGCAAGGGACAGAGAGGGAGTTACGTGGTGAGAGTTGGATGGGTGGGAAGGTGACACGAGGGAGGTCATGTGGCAGAAGTTTGGAGAGCTGCGGAGCTCTGCGGGACGAGATATCGACACGCACCGGAAGAAGTCGACCCGCGCCATCTTGTGCTTTTGCCACGTGCGATTGCGAACTGCCGAGGTGTTGATTTGTATGGGACGGGTTTTGGCCAATAAGAGAAGAGAACAGATGCGATTGGCGAGAATAGAGAACGCTGTTTCAGTGGACCCGCCCTGTATTTAGATAGACACTTTTGAGGACACTTTTTTTAAAAACACCCGAAAAAAGCACTTTAAAAAGTGAAAGTCAAGGCAACAATGATTTGTCTTCACTGCGCCACATTCATGAAATTCACACGGAACCACAACGCTGCAGACATCGCTTCACTGTTAGCGGGTACTGGAAGCCCTGCATCCCTTTCAGTAGGGGAGTCTTGCAAAAAAATCGTCGCCAGTTTGGAGCTCCAGCATCCGAGCCACCGAAGCCAAAAACGATGAAATTTGTAACACTTCCTGCGCTGTGCATCGTTGGTTGCTAATATCTTTGTCTTGCGTTTCAAAAAACTTGACTGGTGTTCCACGCTGCGACGTGCAATCTTTACAACCAAACAACTTGGACACCTTTGACGTCCAATGGCGCGTTGAACCTTGCCGTATCCGATATTGTTCAACCTTGTTCATCGCTGGGCCAGCTCCACTTTACCTGTACCGTATCAGTTCTCCTCGTGGTCATTGCATTGGACTCCATCCCTGAAGGGAGCGTAGACCTGTTTCAGCGTTGACATGTCATTCGACCTACCGGTAGATTGATTAGCGTTCCTGCATTTTTACTGTGCATTGATACTGTGTCTTGTAGTGCGTGATGCCATCTAAGTCACAGTGCTGTTCTAGGCAGCACCTTGTCGATATGCTAGAGCGACACGTGCGCCAAGGCCTCTTAAGACGAACCTGTAGTTGACACCCAGAGCCAGCCTGTCGTAGACCTCCTACAGCTGGCTGGCACGCTTGTTTCCTGGTCGTTGTTCTAGCCATCGTGGTGTCGAATTGTCAGATAAAGCTCACTTCTTACATATTGTAATCAGCGTTGTGTCAATTTTAATTGCAATAAAATCATTGAGAAAATTGGTAGGAACAATTACAATTTAAAAATTGTCATCAACTATATTATTGTATTGAATACGACAACGACTTGTCAAATGTATACCAAAACCTATCTGTAGTAGCCAATCAAATCGCCGCACTAGTCTCTATACAAATTATATGATATATACTATTTACAATTAAATGTCAGCATTGAACAATTAGTATTATGGCGCGACAGCAGATCCCAATCAATTTTTCAATGTGAATTGGCGCAACGCTGATTGTAATGGCGGCTTGGTTGCTCTCAGCACGATTAGTCGAGCAACGCACGCAGTTGTCGTCATCATAATCGAAACAAACTGTAATCAGCGAACCAGCGCGGAGGTCAAGCTCACCCAGGTACCAGTAGTATTGCTTAGATACTTTGAACGCGCACCGCAAGTCCACACGCTTGGACGCATATGGCGCAGAGCGTGACGTTTAACGCTAAGACCTTGTCTCTTGTTCCTCGCAAGTGTCAATGTCGTTGATTTGATATACAAAGCCGCGACTTCGCACGGAACAGCTCTGGATTTACAAAAAAAAACTAATATCATGGTAGGCGAGAGTACATGTACATGTAACAAGGTCGAAGAAATAGAAACGATAAAACCTGGCTCGTTGAAGTGATAATGAAAAGGCGACGGATGAACTGTAGCGCGCCGATCAGATCTGGGGTGTGCTAATTGTCCAAGATTGATATTAGTTTGAATGTTGCCTGATAAGGTGATGACTTAGGCTATTATTATTATACTAATGTTTAAAAGTATTAGATCATATTTAAATGGTTAATAAATAGTGGCTTGCAGTATAAGATATTATCTGCGGTCGGCAAGAGAGATGATAGTAATATCTGATTCGTCAATTCTGTTCGAACGCTTTCGAAGCGTGAGTGGGAGCGCCAGTGGAGCACTTTGATGTCCCCCCCCTCCCCGCGTCGGTCGAAAAACACTGCCTACCGGAAAGTCGCACAAGCAACTTTGACGATCAAAGAAGCTAACGGTGAGGTGCGCCAATTGTTCGGTCATGTTCGATAGTACTTGTTAATTACTCACTAATTGGGGCGAAGCCCCCTCTATAATCTTGCAACTAGTATTTACGTGTCTTATTACCCTTTTTACGGTATTAGTTTTGGAAATCGGTTAGGGTTTCAATCTATCATCGCGCACCCGGGGGCCGAAACTTACGAATTTTACCTCTGTTTACGGACGAGACTGTTGGTATGGTTATAAGCTATAAGCTAAAAGCTTGAAGAGAGCAGGTGGATCTCCTTCCGCGAATGATCTAACAGACTCTAAAACGAGGGTTATTTTTATTCCGACCCTTCGCGTGTCTTAAAATAGAGAGAGCAGGATTTGGGCTAAAGCTCTACATTTTCTGGAAGAAATAGAGCGAGATGTTTTGTAGCCATCAGGCAGCTCGGACAGATTTGCTGTCCGAGCTACCCGTATTTATGGATGTACCCACACTAAGTGGTCCTATATAGGACTAAATCCTTGCAAGAGTTTATAGCGTAAAAAGTCGGCGGGGCTCGTAAAAACTGAGAGCAAGGTATTGAAAGTGTGATTGATTTAGGTTAATAAGGGCATGTTGAAGTGGTTGTTGGCAGGGCTCAAGGCTACAGGCGTTTGTACTAAGGTCCGAGCTCTCACACTTTTGCTTTTGCAGCATTCAGCAAAAGCGCCTCCAACCGAAGCAAACAACCGACCCTCCGCCAGATCCTCCTCCTGTCACGCCACCATCCAACCCAAGCAAACAACCGGCCCTCCGCCTGATCTTCCTCCTGCCACGCCGCCATGCAGCTCATCGACAATCTGCGCAGTGCTGTTTTGCAGCAACGCGAGGATGAGGTCTCCAACTTCTTCTCCGACGTGAGCGACTTGAGAGAGTTCATCTCTGCGCGTGAACCGGGTGCTGGTGTGAACATCACCGTCAAGATGTGCTGCTACAACGCTGAAAGACTGAGCGCGGACAACGGGTCGCGCATTACGTTGGTCAACTCGAGTGCGCATGGGACGTTCGAGGAGGTTCAAGAGGCTCTGAACGAGCTGAATTCGGTGAATCGAAAGCCGTTCATTGCCCAGGTGACAGTCTGGGACTCGAAGAAGAAGTTCGGCTCGCCGAAAAGTGGCCGCATCCACTTCCGTGTCGGCGCTGTGTACGAGTTCAAACAAGTACACAGCGTCGGCTACTTCTCCGACATTGCCAAGGACAGTGTGCAGCTCGATGAGGCTTCCTCGGATCGGGTCGTTGAGAGACTTCCTCCGATTCTGAAGCGCAAGAATGCGGGAGAGCCGTCAGGACGCCACCCCAAGGCTCGAGCCCTGCTACAACAAGACGAAAGCGAGGAGCAGAAGGATGGTAGCGGCGTGGAGTCTGTTGCTATTGCGACTACGGCTCGCAAAAGGAACACTGTGGCATCGCGTGGGTGACGTGTGCTGCTGAAAGGAACAAGTGATGCTGCTAGCATCCAACCTGTGCGGGGCATGGGCGTAGAACGCACAGGCTCGTGAGATGCCGCGTGATTCAAGCGCCTTTCATGAAAAGTTTAGTTCGCAAAGTGTAACGTTAGGGAGTTTAGGTCAATAACGATACTCGCAGATACACATGTAGTTGTAGGGAAGCTCGCACATGCATTAACAAAATCAACCAAAATTGTCAAGTTTAGTTCCACAGATTGGATTGGTTTTAGTGAAATTAGAGTAGTTGCAGTGTCATTGATGATCCGGAAGGAAATCATGCATGATCCGCGGGTGGGCGGCTCACAACTATCCGAAACTACTTTGCAATTTGACGTCCGAACGGATAGCATATCCGCGATGCAGCGGCGACTTCGGCGTCAGACGACCATGGATCGATTTTTGGTCGGTGGTGAGGCTGCGGCGAATTATAGGCGTGATAGGTGGACTGCTAGACCTGTACGACGATCTGTGTAGATTTATAGTAGCCGGATATGTCGCTAATCCACTATGCAAAGTGGGTGGAGGAGAGAAGCGTTCTGCAGGATCTCACCGAGTACGAAGTCATTGATCAGAACAAATTTTGCTGTAGACCAAAACAAGTTCATGAAGACGTATGTTGCTGTAACTTTTACAATTCAACTATTATCTAGCTAATCCCAAATTTGTAGGACGAAATACCCCACTGCAAGTGTCGTCGCGGCCAAGACTGGACTTTAACTTGCGGCATCGGTTGTGAAAACCGCTCGGTACGTCCGAAAACAACTTGGTAAACGAGAATTGTGTTGGGGGCTGATAATTGTATAGATGCAAGTCGAATGCGTCAGTGGAAAATGTGTGACAGGAGGTCGCTGCAGCAACCAGCAAATGCAAGATGACCGCAACGCTTTGCTGTCAGTGAAGAATCACTCACACAAAGGGATGTCTCTATTTGTAAGCGAGCAAATTTTGCCGGGTGCATTTGTTTGCCAGTACACGGGGGAAATCATCCGCAGCTCGACTTATCGGCGTCGGGAAATGGTACGAAGTTCTGTGATGTCTTATCTTACAAAATTATTGATAACATTTTTTGATACTCTCCAGGAGTTGAATGGGGTCACGAACTACTACGGCATGGCGATCAATAATAATGAAGTTATTGACGCCCGTGCTTTTGGTGGCATTGCGAGGTTCGCAAATCATAGCTGCCAGCCCAACTGCGTGGTTGAACGCTGGGACGTCAACGGCGAAATCTGTTGCGGGTTTTTCGCGAAGACGCTCATTGAAAACAACGAGGAGATTACGATTGACTATGGAGGTGGGAACACGACAGCTACGGTAAGATTGTCATTGATGCAAAATGTGGGCTGGCACGATTGATAACATTACTCTACTGTAGCGCAGAAAAAAATGCATGTGCAAGAAAGCTGGCTGCCGTGGGCTGATACCGATGTAGGCATTTATTTGACTTTTTTTTACGCGTGAGCGGTATTCAGGTTTGTCGCGCATGCATGCATCCATAAATAATAACCAACAAAAAAACCAAACTTTGAACTCCAAGCAATTCTTGCAATAATTCAACTTTAGGCAACTTAAAGATGGAAGCACGGCAGATGCATCACCTAGGATCCAGCGTTGCACTAGCGTTCACATTGACTTCAAGGGCTTGAAGCCGGACGATCTTGCTCAATCGACTTCGCTGGGATGCTCCGTACGCAGGCTAATAGTTCTTAGAGCTACGCAGCTCCGTCGATGCCAGTCCAGCAAATCAAATGAAGCCACGTCGTGATAAGTAGTGCACGTTGTTGAAGAATACGATCTTGGCTCGCATACCTACTTTCTAAGTACATGTCATCCGTAACCTCTTCACGTGCGTGCCCCAAATCTAGCAGTCGGGCGCTCTACGAAGGTTCGTTGGTCACTATTTCCTCCAAATCAAGTGCTGCTGTGTTGGCAGACGTAGTGTGCTTCAACGAAGTGAAGTAGGACAATGTTGGGCCGAGTGGATGCTCCAAATCTAGAAGACTCCTCGCAGCTCATTCAATTGGAGCTAGGCAGTGTCATCGGACGCAAACCAGCAGCTCAACCGGCACCCTGCGCGTATCCTAGTCTCAGGCTTGATTTCAGCTTGCTGGGTTCACGTCGAAGGGTATCCTCTTCGCTAAACTGCCTAAAATCCGGAAGGCGGGCGACATTGACACGGATCAGCTCTGTGAATGCAATTCCAACAAGTTAGCCGTTCTTGCTGGCGAGAGTAGTGCGCGGAGGCTTAGAGCTTGCACTGCGTCCTTGGGTTCATCACACTTTTGCTTTTGCAGCAAGCAAAAGTGGCGACCGCGCTTCTGGACGCTGAACCCTCCTTCCACCACGCCGCCATGGAGATCATCTACAATTTGCGTAGTGCGGCTTCGCAGCAACGCGAGGATTGGGCCGCCAACTGCTTCTCCAACGTGAACGACTTGAGAGAGTATATATCAGCGCGCGAACCTGGTGCTAACATTAACATCACAGCCAAGGTGTCCTACTACAACACCGAGGGGTTGAGCGCGAACAACGAGTCGCGCACTACGCTGGCCAACTCGAGTGCGCGGACGTCTCGCAAAAGGAAGGCTGTGGTATCGCGTGGGTGACGTGTGCTGCTGAAAGGAACAAGTAATGCTGCTAGCATCCAACATTTGCAGGAGCATAAGCGTAGAATTCACAGGCTGAAGATATATCGTGTGAATCAAGCGTCTTTCATGAAAAGTTTAGTTCGCAACGTGTAACGTTAGAGAGTTTAGGACAATAGCGATACTCGCAGATTTACATGTAGTGGTAGGAAAGCTCAGACAAGCATTAACAAGTTCAATCACAGTAGTCAAGTTTATTTTGTCACAGATTGGATTGTTTATAGTGAAAGTAGAGGGGTTGCAGTGCCATTGAATATCTGTAAGGAAACCATGCATGATCCTCGGGTGCGTGACTGACATTATCTGAAACATTTTGCCTATTGAAGTCCGCACGGAAAGCATATCCGTGATGCGGTGGCGACTTCGGCGTCAGTCCGCAATGGATCACTGTTTGGTCATTGGGGCGGCTGCGGTGACGTATAGGCGTGTGCTAGGAATTTACGTGGGTGATCAAAACCTAGAAGGCTCCTTACAGCCGCTCGGGCCAGAGCTACGCAAATTCGTCGGACACGAATCAGCAACTCAACCGACGCATTGCTCGCTGTCCTTCGCTTGAAGGGCTACGATTTCAGCTTGCTGGGTGCTTGGAGAAGGGCACCCTCTTTGCGAAAGTGCCTCAAATCTAGAAGGCGGACGTCTTTGAGGCTGATCAGACCCTACGCAGCCCGCAAGCTCGGTAAGTCAGGCATTCCTGTGCTGGCAAGAGTAGTGCGTGGAGTTCAGGAGCTTTTGCTGCTCATCTTGGTGGCATCAGGTGAGCTTAGTACTAATAACCCCTTGATGTTATGTTTAAAGTGAGAGAGAACAGTACTTACGAGTTGCCTTGACTTACAGATGGTAAAGCCCAGCAAGAACTCCCGTGCTGCTAAGGCAGCTAGACGGATCCTCACAACATTGGGAACGCCACGTAGTGAAACTCCACGAAAAAAAACGACGGACAAGTGCAGCTCCAGTCGAGGCCGTCGAAACTGAAAACATGATGAAGCGACTTGCACGTCACGAAGAGACTACGAAACGGAATGCAATTGCTCAACTTCAACCGCGCAGTGCGAAGCGCGGTAAGACGAAGACGAGGACTCAACATACCGCTGACGGACGCAGTGAAGATGCAAAAGGTACGTGAGATGCTTTCAAGTGAAAAACTTGTGTATAACCGAACTAACGTAGTCTCCTATTGTGCATGTGTCAGCATTTTACGCTGCTGTCGATGCCCCCTTTCTTCGAATATGTGGTAGTTGTCGTGAACTCACGAAGTCTGAGCAAGCTGTAATGAAACGTTTCCAACCGGATGCAGATCTCTTCCGTCCACTTTGCAACAGCGAGGGCGAGTGTGAGATCATTCAGGAAGCAGTTGTGAGCGACGAAAATTGCAGGACGTCAATGATTTGGCTCTGTCGACGATGTGATATATCCCTACGAAAGCGAGAAGTACCTAAATTTTGCAGGGCTAGTGGATTTCGGCTAGATCCTGTCCCTCACGAACTGGCCGTGCTTAATCGAATGGAGGCACGCCTTATTGGTTTAGGTGTTTCATTCACAACGTGCGTGAATCTGTATTGCGATGGTCAAGAATTTACTCGGGGCAACTCAATCAATTATTGGAATAGTGCCGTTGAAGTTGTGCTCGATCTTCCACGTCCACTTCACCAGTGTGATGTCGTTTTCCTGAAAACCAAAACAACTGAATCCGTGAGGTTGTTTAGAGCTCGACCGGACCTCGTAAGACGAGCACTATGCTGGCTCATTGAAAACAACCCACTTTACAAAAATGTGAGGATTTCGGAAGCGAACCTAGCTGCACTGCACCAATTCGACGTTGCAAACGACATCCCGAGTGTATCAATCACTGAAGAAGAAGCTCAAGAGCTTCGTACTCGCGAAAACCTACTTAATCGTGAGGCTGACCAAGCGGTGGAAGCTGTTTCGCTGACAAGTTTGTTCCAAGACACAAGTTCGTGCCAAGGCACAAGTTCGCCGATCACTACGCAAGAACAACAGGACACTGCAACAGTGCTGACAGCGTCGACAGCTTGTGAGACCACGAGTCAAACTTGCAATTCATACTTGTCTGCTTGCGAAAACTCAAACCCAACTTGCGCTATACCTAGCAATAGCATCGAAAATAATATAGAAACTAATAGTTCAGCTCACGGACGTCTTAGTAGCCATGATGATGTGATGGAGAACTTAATTGAGACCTTCGAGCTTGAGCGTAACGAGAACGACACAGAAAGCGAGTTAGAAAAGATTATTCAAGCTGCTAATCTAGCTTGTGGTGGGTCGGAATACCCCGTAAAAGAACTTCAATGCCGTACGGATGCAATAGATGAATACAAAACAAAAACTTTGATGCAAAATTGCTTTCCGACACTGTTCCCGAATGGCAAAGGCGGTTTATATCCGCTTACAAGCGGCGAGAGTCGGATTCATGAGTATCACCTAGCTGAGTATTCTGCGCACCTTATGAAATGGCACGATCGCCGATTTATTTAGGCACAACAACTTCAATTCTTCTGTCTTAACCTGATTCAACGACGTCAAATAGATGGACTTGTGCGTCGGGTGAGTGACTCAGAACGGCAAAATGACGACCCACAGCAGTCAGAATTTTCTAAGACAAACAATGATACCGCCCTGCAGATATTAGAGTCATTGAAGCCCTATTTTAGAGTGGTCAGAGGTAGTGGATTGTACTGGAGCAACGTTAGAGACGATCTGATGAGTATGATAGGAAGCCGCGTCCTTCCGACGCGCTGGCCAACTTTCTTTCTGACTTTGAGTGCTGCCGACACAATATGGCCGGACTTCTTCAAGGCATGTAACCCGCAACTTACCCTCGACGAATGTAGACGCTTGTCTCCTAAGGACAGGAGAAGACTACTAAACGAAAATCCAGATATTGCTGCCCGCTACTTTCACCATCGATTTCAGTGCTTCTTTGAAAATGTTTTGTGCGGGCAAGAGAAGCCTTTGGGGGAGATTGAAGATTATTTTTGGCGGGTCGAATTTCAACAGCGAGATTCCTCCCATATTCACGCGTTGCTCTGGATTAAGGATGCACCTGACGTGCTCGAACTAGCAAAAACTGAAGAGGGAAAAAGTAAACTAGCAGAATTCGTAGACCGTAGCATTTCGGTTCTCTCCAAAACACTTGCGGATCTAAATGCATGCAAATGCTCGACTTGTGTACCGTTCAAAACAGAGAATTTAGACATTTTGACAACTCGTCCTCCCGCATACGGGAGCAATGACTGGAAGTGCGATCTGTCGAGAATAGTTCATCGCGTGCAGCAGCATGTTTGCTATCCGGGTGCTACTTGTAGAAAAAAAGGTAATGAGTGCAGGTTTGGCTTCCCAAAAGAGCTACAACCACACACTGAAATTGATGCATCAATTGCGAACGATGGCACACCACCGTTCAAGGTCAGGTTAAAACGAGAGATTGCAAGTACCAATAACTACACCCCCGCCTTGCTTTCAGTCTGGAGGGCAAATATGGATGTGCAATTAGTTGGTAACGCCTATGGAGCTGCAGAGTATACTGCTGCGTATGTAAGTAAAGCAGAACCCGACACAGCTCGCTTTAAAAAAGTAATCGCAAAAGCTGTGAAGCGCTGTGATGTTAACTTGCCTCATCATGCAATTTTGAAACGCGTGGCAAATGCGGCTTTATCGATCAGAGAAATTAGTGCTCAGGAAGCATATTTTATTCTACTACGAGAGCTACCGTTGCATGGCAAGTCACGGACAGTAGAACGCGTGAAAGTCTTACGCCATCATATGCGCTGCTATCGTGTTGACACTCGCGAACCGCAATACCTTGCTGACTTTGCTGACAGAGCCCGTAGAACTACGTGTAGGCTAGAACCTTTTGAACGAGCATATATGGCCCGCCCATCCAACGATACCTTCGAAGTAATAAGCTACGCTTCGTTTGTGGAAAACTACGACCTTGTAGATAAGGTTAGCTCCACCACCACAAACCAAGATTGCTGGAAAAGAATTGATGAAGGCGGATATATTAAAAGGCGCGCAAAGTCCCGAGTCCTACGTTCTTCACCTTGGATATCTCCTGATGTCAAAAACCCAAACTTTTGCTATGCAGAAGTGTTCTTGCACGTACCGTGGCGAACTCTCGATGACCTTCCTCAAGACGACGATGAATGCATCGATTTTTTCCTACATGAGCAGGAGAAGAATCTAGATAATGAACTACTACAAGAGTCTAATGCAAAAATCGCTCGACAACATTCCTTAGATTTACTTAAACAGGCACACACTACTCCATGCTGCGGGCAACTTCCCCCATCCGAATATGTCTTCGTTCAAGATAGTGGTGTCTTTATTCAAGAAGAAGATGTAAGAAACGCAGAAGAGAACACAGATAAAATAACTATGCGGCTAGCAAAACATAACTACTCTGAGGAGGATGTTCAACGAGCAAAATCCTTTATCAAGGATTGCGTGAAGCCTTTCATGAAGGAGAGAGATACTGTTGTTGAATCAAATCAACTCAGCAAAAAGTCGCTTTATCACTACCCAATCAGCGACGACAACGATACTTCGGGATCGAAGGAAATTATGTCGGAGTCACAATGGATACCTTTTGCATTGGCGATGAAGCAATCAATGACTAGATTAAAAACAGAGACTGAAGGTACTCCGTGCATTCCACTACAAATGATCATAAATGGAGAAGGCGGTACAGGAAAGAGTTGGCTTATCGATCATTTAGTAAAAGATGTACGCTTCGTTTTTAGGGACCATCCTTCAAACCCCTCACTACGGATTCTCCTACTTGCTCACCAAGGTACCGCAGCATTTAATATTAAAGGTCAAACAGTGTGCTCTGCACTTGGGTTCTAATCGTTCTCTCGATCTGCGTTCTCAGTTCCTTACGTATCTCTCACCACACAGAAGAACGGTGCAAATAAACTGAAAACCCTTCAACAGCGACATAAGGATGTGCATTTAGTTATTATCGACGAGTTCAGTGTCATCTCGTGCGGAATGTTGCTCTGAATTGACCAGAGGATGAGGGAAATCTGGCCTCAACAACGGGATATACCTTTTGGTGGAAGAGATATAATATTTACTGGTGACGCAGCTCAGCTTGACCCTGTCGTGCCGTACGCGTTGTCCACTCCGCTCGAAAAGGTGCAGAATGAAGTACAGCGTAAAGGACGTGAGCTATGGGAAGGAATACCTAATGTTTGCATGTTGACAGACCAAAACCGCGGCAAGCGTGATCCCGAGTGGTTTAATGCGCTCAGGCGCTTACGTAGTCGTAAACCAACAGCCGCAGATATTGATTTGTTCAATTCGCGCTGCGGTCCTAGCTCGCATGTACCAGAATGGTATCCGAGAGCTAAACACATTGCTCACAAGAATGTAGACGTCGATGCAGCTAACGCTGAAAGTCTTCTAGCAAATGACACGCATATCGTTCACATCAATGCGTTGCACCACGTCCAGCAAAAACGTCTTCACCAAAAACGTGAGATACCAGAAGGAACAGTAAGCGCACTTGTTAATGAGGCGAAAACGCCAAACAATGACAGAGACAGAGTAGTTGCAACAAAGCTCATGCTATGCGTTGGAGCTCCTGTCACGTTGACCTTCAACCTCGAACAGTCAGCAGGACTTTGTAATGGGACCAACGGAATCATTTATGACCTTATATTTTTTACAGGCAGTTATCTCCCGATGATTCTTGTTAAGGTTACTGATTTGTATCTAGACCCTTCGTTCTTGAAAGATGTTCCTAATATTGTACCGATAGTGCCCAGGGACATCAGCTGGGGTAAGAAAAATAGTGACCTTCGAGTTGTTCGTCGAGGAATTCCTTTACGATTAGCCTACGCAATGACAATTCACAAGGTGCAAGGTTTGACATGCGATAAAGTTGTATTTCACACCAATTCGATTCCAACAGTGTCATTTGCCTATGTAGCACTATCACGGGTAAAACACCGAAACTCTATCTTCTTGACACAACCGCTGACACTGGCCAAGCTCAGACATCACCTGAAAAAATTGCGACGTTCGAAGCTGAAGAATCTCGTGTAGCTACTGCTGTCTCCAAAACCATGGAGACTGCTCTTCCTGTCATCCAGTCGATGCAGCTGCTCGCGCGGCTGCATAACAGCTCAGTGATCCCGCGCTCTTAGGCTCGGTGCACGCCACTACCCCACCGTATACGCTTCCAAGTTAATGTTAAAAACCGTCGCAGCATCGTACATGCTGAGCAGCCTGACTGTGCTGGCTTTTCGCCAGCACGAGAATCTGCACGTGGTTGCTGGCTTTTCGCCGGCACGAGAATCTGCACGTGGTCCACGACTGCAGTAGTGAGAACGTGACCGTCGTCAATACGAAGGTGGAGCACGTCGTGTGCAGACAGTGAGTCCCCAGGCGCGGAATTTAACAAGGGGAACCCGGCTTTTGGCAGTGTCTGAAACAGTTCATATCGAGACCACGGTGGAACACCTCTAAATTGGCAGCCCAGTCGTTAAATGGAAGCTTCACGAGCGCTACAAACTAATATCTTCGGATAGAGCAAGAGTAATAAGAACTTGTGGAAGTCGTAAAAGAATATATGTAGAGTAAGTGATTGTGAATCCACGGTACTAAAGTATTCTTCACATTTCTGTTCTACTCCAGTCTTCGTAGATGAGCTGCCCACAATTCATCAAAACGCTGTAGAAATAGCTCATCAGCTTGAGTTCGACGCACCAATTCATCGCGTTGAGCCTTCAAGACGCTCACAAGATCCTTCGGTATCACAGTTGACTGACAACGATCAGCCGATGAAACCTCATCTTGGACAAATCGTGCATGTGACGCATTTGGAGACCCTAGCGATTGCTGGGAGGAGGGCACTGTTGAACTCTCTTGCGTGCTCTGTGCCGTCGCTGCTGACGAATCGGAAGCTGGGTCTCCTCTCAATTTGCTTTGGTTCTTGACCATGCGTCGGGTTGCCACTTGCTGCCGTCTCCGATGCCTCTGGATTGCGTTTTGCTGCTGACGGTGATGCTCACACAGCCAATGACGCTCGCCGTTCTTCTTTAGAGCACGAGGACGATCGCACACACTCCGGTGACCGCAGTGTTGTTTTTTCACGAGCATTCCGGGTTGGGTAGCTGGAGAAGTAGAAGCATCAGGAACTATCGTCGATTCACTTCCAGTCGAAGACGAATGTGACCCGAACGCTTCAGGTGGAGAAACACTTGGTGTTGCGGCTGCCGATGCCGCACCAGAAGAGTCGGCGTCACGCGGTTGATTTTCGGCTGGCATTCGAGAGCTGGAAAAAACATTTGACGCTGATATCGCTGGCGCTGCTCTGCGTTCTGCAGCTTACGGTGACGCTCGCATAGCCAATGAAGACCTCCGTTTTTCTTCACAGTCCGCTCTTCGATACATTGACTGGGGTGCTTGCACAAATGGCCTGGATAATCGACGGTCGAGTCAGCAATGACACCACTAGGACTCGCTGCTGTTGTGTTCTCAGCTTGAGTTGCTGTCACTTCATCAGGACGTGGAAGAGGTCTGGGCAGGGCCTGAACAGGACGATGCTTTTTGCTCATAGAGCTTCTCGACGGTGAGTCTCGCACATTGAGTCCAGCTCTCCGTTGCACTTAGTTGTTGGCTCTCCCTTGCATTCCGGCGAGAACTTGCACTGCCACAAAACCCAAACACCTGTACGCATAAGGATAAGGATTAGTACCGGCATCTCGATCCACGGAACTCGGGCCGCTGACCTGGCATAGATCCTCGTCACTTTTCAGCGCAAGCCGCTGGCGATTGCCGCCAATCCTTGGCGAATCAATTCGGTGTAAACGACTTGATATTTGTAAGCACAACTGCTAGATCGAAAGGGCGGAGAAGAGGGGGCGTCGGTGAAACTGGTCGTAATACCGGTTTATGTCGCCCCCCAAGCAACCCGTTTACCGGGATGCTGCCGTACTAGTATAGTAATACTGCTCTACAGGCTTGGATGGGCTAGCTGCTGGTAAATTAGTCAATAGATTATTACTACAGTGTATACTAGTTTGGCCGAGAATAATTCTGGCATTGATACTGGTAGTGCCTTCGGTTACGAAGTGTACGTACAGCCCAAACAGGATTAATTCGGGGCACGCCATATGTGGCACACATGAAACAAAAGTATACAAACTTCAAGTTAAATCGTTTAATAATCTCAAAAACCGGATGATTTCTCAAAATCCACGGGAAAATAGAGGCTTTTGAGATAAATAGCCAACTATTTGAGTAGGATATAGGATTCCAGAGATTACGGGAAAACGTTAAGTACGATGATAACGGGCCTGGATTTGAACCTCTGTTTTGCGTGTGGGTTTTGCGATGCAGTGAAATCATATAGACTCAAGCGAAAGTTTTAACGTATTATACATTATGTATGCTAGTAGCACTGCAGATGATGATATCGCTACCTCTAGTAAAAACAAAACACATACCGCTACATGTACCGGTGCCTACGATAGCATGAGGTAGTAGTCTGCGACCGACAACTAGTAGTGAGCGGATCAGCTTCGCCGGGCCTCCAAAAGCGTCGACGCCGCTGCTCTCTCCCTGGTGCTCGAGCTTACGCACGTCCTCCAGCCTTCGCTCGCGCAGTCAGTTGGCAGCAAGGCGGCCCCTGAGCCGCTTCGGCACCTTCCCGCTCACATGAGACATTGGCCGGCAGCTTGATGGCCTCGCGTTTGCAGCGCTTGCGGTGTATGCCCTTCGACGACGGAGAAATCGATAGTAGCGAGTAGCTGTGCTTCCGTCCCGAGGTGAGTCCTGCTTCTTCGGCGCCACAGCAGCGAAGGTTTAGCCGTGAAAACGGGGAGGGCTGCTGTGGCGACCGAAAAGCAAGACTGGGTGTTGGTGGGCGGCCCACATCGGTTCACTAGATTTATTGATAGTGATTTGAAAGAAATCGATCTGTTTGTCCGGAATTCCGAGAACCCTCCACTACGGATAGGTCCTAGGAAATCCGTGGGGTTTCCGCGATCGAATAATGGATGTCGCGCAGATACTGCGTCTGCGAAGCAGGCGCAGGAGATGCGCAGCATTAAAACGTATCCGTGCCGGACATATTTCGGACCAGGACATATTCCGGACCACTTGCCTCACATACCAATTTAAGTCAATAAGCAAAAAGCACCACCCTTGCGATCGTCGCGAATCATCATTAATAATAGTCTGTGGGCTCTGAAAATTGCGCAAACAGTGAGAGGTATGATCCAGCTTTCGAACAAGCCCCCATCTGCTTTCCTCAGATCCGATTTGACGCCACAGCAGCTATCCGAAGCCCCCCTAATGACCAAGGTCCCAGTGGAGACGTGGGAGGCTGCTATTGCCGCTGTCGCTGGCGGCTTGAGTGAGCGCAAGGCCGCTAAGGCTTTCGGCATCTCTCGTGGGCCTCTTCACCAACGCATCAACGGGCTTGTACCGCTCGAAGCTCGCCGAGGCCCCCAGCTGGTCTACATTACCGAAGGCGCTGACCGAGGCGTCGTTGAGATGGTGCGCTACCGCGCGCTGCATGGGATGTGCGTGGGGTATGAAGAGCTGCGCAGCATGCTCCGAGTGGCGGCGGAGACGGCGGGGACGCGGCCATTGACTGATGACTTCCCTAACGACAAATTCACTCAGCGCTGGCTTGCCAAACACCCTGACTTGTCATCTCGCACGGCTCAGCTTTTGGACGTTGACCGTGCTTCGGCTTCTACAGCCGATGTCGTCTTGCATTACTTCAACAACCTGCAGAGCGTCATGAAGACGCTGGACCTATTAGACAAGCCCAATCGCATCTGGAACTGCGACGAGACGGGCATTTGCCCTCAAGGGTGAGGTCGTGTGCGGGTTATCTGTCCAAAAGGGCTACGAGCTAACGTTCAGCGCTCTGCTGACCGTGAAAACGTGAGCATTATGGCGTGCGTGAATGCAGCGGGCGAAAGAATGCCACCGCTTTACATTTTCAAGGATGTGAGGCGAAAGCATCAGTGGATGGCTAAGGCTGAAAAAACTGCGCGCTGCGCGGCGAGCGACAGCTCCAACATCAATGGAAAGTTGTTTCTCCACTGGTTTAAGTGGTTCGTGAGCTTGTTGCCACCGGAGCGACCCCAGCTACTTGTACTCGATGGATACCTTGCTCACATCCAGCTAGATGTCGTGAAGTACGGGACGGAGAACGACGTCCATCTATTTGTGTTGCCTGCCCACACATCCCATTTCCTTCAGCCCCTTGATGTGGCAGTCTTTGGAGTGTTCAAGACCCTCTATGAATCTGCAGTCAAGCGGTTTTCAATCCAAAACGATGGCAAAATGCCAATTAAGGATGATATTGCTGGCATTGCGTCCGCTCCTTTGATTGAGGCCTGCTGCGCTGAGAACGCTACGAAGGGGTTTAAAGATGCTGGTCTATACCCGCTGTCTTTGGATGTCATGATGAAGAAGATTATTGGCAACAAACCGACGGTGCGCCGCGATGAATTACCACATCTATCCATTATTCTGAGCCAGAAGGCTCCTCTTTCCAATTTGCTGCACGTTACCGAGCGTCAAAAACGTGTGCTGCGATAACTTGATTTGAATGTGGACGCGCTCAACGTCGTTAACCTGCTTTCGAGCACGGTGGTAGCACCACAGGCTCAAAAGCGGAAACGGGGAGACTGGGTTGACGAGAATTACTCTGGAGGTCAGCTTCTTAGCTATGAGATGATGGTTAATGCGGCTTCTGCAAAAGCAGCATCAATAGCTAAAACGAAAGCAAACAAGGAGTCAGCTCCGATGGAAAAACGTGCCCGGGATGCAATGAACTTGCACGACAAAGCTGGCCACCAAACAGAGAGGTCGAAGAAGACACTCGAAAAGTGGGAACGTGCTGCTGTGAGACGGGAGCGAAAGGCAGAACGAGCTGCAGCACAACGTGCAAATGCACAGCGAACCACTGCCCAGTGCGAGCAGCGGCTGAATCAGCAGGAGGTCGTGGAGCGAGCGGCCGATGGTTGTACGCTCTGGGTAGATGTATGAGCCAACTCTGGCATACAAAAATCAATAGTAAAGCTGTGTGGTCCGAAATGTGTCCAGGGCGTATCTTCAGGTATACAAAAGATAGTATAAATCGTTAAGTGGTCCGACATATGTCCGGCACGGATAGCATTTCACGAGCACTATAATATACTTCAATACAATAGTAATATACTGTAATACTATAGTAATATATTATAGTCCTGCTCAATAGTATTTTTAAACGTGTAGTATTACACGAACACTATAATATATAGAAGTATTATATTAGATTTTGTATGACCAGCGCTACCAGCCCAACCCTCTAGTTCCTGATACGGTAATGGTAATTTATTCTGCAAATGATAAGGCGTAATACAAACCAGTACGATAGTATTAATTTTAGTATAGTACTACTACTACAGTTTCCACTATTTGGAGAACTGCCAACACAGCAATTATATTTATTAATAGTGCGAATATCTCGTGTGAACTTGCCTTCTTTCGACCCATAGAAACGGTCAGTCTGCACACGCGGGTCTGTCTGAAATATATCCGTAGTATCTGATGATGGAGTGCAAAGGCGAGGAGGCCTGAAAAAGTATGTCCATGACACTACAGTAGTATTTTGGGTCAAGCTATGAATATTTTCGATCTTTATTTAATGTGCGAATACCCGAGTATGATTTAGTACCCGTTTTTGGCAAGTTACAAGAGCATGCATCTGGCATCCTGGCCTCGAGCTCGTAGCAATCTGTGGGCGTCGGCCCTCGAGCAGACGCGAAGCTGCATCAGCCAACTGTTTCGGTAGCTGAATAGGGAGCGAGGATCCGGCACCACCGGCTGCAGAACTCCATCTTGACGTCAAAATCCAAAGTGCCGGTCGGGCTTGGTCTCCACGAGGACCCCGCCCGCGGGTCACAGCTTGTGATCCTTGGCAGCCATGTCCTTGATGTCCAGCTCGCGAACCTCGTCTTAGTTGGGGCGAACCATGTTTCGTTCTCCTGCTATTGCGGAATAAAATATCCGTGTGTGCAATGTTGCCCGAGTGGAGTCCAGATCAATCATTTATCACGGTGATGTTGATTTCACAGCTAGATAATATTGAATGCGACAGTGATTATTTCTTTTTACCAAATAATATTTATCATGGGTTGTTTGTCCTAATGTTCAGCGGATGGGTCAACATACTATCATAATATTTTCACAACAGAGGTTATAAAATACCCGAAGCTGTAACGATTATAATTCACACCCAACCATTATCGGATTACGGATGGTATGTATTATGCTAGGATTAGGACCCCATTCGCTTCCTGGGATGGACTCTGGACTCTGGATATAAAATCCAGAGAAATACATTTGATACCGTCGAATCGAGCATCTTGGACCTTTGGCCACTTGTGCTTCGCTGTCGTGCTGCGCAACACAAGCTCTTGCTCCGATCGAGTGGCCGCCGTGAAGATGCTGGATTTGTCACCGGAAGACCAGGAATACTGTCGAGATATGACCACGCAACTGCTCGATAGAACCCTGTACGAGTGCGAGGAACTTGGCTTGGACACGGCTCCAGTCGCGAATCTCGCACGCCTGGACTCCAGACGATGGAAAAAGCTCCAGACGCATCCGAGCACGACGTTGTACGCTGAACGCAATCCCAAAGCTGCTTGGTCTCCGATGATGCATCGCGAAGACTGGGGGCATCCTGTCGCGGTTGTCGCTATTGGAGTGTTCAAGTGCTCGTTGGACGACATGCTACTCGGTTTGGTGACCCCGGATGTTGGCACGCAGAAGATGAGAAGTGTGCTGATGGGCCGCCGTTTTGAGACCCATTGCCATCACCAGACGATTGTGAGACCCACTCCAGCAAAACCTTTTCACCTTCTTACTGTAAGTCGGTTTGTGAACACACAACACTGGCCGTACACGATGTTTGTCGGTCCTCGGGAAAAGGTGCTTGCGTTTGCCACGGGTGAAGTGGTCTCCTCAAGTGCGAAACGCGTTGGCTACGAAATTATTCAATCGGTTTCTCTGGATCAGACGTATCCTCGATCCTCGTCACTACCACGGTCCCAAATGATCAAAGCCCGAGTCTTCTGGGAGCAGCCGGATGGATCGGTGGGTATCTACAGTAAACTCGTCGTGGACGTAAAATCTCACCTCCCGGATGCTGTAAAACTGGGAAATGTTTGCCGAGCGGCGATGTGCTTGTGGAAATTCGTACCACGAAGTATTGAAATCAAGAAGCTTCGGTGGTGTGACCCGCGAGTTGCAGCGTGATTCCCGTATGCTTGGCTGTGCTGCGTGTGGAATCATCACGCAGAAGTCGCAAGCTGTAAATAAGGGAGGCTGTAAGAACGAGTCGGCAAAGAATCAGTGCGAGTTCTGCGCGGCGTGGTTGTGCGGGATATCCTATTGCCGGGCAACTTGTCAGATCAAGATGCTTAATTGCAGCGAAACCAAGATGTACGAGCAGACAGTGATGGTTTGCCCCCGGTGCATTTCCTTCGTGCGAAGTATACCTGCGATTGATATCGTCCGTTCCGAGGCGTTAGAGGCTCAGGAAAATTCTCACGCTGGTGCTAAGGTGCTGCCGAACTGGGAGCAAAACATGTATGCTTGGTCGCCGGCGTCGGGCTCGTCGACTGATTATGAATAAACCCAGTAACAACGCTGTAAACTAGAAGTATGCTCAAGAAAATCTTCAATATTTTTTTAATATCATGATTCCGCTTGTTTTCAAATATTTTTTTAGCTTTTGCTTCTACATGTACTAAGGGTATGTTGGCAACATGTTGCTTATCGCCTCGCTTTCGACAATAGTACTGGAGTCGCCATTACATAATTATTACTTCTTCTACTGTATACATTTACCAAATTTTGTCTGCATTATTTTCTGCACGATCGCTGTAGCTTCACCAGAGCAAAACGAGCCCTCCGAGCACCTGAATCGTGATGTTAATCTCCGTTCTCTACTGCGGAAGGATTGGCTCAAGTTTCTTTGCAGGATTCATGCGGTCTGTTGCTGGGTTGTGCGCTCGGAACCTGCGAAGTGTTGGGGTAGTCAAGCTCCGAAATTATGATTCGGGAAGCCAAATGACAGGCTAATCCTGAGTCAGCAGAATTCATGACTGAACAATGTTTGCGGTGCAACTTGATATCGAGGTAGAATGTGCCAACATTCTACAGTGGAACTCAACCATTATTACTTCAAGTATAACCAACAATATGATGAACACAAATGCGCAAATCATTGCACGATGACCGACCTCGAAGACAAGTGATGCATCCGGAGTTGCTGCGTCCATGGTACAGTCTGCGTGCCCGTTGAGCACCAAACTTGGACAATCTTCTGGCTAGTGCTACTTAGTGTAAGAATCTACGATTTCCATCTAAGCTTAGAATACGAAAACGCTCGGCTCAATGAGTAAAAACATCCACCATGTTGGTCAAGTTCTGTTTATTGAGACCTCCGCACTTTATTATTCCTCGCGTAATACCGTACTGAATTACCAACTCGTAAAGCGGGCCCCGATGATTTTCACTATGTCAGCTGGCTAACGCGTGAAACAAAACGCTTGGGATTCTTGCATCTGCTCCTGTTTTCCCTCTTAAGCTTCGGGTTCAAGCAATGCGCCACCTTGAACAGACAAAGGTTTGCGTACAACACGCGGTCCGAGCCGCACACAGGTTGGTAGTCGCGTTCGCAGTGCGTTGGGCACTTGACTTCGGGGTCGATTTTGCTGGAACCAATTCGCGCGCTCGCGCCCGTCAGTTGCAGCAGCGCCACGGCTGCCAAGATCACCAACTTGTTCAGGTTCATGGTCGCTTGGTTCTTGTTTCCTCGAGGCTGCGGTCGCTTTCGCTGTTCGGAGGATAAAAACGAAGTGAGGAGGAGGACGGAGGCTCCACAGGAATGGACTTGAGAAAGGAAGCCAGGGGAGAAACTAACGAGCACAATTTTTGATTGTGCTCGCGAAGAAAACGTGCAGAAGTACAGCTGGCAATTACTTCGAATCAAGCTCACTTCAACTCTTGTGCAGCAGCTGCTCTTCTTTGTGTGTATGTAAGTGTGCCGAGTGTCATTGATCAAATTCCTACTGTGAATAAGACGGTGAACGGCGTGGCATATCGTTAATTATAGAAGTAGGCATTATCAAAGGGCGGTAAACAAATATAGACCCCACTCGCCAGGCGCCAGTTCGGCATTTGCGTTCTTCCGTTGTGGTCACCAACATGGAAAACACGGCCGGTCAATCACACGAATTCAGCATACCACCTCCCCCCGAATGCATCTACCCTAGTCGAGACGCCGCGGAAACTGCACTACACAAGTGGACAAAAGCGAACGGCTTCAACTTATCCAAGAAGAGTGCTGCATACGTGAAAAACACGAAGACCATTCATACACAGTACTATGGTTGCGACCGAGCAGGGAAACCTAAAAATTCTGGTCGTATTGTGGATAGTGAGCGTGTGAGAACTATGCGCGGCTCAAAACGAAGCGGGTGTCCTATGAAACTGAAGTTGTGTGCCGTAGATCAGGATCAAATAAACGGATCCTGGGCTATTGTGCACCACAAACAAGGAAGTACAATTCACAACCATCCCCCGTCACGTGACGTTCGTGTGCACGCGGCTCATCGGCAGCGTGCGGCTCGGGATATCTCCAACGCTACCGTAGCATCCATTCACGAGTTCGTTAGAGCACAGACCGCTGCTGGTGTGGCCGTGGCCAGCATTCATGCTTCGTTGCTTATCACTGATCCAACGTCCATGAGTACACCAAAGGATCTTGCCAACGCAAAAAACGCGGCGCGTCAGGAAGACATCGCGACTCGAACTCCCATCGAAGCCTTGTTTGCTGAGCTCGACACACGACAGTTTTTTCATCGGCATTCGGTGAACAGTGATACGAACGAGATACGATACTTGTTTTGGGCGCATCCGGACACGACAACGTTGTACAAGTCTCACTACGACGTTATCATCCTTGATTCACATACAATACGAATCGCTACAACATCCCGTTACTCAACATCATCGCGATGACCGGGTTCAACACGGCTCTTCCGATCGCGCAGTGCTGGCTTCCTGGACAGGTTCAAGAAGACTTTGAATGGGCACTCGCAACCCTTGTTGACTACCTGCAGACACACAATATCCCGATACCCGGAATATTTGTTTCGGATCGCGAGCAGGCATGTTTAAATGCACTTGCCACCGTCTTTCCGACTGTTCCTGCACTCATCTGCAGGTGGCACATGAATCGAAATGTGTTGAGTAAGGCTCGCGAAATTTTAGGACAAGTCGAACTTTATCAAGTTGCACCTGGTCAAGACCGCTTCGAGAATACCTGGGAGACAGACTCCTTCATGGCATCTTACTTTGATGCTGTGAACTCAGAAACTGAACAGGAATTTGAAGAACATCGCGTCACTCTTGCTGCAAAAAGTTCTATTGTAGCGAGCTATCTTGATCGACATTGGTGGAAATACAAGACTCAAATTGTACGTTGCTGGACGAAGCAATACTCTCACTTTGGGTACCAAGTAACTTCTGCTGTGGAGGGGACCCATGCAAAGTGCAAAAGATGGTTGCAGACATCCCGAGGCGATTTGTACACTGTGTTCCATAAGTTGCTTCCGTGGTGGATATCAGCAGCTCGCGCACTAAGTCTTTTGACTGAAAGGAATGCTACCATTACCCCTTATCGACTTCAAGTCAATCGGTACTCGTCGGTTGTCCGCATCGTCACTATCTGGGCTTTAAATGCCACCGATCTAATGTGGAAAGAGGCTGAATCAGTTATTTTCCAGCGACGTGAGCGAACGCAGTGTACAGGCTCCTTCAGAAGAACCCACGGCAGGCCGTGTGTTCATGAGTTAATCGGCATCATCGAGTCAAATGGTGTGTTAAAGCTGAAACCATCACACTTCCATCCACATTGGTGGGTCCGCCGTGAAATTACTTCAAGAATGCAGCCTCGCATCGAAGAGCCTGCTGTGATACGAACTCAACGTAAAAAGCGTGCCAATAGAAATCATCAAGCAAACCAAGCCCTCAACGGCACAGCACGCGACCCAATATTTAGCGAAAGAGTTGATCGGAATCACCCGGCCTCACCTCCCCAGAATTGGCATTCCCCACAGGCCACGCTGTATTTCGAAGGCGCCCCGCCCCCCGTTCCATCGATGCCGGCCGGCTTTGGGCAGATCGACGATGCCCAAGAAGGCTTTAATGAAGATGAACTCCGTGATATAATGCGCTTCTCCGAGTCATTTACGCCGTCTCGGTCCCGGGGATATGCAGGCTTGCGGCCTTACCAGTAGGGATATTGCCTACATAGGAAGGCGATACGAATACACATGCATAAATTAGTTGATATTCAAAAAATAATGCACTTCATAGTTGTGCACGATAATTGATCTTGGTTACGGTCATCATTCGCCGGCTCATGTTGCCTTGTGTTGGATCCGGCCTGAGCTTGCAAGTCGTTTGCCCAGCTCAGCCCTCCCAATGCAGTCCTATCGCCCCGCGGCGTCTCGCTTTGGTCGAGCCAAGGGCGCGCCAAGAGAGCCGAGCTGGGCAAATGGACGTCGTTAGCGGCCCCCTTCAACTCACATCAGCTGCTGCACGTGAGCTCGATTCGAAGTAATTGCCAGCTGTACTTCTGCACGTTTTCTTCGCGAGCACAATCAAAAATTAGAGACGTTTCGCACGCAGCTTTGTCTTCACCTTATCACCAGTATGCTCTACTGTGGAGAAAAGGTGAAGTTTACGCGGGACATCTTTCGCATCGATCCTTACATCATGTGATCTGCACAATGTATGTGATTGGACAGTAGCAAACTTGCTAGCTATGGAGGAGATCCTCCTGCTTCTCCTCCCCCGGGAAGGCAACTACGAGGACGCGGCGTCATCGTGCACGCGCTCCTGTTCGACACTGTTCAGCCAGAGCGCCCCATTATACCCGACTTGCGCTTTTGTTTGTGGGAACACTCCAACGCGGACAGCGAGCTGCTGTTTCGCTTCGACGTAAGCGGCGTGCTTGCATTATGTCGTCACTTTGGGCTCCCCGAGATCATGATCACGGACCAGCGCGATAAAGCACATTGCTCTGAAGCTTTGTGCATTTTGCTGTATCGGCTAAGCTACCCCAAGCGGCTTTACGACATGATCAAGGTCTTCGGCCGCTCGACAGGGCAGATTAGCCGACTTTTTCGGCACATGGGTACGTGAATACTACAAACTAAATATTGCATGGGCTAATACTCACGTTAATACGAATGCAGTGTTGTACATTTATGATAGGTATAAGGACCTTATCTACTTTCAGCATCGAATCTGCTCCGAGCGCATTCATATGTATGCCGCTGCTATTCGGGGCAAAGGTTCACCGATGTCGAATGTGTTCGGGTTTATTGATGGCACTAAGAACGCAGTGTGTCGCCCATCGTCGCGACGTGGAACCAAGGAGAACTTGCAGCGACAGGTATACTCTGGTCATAAGAGAGTGCATTGTCTGAATTACCAGGCTGTCGTCACGCCAGACGGCCTGGCCATTCACTTTTGGGGACCCATCGAGGGCCGCCGGCACGACATCACTCTCCTCCATGAAAGTAAGCTTCTTGAGTACATGGAAAAGTACGGAGATGTATTTGATGGCTACGCTATCTACGGTGATCCTGCGTACGGCGTGCGCAAATTTATCGTCTCTGGCTTTAAGAAAGCTGGACTATCAACTTACGAGCAGCTATTCAATTCGAGGATGAGCTCGGTGCGTGAGTCGGTTGAGTGGAAGTTCAAGGAACTTAAAACGCTGTGGGCGTTTATCGACTTCAAGAAGTCTTTACGTGTTCGGCTTAGCCCTGTTGGGAAGTACGTTGCCATTAGCATGCTACTGTCAAACTGTCACTGCTGTTATTACCAAGGCAACCAGATTAGTTCCTACTTCGAGCTAGCACCTCCTAATCTAGAGTCATACCTACAGCAATAAAATTTCTTTTTTTCTTCCCTAGTTTGACTTCTGAGCCTGAATAATTGCTAAAATGCTATTCGTCACTGCACCAACGAGCTTCAACATGTGCTCGCTTGCTTCTTGACGCGCTTGAGCTGCCTCCTCGTGATCTTCCTTGCGCTCTTGAGCACGCTGCGCCGCCAGCTCCTCGCGAGCCGCCTTGTTGTCGGCCAGCTCCTTTTTTTATGCTAAGTAGCAGCTCCTTCAGCTCGGTCTCCTTGCGCTTCTTCGGAGGGCTGCTATCTTCGGTGCTCTCGCGCAGCGTTTCCATCGCCAGGTGCCTCGCCGCCAGAGACGCTACCTCCTCGCGCTCACGCTTGCGCTGCTCGGTCTCCTTTGCGGCCGCAGTACGAGCGGCATAATCGTCTAGCAGTGCAACAATCTCGTCTAATAGCACCGTTTTTTCGCTCTCCTCCTCTGATACACCTGACAGCGTTGCTGCTTCAGCTGACTGCTCGCGATGAGCCTTCACAAGCTTGTCAAAGCGACCGCTGGCAGTCTTTCCACTCAGGTTGTCACGTGGAAAGCTGGCGTCGGCAACAAGAGTCGCAGCTAGCTCGTCCCACTTCGCGAGAATGCCACCGCGAGGCTGCAGAAACGGGCGGTCCCCTAGCGCCTGCCGGAGGAGGGCTAAATCTTCTTCATCCGTGAAGTTGCGGCGTCTACCTTCGGCCATATTGGAAATGGGTGGAGAACTGCGCTGCTGAATCTAGTGTGGTACACAGTAACAGTCTGGGGATTGTGCTCCTCACAATTGGTGGTTCTGAGGCAAGAAATCTTCACATCAACCACGTTTGTATTTTTTTGTTCTCTTTTACCTGCTATGGGGAAAATGTGAAGATGGAGCCTTTTGCGAAACGTCTCTATTGTGCTCGTTAGTTCCTCCCGAAGCCAGTGCTTGGCTTGATCATCCGTGATCAGGTTAGTGATGGGACCGACACAGACAAGACAAAACAACCGTGCATACACTGTATGCACGGTTGTTTTGTCATACAGTGGCTAATGAGGCACTTACAGTAAGCTTACATGTACTGTGTACAGCGCACGCCAAAATTATAGGCTATTTGAGTCCCCATAACTAGCATGGAACACTACTCAAAAACGTTTTCAATAATAAACATTAACCGAGTTACATTGTACTTTGCACTACATGCGCATGTACAATACTTGTAATGCTTTTCAAAGTGGGGGATCACTCCTCGTTTACGCTCTACTCTACCTGGTACACTGGTAGGATTGTACAGTAAAAGGGGCTTTCCTGAAGAACAGGCCCGCTTTCTAGAAACGAATTCTAAATTTAGATCTGAATCATTTTATTCATTTCACATTATGACAGCTACAGCCCACTCATGTACCGATGTATCTATCTACCTACGCTTGCTTTCGCAGGGAAAACCCAGGAGTGCCACATGTACTTATCCAAATACGAGTCGAGGCGGTCGTTGCGCATAACACTCATGGCCTCGATGTGGCCCTTGATCCTGGCCTCCCACAAGCCCTCGATAGCGTGAGTGCCAGTCACAGGACCCGGTCGTACGGCAACAGCGCTTGCGCGTGGGAGCAAGTCGTGTGGGGCCGTGGCACTGGGGGAAACGCTTCTCCTTGTCGATCAGCCCCTCCCACGTGCACCACTCAACGCAGAGGGCCTCGTCGCAGGTGACCTCCATCACCTTGTCCTCTGCGAAGAGGCCCTCGTCTTCCTCATTGTACCGGTACATGTACGGAGAGGGGGAAGCATGGCGGTAGGGGAGGTCGGGGGTGGGAGCTTGCGCGCGAATTCGTGAATGATAGTGTTTTGTGTAGGGCGGCGCTTGATTGGCTGCCTCGTAAAAGCGGGCTCAAAATGTACATTTCATACTCAAACCAAGATGTTTGTTTTTTCGCGCGCAGGTGTTTTGCGCGCGAAAGCGGGCTTGTTTTGTCTGGCGACTGGCAGCTGTAGCGGTTTGTGGTGTGTGTAATATTTCAATTTACGCGTGTCGCACTTTGGATGCGATCCAGATTTAGATTTGGTACTTCAGATTTAGAAAGCGGGCCTGTTCTTCAGGAGAGCCGTAAAAGGTGTCATACGAAAGTGCGATATCCGACGTTTTCCAGAGAATCGAAAATCAAGAACAAAATGATAACGTGAGGCTCCTATTATACATGTATACATCTATTATACAATTTTCGAACGTAATTCTCTGAAATTTATTTCAGAGCTAAGGAGGGATCCGAGTGGAGGCAGATTATTGAAAGTGGCCACAAATACATCAAACTTTTTGACACTGGCCCAAATACTGGCAGATGGACATCTGGGACAGGTGAAAGAACAATGCGATACTGAGCAGCATTTCACAACTTGATTCTCGACTGAAGGTCCCAAGCGCAGAGGTCTGTCGTTTTCTACGGCGAGGTGGGTTTGCTTCGGCTTGGTAGTGCTTCCATTTACCCCCCACCACGAGCCTTAACTATTAAGCGTATGTATCCATGTAGCGCCTGCTGTGACTCTGCTGTTGTGAATATTCGTGCTGCAGACACTGCCCGACCTCAGCTTCGAGGATAGTGTACGTTTTGTTTGTAATGTCGTTCTTCAGCTAACCTTCGCTTGCATGTTCGTGGCGCGAGCGCTGTGTCAGTCGTGGCAGCAGCTCCACACCGGAGGTGCGCGGCGTCACAGGCAGCGGTCTGGACAAGTACGTCGAGTCCAAGACTTCTACGAGTCGCTGAACAATTTGGTCGAGGACGCGTGGGGCATGGGCGCCGCTGTGTTTGCTGCATCATGCACGCCCCGTCCAAGTTCGTGCCAAGTGTCAAGCATGAGAAGGTAAGCAAACACTAACAAGTCATAGTATGGTGAAAGTATCTAATATCGGCTATGATGCAGACCGAGAGAGCAAGTCGTACTGCTGTGCTGTTAGAATTGGGACTACCTGGCGTTCTTGACCACCTTCGTTTGATCCGCATGTGGGGGGTGAGTGGTGTGGTAACAAGGCCCAGTGCCTCCAAACCCGGAGAGAAGGTCGGTCAAGAACGTCAGGGGGTCCCCATGCACTGACACATTTTAAAAGGTATTCATGATATTTGATTAATAGATTAGCTTCATCTAATTGTTCTTCGTATTGCATACGCTCGTAGGGACACCCGCAGCTATTGGACCCCGACCCGAATTGATCAGAATGTGTACTCACTCAGGATCGTCGGGTTTAAATCTTGCGCTTTCTCGGTCCCGACCAAATTCCGGCGTTCCAGAAATTGAAGAGGACACGACCCAACTATATAAACTCCTGCTCGAACGTCGTCGTCCACAGTCCCCGTAGCACGGTTTGGACATTTTGCAGCATTATGTCCCTCGGCCCTGCCACAGAGACTGCAGGTGTAGTTCTTTCGTTTTTTTGGCTGCTCGGCTCGGATCTCGCTGCTGAAAAGGTCGTGCATGCTAGCGAGAACTGCAGCCCGCTCACTGGAGAGCGTTGTTTTTTTCTTCTGGTGACGCAGTGGTCGAGACGTTTTTGGTTCGCCAGTGCTGCGTATTCTTTTCTCTCGTGTGGCAATATCGCGTCTTGCAGTACGCGATGAACCACCAGCTTGTTTGTAGAGTGGTGGGGGCAGAATATTCGGGTCTGACATGAGTGCGGGGACGAACGGCAGGCTAATGGCAACGTGCTGGAATGCTTGTGCATACGACGGTGCTGTATACGCATGGTGAGAGAACCTGTAGGCCCCTGCCGTTGTCCTGGACGACCCACTTTGGGCGTGGAGGACTGCCACGATGTGCCGACAAGGTATTTGCATTTGGTGGCGATCCGGACAGCGTGTGCACGCACCAGTCTGCAGGTCTACCGTAAAGGTTCGCGAGCTATTGTTCAGAAGTGCATTTTCATCTTCGACGCTTGCTACTACGTCTTCGACGTGGAAGACGGACTCCGAATTTTTACGGACGGTGCAAGCGGAAGCACTCCATATTTGTTTGTCGAACTTTGCCTTCGCGCGAGGAGTTACCGTGTGTTTGGCGCCCATCCAGTCCCGAGCGTTCTGCTTTTTGGCCGCTATACTCTCGACGACGACATTGCAGAACAACACAACAGCATTGAACACTTGGCTGTCTCGAACTCCTGCAAGTAGCAGAGCCCGGTTTTGACTCTCTACAGCACTTGTAGTTCTACCTCCAAAAGAGGACATCCATCACCAAATGCTTCTACAGACCCCCACTCGGCTTTCACCGCCGACGTTTCTTCTGGGGTGAGTTTGTCGTTGCCAAACTTGGTCCAGCTTGAAGGGTGAATCTTTCGCAAGTATTGAGCTACCGACTGCGTCTCCTGTTTTCCATTCACTGTGATCGTACGAACAACAGGAAAGCGCTCGTTGATCTCGGTCAGCACCGCATTATACTCCACAAATATCGTCGCGACTTGCAACGATAGGATCAGGCTCCTAATGCTATCGATATTCGGATCGATAGAGCGAAAGTGGCCGCACACGTTAAAAAAGATGTGCAGTGCACAAAACTTAAGGTTTAAGGGCACGCCACACACACGGAGACGAACTTGCGCATCTCGCTGCTTTCCCCGGTCGGAAAAGAGAGGTCGGTCGTGCAGTTTTATTCCGGCCATGATACAGCTCGCAAAAAACCACTCGAAGTTCTCGGCTGTCTCCTTATGAACGAAAGCCACGGCAACCGGAATGTTCCCCCAGTCTCCGTCTTTGCCGATGACCAAGAGACACACGCCATTATATTGAGCATGCTTCATGTGGGTGCCGTCGCATTCAAGCAATGGCACCCAGTTGTCTTGTCCAGCAATGAGAGAACCAAATGATAGGAACGCCCGGTAAAAACGACCGCGTCTATCGAGCTGACATGATACCGTAGATCCAGGATTCTCGCGCGCGAACGACCGAAGAAAAGCCGGTAGCTTGTCGTAGTTGTCCTCCTCATCCTCCATCAGCTTTTTGGCACGGGATATCGTACCATACACTAGAGCATGACGGTCATCGACGTTGACATTGTCCGTTGTTTTCACCGAGGCAGCCACCCGCGCCCGTGCAGTGCTTAGCCCCTTCACCATAGCACTTTTGAACCCAGGTAGCTCCATCAGCAACTGCGAGGAGCATTTCCGCACCGCATCACAGCTGGGGGAATGGATAAGCTCGAAATCGCTAACAAACCAGGCGCCCTCAGGACAGAAAGCCAACTTTGTGTTAGCGCCTTTAGTGGGCCGCTTCTTGCTCAGCGTCACCTGCCAGCCACATAACGTAGAAACGCATTGCCATTTTCGTAAGTGACCGGAATGTATCTTCTTTTGGATTGACTTGTTCTCGTTGAACGCGTAGGCACGTAGAAACTCTGTGCTATCTGGGGCTGTAGCAAAAACATCGTGTCGCTTGATGTCCAGGCGACCGAATTTTTTCATCAAATCAACCTTTCCGGCCTCCATGACACTTGAGCGAAGTTGGTAGTTGCGTGGTGACAGCAAAGGTGGTTATTGCGCAGTGACTGCTGTTGTGCAAATAGGTGTGCGCTTCGGCCTCGCTTCGTCCTCGCTTCGGCCTCGCTTCGTCCTCGCTTCGTCCTCGCGTCTGATATTTATAAAGAGCTTGAAGTGAACAACCAATCAAAATGCAGTATGTAATCATCTGCCAGTATTTGGGCCAGTGTCAAAAAGTTTGATGTATTTGTGGCCACTTTCAATAATCTGCCTCCGAGTGGACATCTTATTCCTTAAAAACACTATGACCTGGTAATTTATGGGTGATAGCTGATATTAGTTCATAGAGGTCTCGTGAAAAAACCATGTAAGTACTCTACAGTCACTTTCATGAATCATAATACCCTCTGAATATGATATATTACTGGGATGTTGTTTGTAACGTCCACCTCGTCTAGGTACGAGTTTTGGAGGTTGCGCGAAGGGATCATGCACTTCTTAAATACGTTACGAGTTGCCCACACATGCAGCCATATCAAACGCACAGGCTAATTTATATACTTGAAGTATTAGTTAGTTTTAGTAAGATAGAAAGTATAATAAGGTTTGCTGCTACTTCGCTCATGTGGTGCGTCCATCCACCAAAGTGCATTTAGAACTGGTTTGGGACTGTACGTGCATTTGAAACCCAGGTGACTGGCACGATGCAGATGGTGCGGCTGCGAAGCAGGCGCACCAGATGCTCCTCTTGGTCAATGGTATGCGAACACGAAGAAATGTAAACCACTGGCGATCAGGGGTTAATAGCCACGGGTGATACCCGTTGATGTGCTGATACTACACAGCCGGATATCCTGTATCAGTATCACATGATACTGCCTACGGCGGGGGATCAAGATCACTAATACTGCAGCTAAACCGAAATGATCTCGGGTGATATAGTATTTGATATAGAATTACTTACAAAAAAACACTATTTTAGGTCTCCATGTCAGATTTTGGCAAAAGCTACCGCGGCACGCAAGTACAGCATTATTCAATTATACCGTTGAGTGGACGCCCTCGAGAGTTTATAGATTAAGGCAGCCAAGAGTTCCTTGGTATTACTGTCTTGATGAGAGTTCACCTGTGTATCAACTGCTGCGCAAGGCCGTTTGGTTTGTCTAAGTAGTCACTACGTACGTACTAGTAATAAGTCTACACATCCGCCTGGACGATGATCGAGCAGAGCTACTGTGTCTAATCAAACTTGGACGAGCTTGAAAAGTAAGCCGCAATTTGGAAATATATAATTCTTGTGAGTGCAGACGTCGCCTGGGAGTCGATGAGGGGTAGAAAGGAAATCCGAAAGTGAATTCATTTGAGTTAGATGTCCTTGTCCTGCTAGCGTCTTCCTACTCATGCAGTCTCTCTACTATCTCCCTCGTTTGTCTTCAGTTAACTATTGCAACGGACACGCTTTATTGCAACGGACACACTTGATTCGGACGGCATGAGCCATCAGCCAATCACAGTGCACTGCAACGGACACACTCCAATGCAACGGACACACTTGGATAGGCGGGCACACCCAACTCAGCCAATCAGATTGCACCATTCCTCTCACTTCAACTGCAGACCCTAGAGGCACGCGCCAGCCACGCGCAGGCCGTGTGCCTTGAGGTCGGGCCCAGTCTTGTAGACAGCGAAGTGCAACCGCAACAATAATATATTATCTGACACCACCTGATGCAATACCTCCCCACTCTTTAGACAATCTGTAGGTTAACATTGGTATTCACGATGGGTGAACCACAAGGCGAGCAAGGCCCGCTTCTTCTTGTGCTCGGACCACATCATGTTGGACGGTGGCACCCTGCGTACGTTGCAAGTAGGAGGGCGTCACACTTGGAAAACTTGATTTCGATGCTGGTGTTGGCCTTCTACCACAAGAGCAAGGTCGACAAGAAGCTCAACGGTACGAAGGCTGCGCAAACCTAAGCCTCCTTCATCTACGCTGGCCAAATACTGTATCCACAGCGCAAATTTGGGAGGAAGACCTAAGTATCATATAAATATCGAATACACGTATCATTTCATTGATATGATATTGATACCTGATGGACAGAGTATCAGCATCAGGTGATCCTAGCCTCAAGCGTATGTGTCGGTAGATCAGTATCAAGAATATAGTAAAAATGGGCAGTGATATGAACCCCTGCTGGCGATAGTAGAGAAAGAAAAAATGTAGCATAATGGCCAGCAAACAATACAGTTTCTAGCAACTTTTTAAATTTCACAGCTTCTTCGTGCGAAGCGCGACTTTGTTAGGCAATGCCAATGCATGCATTATACCTGGTAGGACATTCAGATGAATTGCCAATGTTGCACCATGATCCAGCGCGTAATTAGCATCGTGTACCGACCCCCGCGACTCACGCGTCACGCTCGTGCGTTCTTATCAATGCTGCTTACCTCGTGGCTGTATGATTGACATACTAATATATGCACAGGGGGTGTCAGAATTGAAAGCCGTGGCTTTATTTTATTAAATACATGTAGTATAAGTACAATTCAGTTCGGTTGGGGGGGCCCAAAATGTTTTAGGTTGTCATCCGGCTAACAAAACGCTAACGCTTCACATGCTGTGATAATCATGACGGAGTCCGTGATGATTATGCCGTGATGCGAAAACCAGCAACCAATTTAAATGCGTCCATAAACAATAACTAGGGCTCCGCGAAGGCTGGGATAGGAGCATTGAATCGAGATAGTAGCAGTTATTTGGAGGAAGAATGGCGGGCAGATGCTGCGGCTGCGAAGCAGGCGCAGTAGATGCTCGCCATTCTTCCTCCTGCCTGCGATCCTTCTCAATTGCGATCCCATCATTCAGTCCAAACGCATCGGTTTGACAGACCATTCGCCACTACCGAACCGATAGTACCGGTATACCGGATCGGACAGCGCGCTCACTCCACGCAATAATCCTGTGAGGGCTGGGCTTATCAGCACTACGTTGCTTTCCTATCCCAGTATAATTGCGTCCATAATTGCACTCCTAGCGCAGACGTAATGTGGCTACGCGAAACGTAATACAATGGAGGTCACTTGCCTACATGAGTTAGTTGCCACCTCGGTAAATATCACATCTTTTCCGAACCAGCAGTAATTTTAGCAAAGGGAAATGAAACACATGGAAGATCAAGTATCCCGAGAATGAAAAGGCAGCTCGGGGGGAAGTGCACATATTCGTGAGATAATAAATTGTCCTGGATACAGTCTTCCCTCCCGGAAATGATTATCACGGAAGACTGTACACGTAACAATACAAGAAATAATATGCTTTTCTCAATTATGTAAGGCGCCAGCAAACCAACCGAGACCAAATCGGCATTAGAATGCCTCGCTGAGTTGCTTCAGAGCGTCTTCGCTGGCATCGCCCTCACCGCCAAGCTCCACTGTATTTTAGCGTGGCCAACGTCATGAAAAAAGCGTCTTTCGCGCTAAAACGCTCAATTTCCCCTAGTAAACTGGAAGTACATAACTATTTAGACAGCTTCGCATGTTGCCTTTCGTCAACTCTTTCTGGACCAAAATATAGTCCCGGGCCATTAGTGTGTCCCACCCCATAAATCATTTTGTGTCCCATGCCATCGAGAGTCCAGTTCACACAAAATACAACAAGATGATCAAGGCTGCGATTCTGGCGACGGCGGCGCTGCTGCTCTCCGGCGTCTGCGCGCTGGACGAGGCCACGCTGCGTCTGAGCGTGACCGAGGGACCCGGCGCTTCTGGGTGCGACGACAACTGCGAGCGCGACTTCATGCCCGTGTGCGGCTCGGACGGCGTCACGTACAGCAACCAGTGCCTGCTGGACTTCGCGCACTGCGAGAACGCGACCATCGTCAAGGAGTCGGACGGCAAGTGCACCAAGCAGAACAAATAGACCCAACGTGAAGGAAGATTTTGGTCGAGCAGTGATAAGCAGAATACAATTGGATGTACATTTGGACTCAGAGAGGAACAATTGGGGAACTGATGCTGGTGTTGGGGGCCGTATAGTATAGGACGCTATACGTTCGTTATGCTGCATGCAGTTGGAGGCCGATACCCAGGCCTCTTGAGAATAGGCAGTGTCTCAAGAGAAAAGGCAAAATACCTATTCCTATATTTTCAGAATGCTTTTGTTGCAAAACGTGGAGTTCTCACGATATTTTATTGCAAACGCAACTGATCGTAGCAAAACACGTAGTGCCCTTCATTACGAAAATATCCTTCCAGCGCGCTCGCAGGGGGCACTGTACAGAATGGCGTCTTCGTGATACCAGGTGCGGCTAATGTATCAAGGTTACCTACGTTCTGAAATGCATGAACCTTAAGTGATAGGAGAGACGATTGTCTAATATGGGTTTGTATGAAAGACAGTAACTTCAGCCGTTATGCTGATTGCGTTGCTCGAGCTGAATTGTGAAAGCTTGCGCGACCGTAGACTCTTGAGTGAAACGATGCGCAGTTATTTGCTTTAATCTATGGTTTGGCAGCGATTTCACCTGGGACCCTCACTGTAGAAAGTGAGTTCAGCCTTCGATAAAGAGCCCTCAACGTTCGGTGCTCAGCAACTACGCGATGGAAGGTCAGCTACAGGATAAACAACACGATCACTCTCATACAGTCTCTGAGGAGAGCAGTGGTTCGTCAGATTGACTTAGAAAATGTATACCTTCTGCATGTGGAGCAGTTGGTTCGTCACTTTGACTTGATAAATGTATTCAATTTGCGTGCCTATTTAGGATTTCCTGCGGCTTTGGTACAATTTATCACGGCATACCTATTTGGGATTTTACCAAATGCCTGACATCAAAATAAGCAGATAGGTATTTTTGCCGATTCTCAAGAGGCCTGCCGATACACATTGCACTCCAGTTTCACATTGTTTTCACCCAAACACCCAAATTAATTGCAATTTTTACAGGAAATGTAGCTATCTATGAGGAAATTTTTGCTACCACGGCATCTACTGTTTTGATAAGCACTTCAGGAGCAATCGCGTAAACCTCGTCAGCTTCTCCAGCACCACAGAGAAGATAGTCTTCCGACTTGACGCAGTCGTCTACGATGATCCGCATCACCGATTGCTCTCGTAGGCCAATAGGTCCGAGACAACCACGCGAGTATCCAAATACTCGCACCAGAGTCTGCACAGCACAAAGTCAACAAGTCGATGAGTAGAATGATAAACATGCAAAAATTATTCTGGTGCAAGTGCAACGTACCTCTTGATCTGCTAACGAAACATCATCAGGGTCTGCTCCCAATAGAGACCCCAGAGCTTGCATATCGATGGATCGATCCAGCGGTAACACGGCTACAGCGTGCAAAATCCGTCTCGGTGCGTTGGTTTGCTTTCCCTTGCGAACTAGTAGAGCAATACTCTTGACCAGCAGTCCCGCATTCTCACTTTCGTCACATCTCAGGAAACGAGCCTGGACTCCGAGAGCTTGTAAAGCAGCTTTGACGTGCTGTTTTCCAAGCGGATGCGAGGCAGAGGCCACAGTCCACGAGTATGAAAAGTTGCGGCAGGCGTCGAACCCTTTCATATAGTCCAGGATGCTATCACTCACGGAACCGCCTTCACCTCGAGCACGCGCAAAGCTGACGTCGGCTAGAAAATGCAAGGCAAGCCGTTGAACGGCATACGCGTCTTTCGCTGCGTACGCTAGTTGAACGTTGGATAGAGGGCGGCTGCCCCAGTCGGAGCATTGTTGCTCCTTGTCCACTTGTTCTCCAAGGCATGCGCGGTAAAGTTTCGAGAGTCCCCAATTCTTAGCAGGGACGTGTCTAAACAAGGCGAGCTCTTTCAACTCAAGCAGCAGAGGACGCCGCAAGGTTTCTTCCTTTCTTCTGTCGAAGAGGGATCCCAGGTCAGGAAACGAATTCCTGATTCTTTGAATGTCACTAGCCACACAAAAGCCGATCAGCAGGAGGCGAGATGCGGACTTCCAAATGAAGTTCAGCGGAGCAGCGGCAGCTTTGCCAAGGACTTGAACGTCGATCACGTAGACCGTATCTTGAACGGCGAGTTGATATATGCTTAATCCAGCTTGGTCTTCGTCGATCTCATTGCTTTCAGTTTGACCGCGCTCGCCAGGACCACCGCGTAACGTGGATTTGTCCTTCATCAGAAATTGTGGTCGCCACTCACAGTCGATCCCAACCAGCGCGTTCCAAGCAACTCGCTGTTCATCGGATACATCTTCGGAATGAAGTGTTGCTTCGCACTTCTGCAGATGCTGAATAACCTCTTCGATTTCCTCTAGAGAATCGATGTATTTCCACTTGAGTTCGTGCGGGCGGTTCTTGTTCAAAGATCGATTCATCGCATGATCAACTGGACTACCAAGCAAATGAGACGAGATCTCATCAGTTGAGTCGCTGTGTGCTGCAGCTTGCAACGTAAATTCCGTTGAGTTGTGAATCCCAGCAGCAATTTTCTGCAACCGCTTTAAGGCTTTCGTCATGTTCAGCAGGGATAAGTGCTTGAAGAGCGTTTGCATCATAACAGGATCCTGCACAAGTGTGACCAGCCGCTCAGCACTCTGCCAGGCACATTGCTGGACGAAATCCGCGAAAATGAGTTTAACTTTTTGCGCATCCTCCGTCGACTTTACTTGTACCTTGTGGCCTGGAGCAAGCTCGCCAATACGAAATACGCGAATCGCTTCAACCACGATGGCATTCCACCGGGGGCTTCGAGCAGCAACCAGTTTGTCGAGGAAACTAAAGCTGCTGCTCTCGCTTGTGCTTCTAAACGGATCAGCCCTTAGCGTCAGATCGATCGCTCGTAGAACAAGATTCAGGAACTCCCACCGCTCAGGGTCATTAACAACGCTGGCGAGAAGCGTCACCCATGCCACGCATTCTTGTGAGGAAGCAACATCCGAATCATTCAAGCGGGACTCTAAGAAAGTTGTCCTGCTCGAAGGCAATGCGAAGGACTGTGGAATATCGGCACACGCGCCGCTCTGCCAAGGCTCGATCGTCTATCTGAACAGCTTTCTGTTCGTGGATGACGTGAAAATGCTCGTCCTACAAGAGTTATGTGCTCTCCCGCGTGCACGATTTGTGATATCGACCGAGTCGTACTGCCCGAGGCATCGGCCGTCCTGTCGAAACACCTTCTGCACTAAGTGCGGTTCAAGTTATCCAATACATCCAGCAGCAGATAGCCTACTCTTCGAGCAAGCTTGGGCTCCTCTTCACCATTGGCCCTACCGATTAACGACTCAAGACATGAACGGAGGTACGCGGGTTCATCAGCATCATTACCATTGCTGGCGCATTCCGCAGGATGTTGTCTCCGCCACATAAGCAGCTCTTTAGTCGACCGCTTTAACTCAGCATGGCTAAACTTTGTATTTTCAGCCCCCAGAACTGACACGAGCTCCTTGCTCAGGTCTTCTGGGCCAACCGTTGCGGGCTCAACAAATTCATGCCGCTTCTGTTCATCCTGCGCAGTGATTTCGTCCGCGTCAGGCTTGATGAAGCCTTCATCTGCACAACCAAGGCGACGAACTTCGTATTCCCTCTCATCAAGTCCAGTCGCTATGTTTCGACGAAGCGTGCGTCTGAATCGAACGGGTTCGCTGCACAATGGCGATGGATCCCAGCACTTGGGGTCAAGAATGAACCCCCTAGACAGTTCGTACCAGTGCTGATGGCCGTTTTCACTAACAACAGCCAATGTGTTAAAGCAACGCACGATCTCAGCCACCAGCAAAGGCATCACTACCCCACCAGTTTTATTCGCCTCGGCGGCCGACGCCACTTTTTGGAAATGTTCGCGAACAAATGCCATCAATTCATCTAGTGTGAGTGCTCCCACTTCCGGGCTATCCAACCTATTGTCCCCCTCGACATAAATCTGGCCGGATTGCGTGCTCTCCACGGCAACTACTGGAGATAGCCATTGCAGTTTAGGCAGGATCACGAACCGACTTTCGCCAAACCCTTGCAGAGCATTCGCTCGAACTTTGGCGGGTAAATCCGTCTCCATAGCGGTTGTCCACCATCCCCGTAAGTGATCAGTTGCAATGCTCGGATTTGACGACATATCCATTCCCACACCTTTTGCAGGATTCCGATGGAAACACCAGTCGTGAGCGACTGTTGTCTGGGAAGTCGATTCGAAATGATGCAGCGGTTTAAACAGATATCCACGCAACACAATGTGTGACTGTACATTGTCGCTGTAATTCTTCTCCAGCCACGCGCGCACACTCTCACCTCGGCACATTGCCAGCTTCCGCTCCACTTCTTGTACTCTCCAAGCTAAATTTTCACCAAGATGCGGTCCGACGAACTGCTCTAGCGGTACGTGACTATTCCGCTCCATTGACCTGTCATCTTCACTGCTAGAGTCAATCAAGAAGCCATTTCTGCCGTTGTCGACCGAGTTGAGCAAAAAGAACTTAACCGATGACTCAACGTGAAAGTCTCGGTGCTGGTCACGAGCCTCTTGCGTTGATGCAAAATTGCACCGAAACAAGAACTTGAGCTGCCCCACCGTCCTGTTGGTGGACGACACAATCTGCTTTCCGATCTCCATCTTCTCCATTCCGAGGTGCGGGCAGAAGCGCAGCCAGTACTCGAGCAGCGTCGAGAAGTAGACCCCGAGAGCCAGCGATCGACCGTTCGAGGTCGTTTCTACAGACCCAAACCCGACCAAATAATTGCTTCAGTTAGCTCAATGAATTCTCTGTATGGACAGTAATCGGTTGTGATTTACCTTGTAAGAATACCAACAACGGCGTTGGGTCCGTCACGAGGCCGTTCAACCAGTCAATCACGACGTCGAACTTCAGAGCTTCCAGTCCGAATTCCGGAGGCAAAACAGGGAACCGAAGCCCGCTGAGCAAATGTGGGCTCGTCACAGTCCACAACAAGTCCCGAACCACCTTGGGCATGCATATCACGCTCGGTAGACGCGCTGACACATCGTCTGAGGACATCTCGGCTTGGTCTCCGATAGCAAAATGTGTTTTGGCTGTAACGGACGGCGATTGGTCGAAAAATAGGCATGAAAAAGCTGCGATTTTGATACAGTTTTTTAGGAGCGTCTTTTGTTGTCTGGCTATAATGGTAACTCACTTATGCCTCCCTCCTGTTCGTCATCTGAAACGGATGGCGGGACCCCGGGGTCCCGCATAAAATACCGCTCGGTTGGGGAGTTATTTATTTTTGTCGAGGGGGACATTCCACCTCAACCACTTAGCGTCCTTCGAAGCAGTGCCCACCATGTCACCTCGAGCTACAGGTGGCTCCCGATCGACTATACCCCCACGCAAACGACGAAAACGAGCTGATCGCAAAGAGACGGCATATGCTCGCGCTGTTGAACTCCTCGGCGAAGAGAGGATTGCTGAAATCAGACGTGAGTGGGCTTCCTGGGAAACTGGAGTTGGAGGACGCGAATGGGAGCAGTCGGAGGGCGCTATCCTGCAGCTTCTTCAGCAAGGGTTGTCCGAACGAGTTATTCGCGCGACTCTTCCCGTAGGGGGAAGTCGAGTCGCGAGATTAAGGAAAGTGTTAAAGGAAGGGGTTGATACACTACACACACGACGTACTCCTGCTACTCCGTGGCATGCATTTAGTGATTTAGACCTGGTTACGTTTAAGAAACACTGCTCGACATGGATACTGGAGGACGGCTTTCCTTGCCCCCATAGACGACCTCGTCAATTCTTCAACGAAGCAGGTCTAACTTGGACCGTGGTCCATGCGCGATATGAAGATGATGTCAAGCGCGAAAATCCCAGCGCTCGCACAATGAGCTACTCTCGTTTCATTCAATACGTTCACAAGTTCTATCCCGGTGTCCGTCTAACGAGAACGACAGAAGACGAGTGTGACTGCTGTACTCGTTTAGATATTCAGCTTCGACAAGAGGATCTCACTGATGACCAACGGAAATGTCTTCTTCTTCAAAAGCAAATGCATCTAACCGAAGCTATCTCTCAAAGGCGATTTGTTTCTTCGTTCATCCGAAACTACACGGCCCTTCATGCCCCAGAACAGTACCTACCTCGCGAAATCATTCCGGATACAGCAGATGACAACGACGGTAACGTGGATTCGGAGGAAAATATGGATGACGCAAGGTCAAACGAGCATTATGAGGATGGAAATGGTGCGTTCGATGCTGCTATAGCCGAGTCAGGTGAATGTCTCTCGAACCAGCACTGTCGGGTGCAAATTCAGGCGGAGGACTATGGTGGTGGTATATCAATGCCTTACTTTGGCCACTCTCGCCCGTCGATCGATTACTACAACAGCAACCTCATTTTGCAGAACTTTGTCGTGGCAGACATCAGCAACAGTGTCAACCACGTCTTTTGCTACGATGAGAGAGCTCAGGGTAAAGATGCGGATGCCCTCTGCAGCTTAAGGCTGTTTTACCATCTCAAAAAAGTTCAAGAAGCAGCAAGTAATTTTCTGCCTGCTGCCGAAGTCAGCTTTAGTTTGCTGGACAACTGTGTTGGGCAAAATAAGTCCAAAGCCGTTCTGATGTTTTTCGCAATGCTCTCGGTAGTGTTCCCCTACAGAAAAGTCGTGTTGTGCTTTTTGCTTCCTGGTCATTCTCATAACGTTGCGGACCGCGTTATTGCCTGGTGCCGTAAGGCAACTCAAGGCCTGAATCTTTACACACCGATGGATCTTTTGAAGGAGGTGAACAAAGTAAAGGGCGTGAATGGCATATTCTTCGACCACAACGACTCCAAGAGGCCGTTTTTCGTGGGCTGGAACGCTTTGCTCAGCAAGTACTTCCTCCCGCCACCAGCAGGGTATACTGCTAACTACTTGTTCGAGATTGATCAAGCACTTGTACCGCTCGTAAAACCGTTGATACGCCGGACTCGGAGTCAATCTCTTCGCAATGCTATATTCTGACAACATTGATAGTATTCGGAGGGCCGTCTTGGCGGAATTGTTTGGTCCTGCTGTCACGGACATACTTCAAGCGTCAATTGCATCAGTTCAGCTTCCACGCCATCCGATCAAAGAGCTAGCAGAGAAGAAATTAAAATCGCTGTCGGCCAAATATTTCACCATTCCACCGCAGTATCTTAGCTACTACCCGAGCGTACCTGAAGCCATGCGCAATGCTTCTGTTCAAGCGCATTCTATTGCGGAGAGACCCGATTCAGCTGTTGAGGGGGAACAACATCAAACGAAAACCAAGCGAAGACCAGGCCGACCACGCAAAAACAACTCACGACCGCGCATCAATCAACCATCAATACTGCAGTTCTTCAGCCCAAACACATCAGATATATAGTACGTTAATATGCTACCTCATTGCACTTACTCATATTAGTAATAAATATACGTCACTTCATGGATACCGGTTAGTGGTAAGAGCACCGGGGTCCCGCCATTCGTTTCATCTATTGAAGACGACGAGTCGAATCCTTCTTGTGGTGCTACCAGATACAAGTTTTCTTGAACCAGCCCTTGAACCACTTCTTGAAATTAGGCCACAATTTCTGGTGATTCCATTCCCTGGGGAATTCGGCTAACGATTTAACCGTTCCTCCTCATCCGCGGCGGAGTCATACACTTCACGCGTTGTTCGAATTATCAATAGCAGCAACGGACTTCATTGCAGCGATCGCAGCGACGAGAGCACCGAGCTCAAGGAGGTCCAAACGCGTGATGCGGCTCATAGCGAATTGAGAAGTGACCCATTGCGAGTGTCCCGACTGACATGTGAGACTCACACTCACATAGGGCCGACCTATAAGACCAGGGATTTTCTGGTTGCGACGACTGAATGGCCAACGGCTGTTTCCGATTTTGCGTTATAGCGCAACGTTACTGTACTGTACACTGTACTGCAGTACACTTTGCATTTCTGAGTGTTGCCATGGCTGAGACAAAAAGAAGTTGTGCTACAAAAAAAACTGAGAACATCAAGAAGCTAATTGGGCGTAGCCCCAATACTGTGAGCTTGCTTTTCAGCGTTTTCGGCTACCCTTGCTTTAGTAACTTTGCGTTTTACAACTCGCAGATCTTCCACTTCTTTTGCGTTGCAAAACTGACGCGGGTTAGGAGATAGCACTAAACCGAGGTCCTGGGACCTGCGATCGGCCGTGGGGTCCCTCGTGGGTATGGCTTTAATGACATTTTTGAGTATGGGCTTAAGTGAGCTGTTCGCGTTTACTACTAGTGTTCTTATCCGGCGAAATCCTTAAACACCACCCCATCTGGGATAGGAAGTATATATAGGGCTAGCCGGGATATGCGTCGTCTGGATTCGCTGGGGTTGACGGGGCTAGGCTGGGGCAAGGTCGCCGGTGACGCAAAAGCTTCATTGCTTGTGTAGACGTGCGGCCAATGGAACAGTGGCGCACTCCTTTTAGCGGAACCTCGTTCTTCCGCGGAAAGACGAGTACTTAGTAAATATTTAGCTTAAAAATACTAATAGTTTCAACAAATAAAATATAACTATTTCTTTGTATGGGGGCTCGTGGGTGAGGACCTGCTCCAGCATATGGAGGCACTACTTGAATTAACTCAGTGAATAGCACGAAACCCACCCTTACTGGTTTTCCACCCTTACTGGTTTTCGTGCTATTCACTGAGTTAATTCAAGTAGTGCCTCCATATGCTGGAGCAGGTCCTCACCCACGAGCCCCCATACAAAGAAATAGTTATATTTTATTTGTTGAAACTATTAGTATTTTTAAGCTAAATATTTACTAAGTACTCGTCTTTCCGCGGAAGAACGAGGTTCCGCTAAAAGGAGTGCGCCACTGTTCCATTGGCCGCACGTCTACACAAGCAATGAAGCTTTTGCGTCACCGGCGACCTTGCCCCAGCCTAGCCCCGTCAACCCCAGCGAATCCAGACGACGCATATCCCGGCTAGCCCTATATATACTTCCTATCCCAGATGGGGTGGTGTTTAAGGATTTCGCCGGATAAGAACACTAGTAGTAAACGCGAACAACTCACTTAACCCCATACTCAAAAATGTCATTAACCCTTCTAACCCGAAGAATTATTCTGTATCCTACAGAATAAGGATTAATCTTGATTTAAGTATACTTCGAAACCTGTCAAAGATTTGCTGTTGTAAGCCCTTTCGCATCTTGCGGTTAAGTTCTGGGCGCAACGTGAACAGAACAGCAACGAAAGTGGACATAACATTGTCAATGTATCCTACACCTGTCAGAATGACGATTTTTTATTGGCTGTGGCGAGCGTATAGCACGTTCGAAACCTGTTGCTTGACAATACCTTTCAATGCTGCTACAGTTTCGACTTCAAGCGTCAACCACCAATTTTTGGTGAGGGTAGCTCTCCCCAATGCGTACGGAGGAAGAAATCGCCCAGTTCCTAACTAACGGATTAGTGAGGAGGAACTGGGCCAGCAGCGCAGTATCTAGGTCACAACCGACCCAACATACTCTCATACACTTGTTCCCCCTCGTCATCGCCTCATATACACGTCTGAGCTTTTATTTGCACTCTCAAGGCCGCACGGAATACACTACATACAAGGCCAGAGGTATAGCAAGAATATCAATACATTCATTTCAACGCATCTTGCATTATCTTCCATCATACAGCACACAATGCCCTCGACGTCCGCGTCCGACATACCTATACGCCGTATTACCTTGTTCTGTAGCCTCCGCCGCAGCTTCCCCTGTCGAGACGCTCGTTCTGAAGCCTCCGCCGCAGCTTCCCCTGTCGAGACTCATGTTCTGAAGCCTCCGCCGCAGCTTCCCCTGTCGATACGCTTGTTCTGTAGATTCAGTCGCAGCTTCCCCTGTCGAGACGCTTGTTCTGTAGATTCAGTCGGAGCCGCGAAGGGAGGTCGTCTTGGTCCGTAGCTTTCGTTGCAACTCCTGCTGTCCATCGGCTTGCGCTGTATCTTCCGTCGCTGCTACTCCAGTTGATCCGTCTTACGCTGTAGAATCTGTCCTAGCCACGCATTTGGCCCACACTGTTGTTCAGTGGCATGGGCTGCTTGTTGCGGTTGGAGCTGACGAGGTCAGCAGCACAGGCGCACGTGGCATTCCCTATCGCAGAAGCAGGTCGTCGGGCCTCCAGCAGATGCCCGTAGAAAGAGTAAACTTGGTCCGGTCACGTCCTAGATACACAAACGTCTTGAAGCCACTCAGAACATTATTAGTCCAAATATTAGAGTATACGCGAAACTCCCCCCCCTCCCGCTGTAGACATCGCATATAGCCGTAGTACTGGTCCTTGGTCATCCGCGAGCCCTCCTGGGCAATTACTCACTCCACCGTGGCTTGTCGGTACGCGCTCTGGTGTTGTTCTTCTGAAATGACGGAAAGACGTAGTGGCTGACACGCGTCCGGTTTGGGCTTCTACCTCGATTTTCAAACCTGTCGGGGGGTTATATCAGTCTTTCTATTACCAGAGAATAATCCCCGTCTATCTACCCATCGCCAATCCGACATGAAGATGTGCTAAAAATCTTCTATACAAAAGTCTATATGCAAAGTTTGAAGTCGAAGCCAAGTTTGCTGGGTATTAAATCCTGTGACATTGCTTATTCTGTAGGATACAGAATACGGGGCTAGAAGGGCTACGCCCAATAAAATATAACTATATCTTTGTATGGTGGGCTCGTGGGTGAGGACCTGCTCCAGTATATGGAGGCACTACTCGAATTAACTCAGTGAATAGCACGAAAACCACCCTTACTGGGTGTACAGATCTCGTACAGTCGCACACTTGCTCTCTAGATGCCTAGATTCCGTACAGATCCGAGGAGTCACTTTGAAGTTGAAGTGACTCTCTCACCACTCAGCAGCGTTATTTCCTGGTAGGAGGCAGAAGCGGTCTGGCGAGGGCGGGTATTATCCGTCTTCACCGTTCTAGCCATTCGATCTCTACATTTTGAAATCTGTCGAGTAGACAGCGTACTTGAGTTGTCTAAAAGTGTCTAGAAGTGGCTGTTTTATGGCTATCTGTACGCAATCCGTACAAAATGACCGCGATAGACCCTGCAGAAATCGGTTCACTACCTCTGCATGTACACGACCATGGTGTATACAGTACTGTACTTCTAGCGCGGGGGGGCGAGTCCTAACTTTATGGAGTACAGTTCGGACAGCCCCTCTCCAACAAACTTTTGGTGGATCTCTAGTATAATTTATTTATTTGTATGTAGTACAGACCGGTATATGTAGCTTACACTGTAATATTAATATGTTTATCCCAAGTAGATTCGTCCAATGCAAAAAATTTCTCGAATACGTATGTAGGCCACTTCCGAATCTACTTGCTAGCATCTAACGAATTTCCCAGGACAAATACATGTATCATTTCGCTTATTTTACTCTTGCCCATACAGACGAACTTGTTCTGCCTCGCAGAAACTTCGCATGCATGGTACATGTGCGTACAGTACCAATACTGGTACATAAGACCCACAAATGCAATTTGCTGGCACCATTTCTCAGCCTAGGTATAACGCAACGCTGGATGACTAACCTAACACGCTCGATTACACGCTCGATTACTCTATGTTGCCCTGTTGTGCTGTACATGTAACGACAAATCGGATTGCCGCATCAGCCTGATCCGCCTCTGGGCTCATAAACCTGAACAGTTTGCAACTCACGCGCCAAGTCTCAAGCCAACCCGACACGACACCTACTTTACCTAGCTATGCGCTTCAACCTCCTCGTGTTCGGCGCCCTTATCGCAACAATGGCTGGGATGGAAACTGTTGCAGCCGATTCGAAATATGATGTCGCGATGGCCGCCTCACGGATGGCAGCTCGTGAGCTATACGACTTCACTGCGGATGAGGAAGAACGGCTAGCGGGAAGAGGGAATTCCCCGGGGAAATCGAATCACCAGACCTGGTGGCCTAATTTCAAGAAGTGGTTCAAGAAAACATTTTACTTCTGGGAGCGTCCTCGCAAGGATTCAACCCGTCGGCTTCGATAATCCTGATCCTGGTGCAGGGGGAAAACGGTAGATCTGGTTGTCTTGACAGCACTCGTGATGTTTGACACCTTGCGGCGAGGAACCCTCGGAGACGAAGAAAGCTACGTCCGTGGCAGCGCTGCCACTCACAACAAGTCTCATTGCAGGCGACTGCGCAATGGCGCAACAAGATGACCGGGCCCAGGGTGGGCACGGCCACCGACCACCAGACCCACCGGAGGCGGGCCGTGGACAGGAGGAAAGGGACAGACCGCCAAGCGGAGGGGGGCTGCGTGGTCCTGTCATTCCCTCCAACACATCAGCATTAGGTGGTCCACACCAACCCCCCTCAATGCCGACAACTTCCTCACATCAGCACTCCACCCCTGTGACGACACCATCGGACGCGCAGGGAGGTGCAGAGGCTGAGACAGGAAGAGCAGATGGGGGATTCCAAGCGATAACGGATCGCAATGGGGATACACATCCAGATCACCCAAGAAGGAGTGGGTCCTACGCGGCGGCAGTCCGCGGCAGCGATCTGCTGTTACCCACCACGTCCCTACCTGCGGCGACGAAAGTTGGGGGAAACTGGGCACCGCATGAGAGGCAAGCGTTACTGGCGACGCTGAACAAGCCATGGCACGTCCCGACTGCACCGGTCGACACTCCGCGCCAAGTCCTACTACGTCAGGCCGCCCTGAGCACATCGGAGGTCAGGGCAGATAATGCCCTCCGGGATTTCACTGAGTTGGAAACGGAGGCGCTGCTAGAGTACCTGAACGGGGAGCTAGAATTGCCCCATGTGCCTCTGTTCATCAAAGCCACATTGCCGTTGATACAACGGGCAATGATCGAACAGTTCCACGAAACTCACCAAGAGGTGATGCTGACAGCAGACGTCTCACCGAAGGCGAAACTCAGGCGGGGCATGACCCACAGTAAGATTATTGCCCAATTGTACGCAGCAAATGCGGACACAGGACGTGGCAGGCAGATGATTGATCATGTCATGGACGACGTGAAATCGTTGCACTTCGACGGCATTCATACGCTGAAGTTCGTGTTCAACTCCCAAAGGGTCGCTAGTTTGTACAAGGGCATGGCATTTCGACTGAACGGCACATGCATCCAACTCGAGGATTCGGAGGCCGATGCGACTTCATCAGCCTACGGGTCCGCGCGGCTCCGCAGACAATATGCGATTAAAGTTTTTGGGGCAGAGGGGATCGGCATGGTCGCGCTGTTGGCAGCACTTGGGAAGCTTCCAGGGGTACTGGTGGTGGACGCAGAGAGGCCACGTCTTGATTCGACGACAATAGTAGATAACAGGTATCTCCTACTCCGTTTCAACGAAGAAACATGCCCGACAGCACTTAGAGGCATCACGAAGATTGAGCTAAAAGGGCACCTCCTGACCTTACATCACCACGTGGTGCATCAACGCCTACCCTGTGGACGGTGTTACGCGCCATTTCATACGACAGGGTTTTGTAAAACCAAGCCCCACCACGTGGATCGTCAGAGGGCTAAATACAAAAGGACCTACGATGGGCCTGTAGCTGCATACTCAGTGGGTACGGCCGTCCAGTACAAGCATTCGGACGGCGACAGCCTCATCAGTTTTCTGGACACCCTTCAACGTGAACTCACTGGGGCCGAGACCACAACGGACACGGGAAAGGATCCCAGCGAATCGGCGACGCTGCTTGAAACCGAGGTCGAAGAACCGAAGACACCTACCATTGACAGGGAGCTGGACGGAGCTTGCCCACGGGAGGCTCCACCACCGCAGGGGGGTGATCACGAGCCTGCGGACGAATATCAAAAGGTCACCCATCGGGGGAGGGACCGCCAGAACGACTCGCCCGGCGGCACTGAGAACCCACGGCCGGCGTTAACGGGGTCAGGGGCAACCACCCAAGCACCATTGGTCAACTCTGTACTTGGAGGACACAACAGGGCAGAGGCCGCAGTCATACCCAACAGGCCGTACGCCGACCGGCGGACTCGTACGAGTGCCATGCCAGGCGCCCAGGGGGGTCACAAAAAATCCCACCCTAAAGCCAAGGCCAAGGGGCCGAAGTTCGCAACTTTTCAACGATATCGAGCCATAGGCCGTTTCGCAGCATTGGATGATGATGAGGAGGAGGAGATTAGTGACTATGAGTGCACGAGCGAACGCGACGAAGCGCCCTATGCATACGAACAGGAGGAGCAGAAGGATGCGGGGGCCGTAGTGGGCCCTCCGAAGGACAGCACGAGAGCTGAAACAGCGGAGGGGAATACTACGCGCTGCTCCACGCCTGGGGAGACGAGCTCTCCATACGGCGAGGGCCCTTCGGTTCCAAGGCGGAGCGCCGACACGGCGCGCAAAGCTGAGGAGGAAAGAGAGTCTTCACCGCTGGAAGGGGGTGATGAAGACATGAAGAGTAACGAGGGGTCGGACGCCTCGGGATACGTAGGCTCATCGGCCCCATCGTGCACACAGTCACCGGCGCCGACTCCAGGGTCGGAGTTCCCCTACTCGCTGGACTCTAATTTCGGGGAGGGGGGCACAGCAGGTGACACAGAGGTAGAGCAGGCAGTGGTCATGTCGACGCCTATACAACGGCTCCCCGACCAGGATGCGGACGGTGCGGTAGATCTCTCTGCCCTGAGTGATGAGGGTTTCGTGATGGGAAAAATCACCCCGGCCCCAAGAATGCCACAGCAACTGCCAGTCTTTCTCCTCCCCTTCAGGGGGTCCTTGACGTCCGTCCCTGCCAACGGTCAATGCGCCTATACAGCCCTATATGCGCCCACCACGTCTACCGTGGAAACAAAAATCAACTTCACGGCAGACGTGGTCAAGGGAGCCAACATCATCAAACGGAGCGTTTACACGCTCATGATGACGAATTTGGCGAATGACGTGGAGAGCGGGGTGGTCGACCCACGTCGTGAACTTCAACGCTTATATCCGTTGCAACCGCAACCGCAGGATATCGCGGTGGCAACGGCAGCACTATACAACCACTACGCCCAGGAGAGGGTCAGGACGGTCAACACTCCCGTTCCTTCAGCTTTCTGGGCGAGTACAGAGGTGCTTCGTGCGATGGCACAGTACCTCAGAGAACCGTTGTTTGTACTTGATGCAAATTCACACAATGACGCTCACGTCCAGCGGTACTACTACCAAGACTACACTCTTCCCAACGGGGATACCCATGAAACCGGGTGTGGGGGCGCGATGGACGACAGGACGGCCAAAGAGATGCTGGCAAAATACGCCGACCTACATGTCCTACCAGTCTTTATTGTGCTAAAAAGACATGAGGGACATTTCTACGGAGTCCACCACGGTGACCTGGCGCCGAAATGGCAGGCGGAAGGGGACCTGGATTTTGCGCAGACGCACTGTGATTCGCAAGCGTGGTTTTCCGAAGTCGTCGCCCACATTGAGTATGGCGCGAGTCGTATGGACAGGGTCGACCTGATGGAAGAGGATGCCGACACCAACACGGTGATCATCGGGGGCATGGAACGCAGGGACCGCTTGGACGTAGTCCACGACAGGCTCTGCCTTCCCCGTTTGGACAGCGTACCCTACGATATATCGATATTAGACGATTGTCTGACAGGGGAGGCGGCCAGGCTCCAGCAGCATGCGGGTGCAACTATTGCCCCACCCAAGACAACATCGCACATCAGGCGATCCGACAGAGACGCTGGCGACCCACCCAGACAGTCCATATCGGCGCATGGCCGAGTCGCATTCCCAACTTACTGCCGCATTCTAGACTCCATCAATTCGGAGCCGGAAATGCTGGCAGACCGGTCTAAACTCCGACAACTTCAGAAAGAAAACGAAGCGGCTATTAAGGTCTGGAAGCGGCAAGTGATCCAGGAACTAACGCCGCCAGGATCGCATGAAGGAGAGCACGCTTTCATAGAGATGGTGAATTGGCTGCTTCCCCACAGGGAGGCCTTGCAGGACCTTTTCAGATCCTTACCATACCCAGAGCTGGCGGCTAAGACACTGCCCCAGGATGTGATCAAGAAGTGGGGAGAACTAGAAGTCTATTCCACGCAGCTAGCAACGTTACGGAGCCTTATCGCGGACGACGAAGTGCCGCTAGCCACACGGGAGTACTGCAGAGCGTGGCTTGCGGCATGCACAGCGGACGAAGGGTCGAGGCGGGACAGGGTACTGGCCCGGGACCCCACGCGATGGCAACGGGTCGGTAGTCAACACGGGGCAGCGCCGAATTGTGCGTGTCCACAGGGCGTCACCGACCAAACCTGGACTATTCTATCTTCCCCATGTAATTTGGGCATGGGGGAAAACGCCGTGGGGGCGGCAACCAAATACCCAACTTGGGTCAATCTATTTCAACCACCCGTCAGTCCTGCAGGCTTGTCAGAATATCGCCGGCCGCGCCGAATGGAGCGACACGGTCCAGTTACCGACAGGGCTCACATGGGAAGATAGACTCGTCTCGTTGGAGACGGGCCTAGTATCCCGCCAACACTGCTAAGGGCATCTCCGCCCTTCAACAGACTCCCCACCCAAACAAGCGTGGGGGGTCACCCGGCTGGGCTGCCGACATCAAGGAGGAGTCGACAGTCCAGGCCAGCCAGAGGTATGAAGGTCTGCAGCCAACCACGACGGGTCCAAGGAAGACCAGAGGTGGCAAGCACAAGACGACAGCGGCTTTGAAGGCACGGGGGCACAAGCGCTACCATACAAAGGGAGCGCGCCAGAGTGTACTAGGGGATTACTATACTTCGATTCCTCAAGTCATTAGAGACCGCCAAGTACACCGGGAATTTGCTCGTGAGCGGCAAAAAGAGGTAGCGGGGCTTCGGAAGGAGGAGAAACGACTCGAAATGGACTTGAGATCCTCAACAGGATCCCTTCACCACCTGGACCGTACGTTTAGTGGGGTCACACTCAACGTCAACGGTTTCGGAGCCAGGGAAGCCCACCAGGCCGATTTCTTTCGTTCATTCCGACAGGCGGACTCACATGGCCGACAGGATGTTGTGTTTCTACAAGAAACGCACGTGGAACCGGACGAAGTAGGCCACATGAGGGACCAACATGCTAAGTCGTGGGGATTCAGGAGGGATACACAGGCCACCGACCTGTCTTTCTGGTCTCCGTCTACAAAGCGCAAAGGGGGAGTGGCCATCTTGGTCGACCCATACGGCCACCTTGAAGCACCTACGCCGTGTATGGTCAAGGAGTGGAACAACCACTTCATGGCGATAACGGGAGTCTATGCGGGAACCACCATTTTGTTCATCTGCGTCTACGCGTCGCATCGCCGGGGACGACGGGAGGCATTCTACAGGAGACTGGGTGACATGGATCTCCCAGTGGTAGATAAGATAGTGGTGGGAGGCGACTTCAATTGCACCATGGACGCAAGATTGGATCGCAGCTGGCTTAGGCGAGTCTCATCACACGACTCACCGGCGCTCGCTAGCCTGTTAGCAAAATGGGGGCTCGTGGATGCGTTATCCCCACCGGATGACGTCACCCATCTGGACCTAACAGCTTACTACGAACAAACCCACACCTACCGTTATCCGCTCCGAGGTGGGGTGGAAGCAACCGCCCGGCTGGACAGATGGTATGTTTCTGCCCCAATGGTTGACTGGGTAGCGGAGGTGGAGGTCAACCAGACAGGCACGAGGGCGGACCACAGCGCAGTGAGACTACACCTCAGGAGCCCGGATGACCCTGTGCGGGTTCGCAAACCAGCTAAAGTGTACCCCCCTCCCCAGATAGCGACGGAGGCGGTCAAGGAGGCTATACAGAGACGACTCGCAAACTTCCTGACTGAACTCAAGACGGACACACCGGATGCAGCTATATGGGCCTGCAAGTGGGATACCCTGAAGGTGGACATCCGCAAGGAAACACTGACCATCATCAAAACACGTCGGAAGACTGCCAGGGCAACATACAAGCAGAAGATCAGGCGATTATTGAAGCAAGAATTACGGCTACGAGACGCCGTCGAGGGTCACAGCCCCTCGATTGACTCAGTTACGGACGCACTTGATGTACTTACGCTGAACGAGGGACATGGCGGGTCCCCGTTGCAACGGGTGCGGCATGCGATCGCGGAGTGCACCCGGATGCGTGCGGTGGCTCACCAGCGGAGACTTTTCCGTGAAGGGGGCCATGGAGAAGGCAAAACTACCAAGGCCATGTTCCGACGTGTAAGTACCAAATATGCGGACAATGAGATACACTGCCTGGACGCGGCGATCGACCACCAGGCCAGAGGCGTACATGAAAAAGCCGACACGCTCGCCGATGCGTGGTCTCCGATATTCCAACAACCCGGTTCGTCAAAGAAGGCCCGGGCCGAAGTGCTCAGCTGGTTGGGGACTAAGCGGCAGTATGAGACGGACTTAGCTGACCTCATCGAATCGTTCACGGAGGCGGAGGTGGCGGCAGCCATCGGGGCTTCCAAGCCGGGGAAGGCATGTGGACCCGACCGGCTTGGGAATGATTGGTACCGCGACTTTGCGGAACAGTTAATACCGATCCTGACCATAATGATGAACTGCTGGTACTCGGCGGGGGTGTTCCCACCGTCCTTTCTCGAGGCGGACATTTTCTGCCTCAAGAAAGGAGGAGCAATGCAAAACCCACTCAACTATCGCCCGCTGGCGTTACTAGACACGGATTACAAAATATTGACGCGGATGCTAGCAACGAGGACCAGCAGGAAGCTGCATGCGATCATTCATCGCAACCAAAACGGGTTTGTCCCATTCAGAACCATACACGAGACGATCGACTTATACGCTGCAGCGCAGGCGGCCGCTCAATCGGACCCGGCAATGAAGACAGCTTTGGCGCTGCTATTGGATTTCTGCAAAGCTTACGACTCAGTAGATAGGGAATTTCTATACGACGTGTTGGAGTGGCTGGGCTGTCCTAAAGACTATGGCCAAGCCACGCGAAAGCTGCACGACGGGACCAAGGTCCACTTCCTTGCTAATGGATTCAGGTCCCGGTGGGTGCGGGTGACGTGTGGAATTCGGCAGGGGTGCCCTTTGGCCCCCCTCCTTTTCCTCTTCGTACTTGAGGCACTCTACCGCAGGATTGACGCGGAGACCAGCGTCAAAGGAATTATGCTTCGTAGTGGGGCGGGCTCCGTGCAGCTCAAGGTCGGAGGCTACGCGGACGACACGGCGAGTTACGTCAGATCGACGGCGGAAATACCCCCGATCATGAGCATCACACAAGTCTTTGCCACCGCATCAGGCTTACGTCTGAACGCAGAGAAAACCTTGGTCATCGCGCTCAATCCGAACGCGATCTCTACTATGGATCAGCTACCGGCGCCGCTGGTGGTTCAACCAGCAGCGAAACTATCCAGATATCTAGGCATCCCAGTGGGCAGTATACCTGATGACGACTACACATGGACACTGACCACCACGCAACTGGTGACCAGACTTGCGCTGGCGGCCCGGAAGACGATGACTGCTGATCAGCGCAGCATGGTCGTTGCTGCGGTGGTCATCCCCAAGCTCACGTTCATCGCTCGCCACATTTGGCCTACCAGCGACTGGATCGCGAGATTTCAAAAGATGATCAATAATTTTGTTTGGCACGCGCGATTCACGGACGGTCATGTTGCTGGACGTGCGTGGTTGAATGGACACGTCGCAGCATTACCACAAAAGCATGGAGGTTTGAACATACCAGCACTAAAGCTGGAATTACTATCCCTCGCAGCAGTCACTGTGTCTAAATGGGCACTAGAGGCCGAGCTGGACACGCTCATAGTGGGCGATGTACTGGCAGGTAACAGGTCGTCGCCTCAGGCCCCACCGCTTTATGTGTCACCGAGGCACACGATCCCATCGACGAACGGCAAAAGAATGTGTGCGACGTTGTGGGCTACAGGAGTACTTGTGAGCTCCACTTTTGGAGGGGAGACAGCCCTGCCAGAAAAGTCGAGCATGGTGCGGGCGCTCCACTGCTCGACGTATTTTCGAGGACCGCTCGGACTCTTCTGGAGAGGGCGTCGTCTGCATGTCGACACGTCCCCTCTGAGTGGACCACTGAGCCGCAGCTACATGGCGGCGGAGGCAGACGTCCACGGCACCTTTTGCACTGAATGGCTGCCTTTCGTAGTCCTGTCAGAGCTGCACCTGTACTCGGAGCGTGGAGTGGTGGTCAACCCGAATACCAGGTTTCGGGCAATTTGCCACCGAGGTAGACTTCTCAAAGATGTCCTTCATTGGACGTGGAAGAGAAACGGGGGGATGCTGGTCACAGCACTATGCAAACACTTCAACTCGGCCGTGCGAGGACAGGTAGTGTACCTATTTCAGCTTCTCCTGCTCAACTACCCACAACTTCTCGTACCCGGGGACCACTCGGGGGACATTCGCTACACCACTTTGCCTGAGGGACACGTGCCAATTAAGCGCCAGATCTCGAATGAAAGACATCTCATGGGGGGGCAAGGTCGTCCCCTCGCAAGGATCCCCAAGTTTGGTACGGTCCCACAGAGATCTCGCTGCTGCCATGCAACAAGAGGTTGGACGGGCAGCGACAATCACGTCGGTTCACCCCCACCCCCGGTTGTCCAGACTAGTATGTCTCTGGGCGGGAGCCCGCCGCTGGAAGATAGTACGCAAAGCGTACAAATACATACTGGCCACGGCGAAAGTGGCGAAAGACATTGCCATTGGTACACTAAGACAGGCCCGATGGAAGAAATTGAGCGAACCAGCGGCAGCGGGACTCGATACACTTGCCTGGACACGAATCCGGAGGGTGGTGGGTCTAAATCCATGGGGGGAGCAAATGCTGCTCCGAGTAAAACATCATGCAATGAGCACCTACAACCCGGTGTCGTCCGGTTTCGACTGCCCTCACCCTGCGTGTGTTCATCAGGGGAGGGTCGATCTCTATCACGTGTTCTGGGAATGCCCAGCGGCCGAAAATTGAGGAGCATACTGGTGTCTCGCTGGGAGGCGGTGGGTCTACCCATCGGATCCGCGGAAGAGGCCATTTTTTCGCTCGCTCTTCCAGGTCTCCCGCAACTGCTAATGAAGATGGCGGGACGGGTCCTCTCACAGCTGCCGGACACTCACACGGACCTGGTGGGGGATACGGTGGACAAAATGGTACGCAACTGCTGGAGCATTGGGGCGGCGCTCTATTTACTCGCAGTCTGGAGGTGGCGAGTGGGTTTCTTCGATCCACACAACGATGTCACGGAACAGTACCACGTGGCAGGGCTCAAAAGTCGGATCCGACAAGGTTATCTGGACATCACCACTGACGTTATGACCACACTACCAATTGATATTACCAAGAGGCTTAGTGCCGCAATTTGCGGAGGACTAGGGGCAGACAATTCAGGGTTGCCGGTACCTACACGTGCGACTGGTTATTGCTTCCTGATCGCAGTAGCGGGCATCCAAGGAAAGGTGACCGACAAGTCCTACAGCGGGACACTAATAGTCAAGGTGCACCGTTTACTGGGCACCTACGAGGTGCAGTATGCCGCTAGCACGACGTACAGCGGAGGGGGGCTTACCTCCTATCGGGCCGTGTACCTAGGGATGCTCAAGGGACTTAGACGATGCATACAACACCACTGGGGAGAAGTGCACGTCATGGGCGATCATGCCGATGCGTTACGGATGCAGGCACGTCGGGCCCCACCTGGGGCGACGAGTCTCAAGGGACCTTTTTGGAAGGTGCGGCGGGCCGCAGACGCTGTCGCAGTGGCGAGTTGGAACACTACGCTCCGGGAGCATAACCAAACGACCAGGCGACTGGCGAACATGGCGAAAGATACGCAACAGGACATGGAGTGGGACGCCAGCGTACTACCGGACGCGGGACACCGCTGGGCGGGAGTGTTACACGCGGCAGCTTCGGATGTCGAACATTGGCTACACGAAAGATCGACGCAGGCACCTCACGGAGCCGGCGTGGACAAGGTGTAACCTTCAGGGAGGACCAACACCCTGCTGACAGCAAAAGGTTGGTCACTACTCGCGGATAGCACACATGGCATCTGCTGAGCATGGGCATTAGGTGGCGTTAGCCTAGGTTAAAAGACATTAATGTACCTCACTTCAAATCAAATCAGATCTACCCGAAGAGACATTCTTCAAACTGGCGTCGGTCGCTCCGAAGCCCAAAAAGCAGGCTAGTACACTCTTTCATGAGCAACATCCAGGAGTGTGATGGTATCAAGTTTTTTCTCAGGAAGGCAAATGTGACTTCTAAGAATGAAAAATGCTTTCACTTGGAAATTTTGTTGTCAACTTCACATTTCCATCCTCCCGGCGACTACCAAAAATATTATAATGTTTGAGCACGCGACTCGGTTGGTTGCCTGTTGTTGCCTGCGAAGCGAAAGTCGTAACAACGAATTCAAACGCGTATCCGGTGCAAAATATTACTTGTATTGTGCCTTTCTGATCAAATGGCCAATCGGACTGCAAAAAGTAGGTCCTGAGCAGGAGGTGTTAGGGCTCTTGGTAGGATTTGCGATGCAGATGGCTGGGATTTACCCTCGTGTCTGACTGATGTGAAGGTCCTACGTAAGGGCTCACCTTTGGTCTAAAGGGTACCTTTAAGGAATTAAGGGCCGAATGGCCATTTTTCGCCGGCCATTTACTCCTACGAAAGAGCTGCTGCTCAGCCCATCGGACATTTCGACTCTTGTAACATAGGACATGCTAAATTTAATGACCATCAGACTGTCTTTTAGTAGGTCTTACGTAGGACCGCTACTCCTACGTAGGACCTTAAATCTGAGGACGTTCATATTGAATTTGTCAATATAGCTGCTCAACGTTTTCACGTTTGGGTTGATCAGAAAATTGTTCACTCCACCATCAAGCTTCAACAGCAAAAAAATTGCATCTGGAGTTAGCCCCTGGCGCAGCCACATATTCCCCATCGCAGTCTCCAAGTGCAGGGCATTGAACCGCATTTTTGAAACTCGGGGTTCTGCGGCAAGGAAGATCCTTGACAGACTATCGTAGCCGTATGTGGCTGCCAATACCGAGACCATTTCTTCTTCCGGTCTGCGTACATAGGTCATTCTCGTATAAGTGACCCACGTGTTCAACTGCGGCGTCACAAAGAGTTTGGACCCCACCTCGTCAAGCTTTAGGAGCTTGAAAACATCAACTGCAGACTCTCCATTGAGCTCCCAAGTGTTCAGCAGCTCCCTCCGCAATCGTGACGCCATTTTCTTTGTGCTTGGGACGTTCGCCCCCACCTCGAGCGCCCTGGCCACAACGTCATCGCCGTAGGTCTTGGTGAACATGTCAAGCATACTCTCTTTGTTGGTCGGGTTCTTCTTGTGGCCGAAAGGCACAATAAGTGCTACGAAGCTTCGCACCGAGCCCTCACAGCCCGCATGCTATCGACTCCGACGGGTTGAAATGTTATGGCGCCTGGTAGAGATGCCCAATGCAAATTATTATACCAATGGATACAAGTTATCCTTACCGTAAATTGGTGGTATGTTGAGCAGTGGCTCACCTATCTGCCGTGAATGGATTATTCCTATCCAAGAGCAACGTTGTTGAGGAGATCACAGCAGCTCACATTCCAATCGCCACTGCTTGCCGCAATATCGAAAGCAAATGATATGCGAAACGAACACTGATGGAAGAAACTAGCAACCAACTGTACACCTTCACAGGCTGGCATGCGCCGACCCTGATAATGCATGACATATTTCTGTCTTACTTGTGTTGATCGACGACTTCGAGGTCGACTTCAATCTCGCTCAGGTCCGTTGGGGCGGTCACTGCAGCGGTCGGAGAGATAATCTGCACACTGCCATGCCGGGTGAACACCGGAGGCGCAGACGCGTGCGGGACGGTCATGAGTTCCGGATCGGACACAGGTGAGTTGGGCTCTCCTGCTTCCACTACTTCGTCGTCCTCTTCTACCGCAGCTGCAGGGCCCGACTCACCCGAAGCACCAGCAGTGGCGTGGCTAGGAAGCGAGAACGCGCGTAACGCACCGATTGCGCTCAGCGCCTTGATTTTCTTGCGGGCGCGTTTCCACTTGGCGTGGACGGTGAGCTTCGCGTTGATGCGGAAGCCTTCCATGAACTCATTGATGTTGATCTCGTTGTCGTGGCTGAAGTCCATCATGCGCATGTAGTCTGCGCCGTTGGTGCTGAACGGTTTTGCACCCGGAGGCAAATGTTCGTTCAGCAACTTGATGCCGTTCTCGAGCTCGTCGACGGAGATGGTGCCATTACCGTCGCGATCCAGCACACGGAAGAGCGCCTCAAGGCGAGAGCGGTGCTTGTACAGCGAGTTGAAGGCGCTGCGCTGCTTCTCACGCTCGGGGTCGTTGCTCTCTCCGCTCTCAGCACGCTTCAGTGCACCCTCCGCGTTGTATCGGTCCAAGAAGTCGTTGTACGGTACTAGACCTTCGTCGTCCAGCGCAGTTAGCAGGGGTTGAAGGGCCTTCCACTCCAACGACAGGTCCAGCACGTCTTCCATAACGGAGCCCCACGTCTGAACAGTGAGCTTGCCGGTCTTCTCTTTGTCCTCGTTTTCAAACTCCTCGATAAGATCGGACCGGTACTGGACAATGAGCGAGAATAGTGCGTCCAAGTTGGATACGGCCATGTCACGACTCTCGGCGCTTGCCATGTACTGGAAGAAGGCGGGTTTGTCCTTGCCCGACGGAACGCGCATGAAGCAGCCAAGGTTATTTGCCTTGCCACAGTAGTTGGACGCGGAAAATAGTGTGACCAGCATCCCCTTTTCCTTGTAAGGCCAGTCGAATCCGCGCGGCACGCATTCGTGCGAGCGAACGACCAGGGCGAGCTTGTTTTTGGTCATAAACTTTTGTACGACGTCTGGACCGTACACTGTACCAGCACCTCGTTTGTTCTCCTCGTAGCCCTTGCTGGCCCGCGGGTCGCTCCACAGCAAGTCGCGAATTATCTGCATCTTGCGGTGGGGTTCGCGTTCTTTTCGGCTCTTCGGCTTCGTACGATACCGCGTCAGATCGTACCCAGCGCGCTCGAGCGTGTTGAATTCCTTGACTAGAATATTTTCACGAGGCACGCCGCCGTGCACCACCAGCACGCGGTCGTCAATGAGCGTGGCCAGGGGCAGGTGGCGGAAGCTCTCGCAGAAGAGGTCGTACACGTATCGGTCGTACTTGACCTCGCACTCCTTCATGAATCCGAACACCTGCGTGATGGAGTTCTCTTCGTGGTTGCCGCGGTTCAGCAGGACGTGGCGCGGGTACAGCAGTTTGAAGAGGTAGATGATGATGGCGATCTCCACGCCGCGGTCGCCGCGGTCCACGAAGTCTCCGTTGAACAGGTACGGGTTGGTGTCGGACGGCAGTCCGTTCTCTCGCAGGATGAGCAGCAGGTCGTCCAGCTGTCCGTGGAGGTCTCCGATGACGGTGACGTGGTTGGCCGGCGCGATCTTGAACTCGACCATGGTCGGGTCCATCCGGAAGAGCGTCGTCGCCTCGTTGATGACGCGCACCACCACGTTGCGCGGGATCTTGCGGCCGTTGCGACACGAGTCGATGAGGTCCGTCACGTTCTGCAGCGTGATGACGTCGTCCAGCTCGTGGCCCTGCACGTACATGTTGGCGATGTCGATGTTGCCCATCTCCTGCTGGGAGACCGGGTGCGGCTCGGGCTTGGGCTTGCCATCGTCCAGTCCGGGGATGTAGTTCACCAGCGCGTCCAGGAACAGCGACAGCTCCAGCTGCTCAGCACACAACAGTCCCAACACTGTGAGAATGAATGAATAACCTTCAACACTGGCAGGAGACGCAATGCAACGCACCACTTCGGCCTCTTCGCGGTTCTCGAGGTCGTTGAAGAGCTTCCAGTTGGAGATGATCTGGTCCTCTGTGGGGGTGGAGACCGTGGAGCTGGACGGGGACGGGGGCGGCTGAGGCTGCTCCTGTGGAGGCTGCGGAGCTGTGCGCTGCTCACTGGCTGTAGACCTGCTATTGCTGATATCAGAGACAGTCGGTTAGTGTCAAGAACCGGTCGCTGCGGTGTCAAAAGACAGTGGATTTGGGGGCGTACCCGGCGGTGCCGGTCTTCCTGCGCGGGTACTTGGGTGCCAGACGCGTGGGGCTTGGCGCGCTTCCCTGGTGGTGGAGCGCTCCCTGCTCCGAGGAGGGTTTGTTCCCCATGAAGAAGGTCGAATGCAAAATGCTCCATAACCGGCTGACTTTTTAATAGGATCACCAAGCGGACCAATCAGAGGAGACCAGTAGGATTATGGCGAATCAGGTGCGACGGGGATTGACCCAATGAGAAACCGAAACCAGATTTTATCCAATCAAAAGGGGCTCGATAATGTATCCATGTCCCCCGACCCATTTTGCACCCAGCTGTTTACGCACGCCAAATGAGACTTGTTAGTCCGAGAGCGTCTGGAAGGCCTGCTCCACCTCCTCGTCCAGGCCGCTGAAAAACGCCTTGAGCTCCGCTTCGGGCTGCTTGGGCAGCTGGAACTTGGTCTGGATGATCTTCTGCATCACCGGGTTCATGGACGTCTTGATCTGCGCCCACGTGACCTTGGCGTCGGGCGGCGAGTCGGCGATGGCCTTCTGGCTCAGGTTGTAGAACAGGATGATCGACCGCAGCATGCCCACGCTCTTGACCAGCGGACACGTGAAGTCGTAGTCCGAGAAGGCGTTCTGCTGCAGGAAGTCCTCGCGGATGATCTTGGCCACCTCCATGATGACCTTCTGGTCCTCGGACAGCGACTCCTTGCCGACCAGCTGCACGATCTCCGTCAGGTTGTCCTCCTTCTGCAGAATCTCCTGGCACTTGGTACGCAGCGTCGAGTACTCCGGGTCGATCTTGTTGAAGAACGGCTCCAGCACGCGCATGTACTTCGTGTAGCTGATGAGCCAGTTCACGGACGGGAAGTGCTTGCGCTGGGCCAGCTTCTTGTCCAGACCCCAGAAGACCTGCACGATGCCCAGAGTGGCAGCCGTCACAGGGTCCGAGAAATCGCCGCCAGGAGGCGACACGGCACCCACGACAGTCACACTGCCCTCACGCTTGGGGCTACCGAGACACGCCACGCGACCAGCACGCTCGTAGAAGGCAGCCAGACGAGCTCCCAGGTAGGCAGGGTAGCCGCTATCGGCAGGCATTTCACCCAGACGACCCGAGATTTCACGCAGCGCCTCGGCCCAACGACTCGTGGAGTCGGCCATCATGGACACGTTCATGCCCTGGTCACGGAAGTACTCGGCCAGCGTGATGCCGGTGTAGATGGAGGCCTCACGGGCAGCCACGGGCATGTTACTGGTGTTGGCCACCAGCGTCGTACGCTTCATGATAGGCACTTCGCGGTCGTTGATCGTCATCGTGAGCTCGGGGAAGTCGTTCAGCACCTCCGCCATCTCGTTGCCGCGCTCGCCGCAGCCCACGTACACGATGGCGTCCGAGTTGGAGTGCTTGGACAGCGCCTGCGAGATGACCGTCTTGCCGCAGCCGAAGGCGCCGGGCACCGCGCACGTGCCTCCCAGCACGGACGGGAACAGCGCGTCGATGATGCGCTGGCCGGTGGTCAGCGCGACGTTGCCCGCCAGCTTCTCGGCCACGGGGCGCGGCTTGCGCACGGGCCACATGTGCGAGAGCCCGAGCTTGTGCGTGACGCCGGTGGTGTCGTCGCGCACCTCGAGCACCGTGTCCTTGAGCGTGAAGCTCTCGTTGTTGTCGGTGCCGGCGCCGTAGATCTTGACCACCGTGCCGAAGACGTTGGGCGGGCACATGATCTTGTGCGAGTGCAGGATGTCGTTCTCGTGCACGAGCCCGAAGATGTCTCCGCCCGAGATGGGGTCGCCCTCGCGGAAGTTGACGGGCTTGTAGCGCCACGGCTTGTCGGCGTTCAGCGACGCCACGTCCACGCCGCGAGGGATGTACACGTCCTGCGTCAGGTCGCTGATGGCGTGCAGCGGGCGCTGGATGCCGTCGAAGATGTTGTCCACGATGCCCGGCCCGAGCTCCACGGACAGCGGCTGCTTGCGGCGCTCCACAGGGTCGCCCACGGTCAGGCCCGACGTGTCCTCGTACACCTGGATGGACGCGTTCGTGTTCTCCAGCTTGATGATCTCGCCCACGAGCTTGTCGTGGCCCACGCGCACCTGGAAGAAGAAGAAGGAAACAGCGTCGTCAATTCTGAGGCTAAAACAACGCGTGCGGACGCAATTCGGACCCGTACCAGCTCGTACATGGCGGCGCCGTGCATGTTCTCGGCGATCACCACTGGGGACAGACACGCAGTTGCAAGGTTAGAAGCAGGCGGCGGAGGCCCGGGGGGCGAGCTGCTGGCTGCACGTACAGGGACCCGAGACCTTGTACACGTAGCCGAAGTCCGACTCCTTCTCGTTGTCGCCGAAGACGTGCGCCATGGTGCTAGATCTCGCGTGCGATCTTTCACTTGTGTTCCGTATGTGAACGCAAAGAGGTCCCGGTCAGCACGACCAACTGGGCTTCAAGCGGCGTCAGTGTGTCACTTTTTGTATCGGATAAAAAGGGTGAAACCACAGCAGTCCCACCATGTACTAGCGGCCAGTTGGTCGTCGAGATCCTATCCTTGCGCCCGTGCGATTCGCCGAAATCAATCCTCCCGTTCATTGGCCGATAACTTCAATCCAAACATTGGCAGAAAATAGACCTCACTCCCCATTGGCGCAAAACTTTGGTTGGCATCGGAGCTCTAAACGCCACACCATCACGCATATCACTCAGACCGGACAATGGCGGACCCCGTGCAGCAGGTTTCCGCGGCCCTGGAGGCCGCGCAGCTGAGCCCCAAGGCTGCGCCTAGCGACGACAAGCCCGCCTTCTCCTACGCAGCAGCAGCAGCGCCCCCTGCAGCGCCTACACCGACCCCGACGACCGACAAGAAGGTGCTGCACCTGGTCATCGACTCTGGCGCCATCATCAAGGGCACGAACCTGGCAGTGCTGGCCGAGGTATGAGACGCCGCAATTGCAGTGCAATGTAGAGCAGATTTAGCGTTGATTTGGCGCTAAAACGCTGACGATTTACCTGTCTGAACAGAACTTCTGGACGGTGCCCGATGTGCTGGACGAGATCCGCGACAAGAAGTCGCGCGCCATCCTGGAGCGGCTGCCGTTCACGCTGCAGACGCGCGAGCCGTCGGCGGAGGCCATGAAGGCCGTGGTCAACTTCTCGCGCAAGACGGGAGACTTCACGTACCTGTCGCTCACGGACCTGCGCGTCATGGCGCTGTCCTACCAGCTGGAGGTCGAGGCCAACGGCGCCGACCACCTGCGCACCAGCCCCGAGCTCTCGCAGACGGTCACGCGCGCGGCCAACGGCAAGATCGTGGGCGGCTCGCAGACCAACTTCCCGTGCAAATACTTCGGCACGGCCATGGGCTGCAAGTACGGCGACGAGTGCAGGTTCACGCACGACGAGGCTGCTGTCAAGGCCGAGGAGGGCGCCGCCGACGCCCCCAAGAAGAAGGTCGACATCCCTTGCCGGTTCTTCAACACGCCCGAGGGCTGCAAGTTCGGCGACGACTGCTCGTTCATCCACGAGAAGACGGAGGAGACCGAGACCCCGTCGGAGGAGACGGAGGAGCCGGCGGCGGAGCAGGTGATTAGCGAGGAGATTCGCAACGCCGACGTCAAGTCGCGTATCATGGGCGGGTTCGCCGCCTCGAGCAACGCTGGCGCCGCGGACGACGATGGCAAGAACTGGATCACCGGCGACAACTTTGGCAAGTTCACGGCGTCTCCGTTCGGTGACGGCAAGGGCCTAGAGGAGATCGCGTCGCGGCTGCCGGTGGCGTGCATCACCACGGATTTCTCCATGCAGAACGTGATGCTGCAGATCGGACTTCGCCTGCTGTCGACCGAGGGCATGATCATCAAGCGCGTGAAGCAGTGGATCCTACGCTGCATTGCCTGCTTCACAACCTCCACGGAGATGGACCGCCTGTTCTGCCCCAAGTGCGGCAACAGCACCATGGAGCGCGTGTCGTACAGTCTTGACCGCGACGGCCACATGACCTTCTACACACGGGCGAACCGCCCCACCAAGCTGTCGGGAACCAAGTACTCTCTTCCCAAGCCGAAGGGCGGCCGTAACGGTGACCTGCTGCTGCGTGAGGACCAGCTTTTGGTCGGTATCTGGGGCCAGCGTCAGCGCCAGCACAAGAAGGTCATGCAGAGCGCATTCGGCGAGAACGTAGCACACGACCTCGGCGTCAAGGCCGAGAGACAAACAGGTATCGTGGTGGGCTACGGTCGCATGAACCCCAACGCGCAGAAGGGCCGCGAACGTCGTGGCAAGAAGAAGCGCAACTAGATTATCGGCGTGGGGTTTGACGCCGTGGAGCACCAAGTTCGTGCTAAGGAATAGATATGACGGTACACTTTTGACAACCATGCACGCACTCACCTATTTTTGTGTAGTATGCCTACTAGGCCGAGACACCGAGAGCTCTATATAGCGCTGTGCATCTTCGTTCCGGACATTGCGAGTGCTATTCTGTTGCCGGGTAATGCAAGGGCCTGTGGAGACTGGGTGGGGGTCCCCTGTGCGTGAAGGTGGACACAATGTGACGGTGCTGGACTGTGCAGCTACAGGTGCCCGTGTGAATTCACCGCGTACTCTGGAGGCATGTCGACGGATGGGTATCAAACCCAGTGAGCTGCTGTCCAAGACGGTGGTCGAATTCCTGGAGAAAGGAGTGAACCGCAAGTATTCGTTGGTGGAGAAGCAGGCAGCAGTGCTGCGTCATGAGCATTTCGAGCAGCTACGCCAGCAAAAGCTTGAAACTATTCGAGCAGAGCGTGAAGCGATCATCAACGGATTGGGGCCTGCGCCACCTTCCACGGCTTTGATTTCGGTGTCGGGAAATGCGGAATCGCCAACGGGTGGGCCCATTAGTCCAGCGCTACAGCTGCAAGTGGCTCCAGGTTTTCCTCCTCGACGAGTTCAATCTGCACGGCCTTGGAAGCACGTGTCTTCGAGCTCTGACGGAAGTCCGGGCGTTTTGGCCGACTCAACCTTGTTGCAGCTAGAAGAGCGCAGGCTAGCCCGAATCAAGCTCCGCCAGCAGAAGGATATCCAAAGCGCGATTGAAATGGAGGCCAAGCTCGCTCGAATTCAACAGGAAAAGGCTCGACGAGCTGCGGAGGAGGCTAAACGAGAAGAGGATCAGCAGCGTAAATTGCGGATACGACGAATTCAAATCGCCGCAGCGAAGCACGAGAAAGAGATTGCCAAGAAGCGTGATGAGGATAAGGACGCTCTCGAGCGTAAAGCTAAGCGACGAGCTGAAGCCGAGCGGGAGCGATTATTAGCTGAAGAAGCGAAAGAGAAGGCTCGTCTCCGGTCTCTGGAGGCGGCTCAGCGTGACCTCGAGCGCCAGCAAAATGCCGATGCGTGGCGAGCACACACAGACGAATTATTACGACAGCAAGAAGAGGTTGTCGCTGCGAACAGGAGGCGAATGCTGGAAAAGGAGAGCCAGGTGGCCATGAAGATGGAGAACGCAAGCAAACGCCGGCATCAAGAAGCATTGGAGCGGCGCGAAACAGCTAACGCTCGTATTCAAAACGTCACCTACCAGAACGCGCTGGCGATCGCACGTAAGAAGCAAGAGGTGACTGATAAACAAGCAGCAGCAGTGGATCGCGCGCGAGAAATCCAGAGGAAGACTTTGAACGATCTCAAGGAGCGCGCAGCAAAGTCGAAACAGGACGAGCAGATTCGGCAAAAGCGCCTCGAAGCTGCACATTCGCTACGGCAAAAGCACGTGAGCGAGTTACTGGCGAAACGCGATCAGCTCGAGGCGAAGATGGAAATCACGCAGCAGGAGAGGGAGAAAGCACGACTATTAGCGCAGGTTGAACACGAACTGGCGATGTCTCAAAAGGAACAGAACGTTGCTCGTATCCAGCGTATGGAAGAGTACGCCCGTGAGCAATTGACACGTCGGATATCATCGGCAGACGCCCGATCTAGAGCAGTGAAGGAACGAAAACAAGCTCTGCTGCAAGCGCGACAGCAAGTGTCAACCGAGACAATGATCCGTCGTCATCGACTCGCTGAGGCTGTGGAGAAGATGCGGACGTCAGCAACCAAGTGGGACAAGATCGAGGAGACTTTGTACGGGCTCTAGTTGCCTACAAGCGCAAGTGTGCGCTATCTACCGTACTGTAGTCTTCATCTTGACCCCTTTGTTGATGCTTCTGTCTCATGCAGAGACCGAGAAGTGCATTCGTCGTGGCAGTCGATACCACCTGCTTTAGCAAAAGTTAAAACCTTGAATGGTAGAGTTTGCATAGCGGTTGCTAACTAACACGTAAACAATGTAACACACTCGCATTGACGACCAAAACGCTAGAGCAGGGTTTTGATAACACCGTAATTGTCTACTCGACGTCCTTGTGCAACGTCGTCCTTTGTGAACCTAACGCTGTGAAGTCTGTAGGCGCTGAAGTACGACTTTCCAGGTGTCTCGGACGTTTTTCAGCCCACAGCTCAGCGGAAAGGAAACGAAAAAAATACGGAGTGTCTGTTGTCACATACTATTTCAAGAGAAAGTACGAGTATGTGACCAGTTGTGACTGCAATTTATCGACGGTCAGAGCGAAAATATTTATTTTCCCTTGTGAAACCTAATGTGGTGATGTAAAAACTTATATCTGGTTGAATGCCCTAAAACCACTCATTCGGCAAAAAGCGAGCTCGACGACAGGCATTGGCGCGCACGTGTCCTCTCAAGACGCGGAGTACTGCCCTCTCCAGACTCGGAGGAAGCGAGGCGGGCTGTGTCGTGTCGCATCGGCACAGGCGACGCAGCATGAGGGCACCAAGGACCGGTGCACGCGCTGCATGTTCAGCGCGCCAGCTGAACGAGCTCCACGTGTCGTGATTGATTTGGTCTGCGCTAAGTTTTTTGCGAATGCTCTAGCTATCATGCAGTTTTTAGATTTATTAATGCACGTATCAACATGATAGCGTCTTGCTCTTTCAACTTGTCCTCTTCCCTGCCGCTATTGAAACAGCATTTTCTTGTACAGTGCATGACTGCAGTGCTGTCATTGCACGAAGCGGGACACAGCCAACGCTGCGCTGGCCAGACGCGCGGCTGCCGCTGCTCGAAGACGTTGAGGTCGAGTTGGACTCGACCGAGCCCACGGACGAGGCCGTGATCGAGTACCGAGTCGGCGATGACCAAGCCGCCGTGTTGAGAATATCCTGCGGGCAGATGGCCGAGCAGTTGAAGCGGTTAATACGCACAAGCCGCTTGTCAGCGGCGTTGGTCTGAGTGATGCACGACATGCGCGTATGGTAAATTAAGGTCTCCGTGGCAGTCGGTTTGATCTCTTGCATGCAGTGGAGCTGCACTGCATGCCTGCAGCCTGCAGGGGTCAGTACGTGTAGCCGTAGCAGAGTAGCAAAACTGTGTGGTCGTACACATGGAATCCTCAGTTAAATTACGCATTGTGTAGCAGTACACAATGGAATGCCAGCTTAAATTACGCAGTATGTGACCCGGGAGATGATAATAGCAGGAGGCTTGGTCCTATTCGCAGGAGGGCGCTCAGGTCACGAAGATGTGAAACTTAACCCTTTATGTATCCTACCTAAAATGAGGCCTCATCTTCCTCACAATCAATTTTTCCGTGCCGCCACCCAGCCAGTACCCCGCCGCCCAGCCAGTACCCCGCCTCCCAGTGCGTCGCCGCTCAGTGTCTCGCCGCCGCTCAGTGTCTCGCCGCCACTCAGTGTCTCGCCGCCAGCCAGTGTCGCGGCAAAGTTTTGCCGCCAGCCAGTGCCTCGCCGCCTGTGTCTCGCCGCCAGCCAGTGTCGCCGCAAAGTCTTGCCGCCAGCCAGTGTCGCCGCCCCGCCAGTGTAATTCAGCGCCGCCAGTGTTATTCAGCGCCGCCAGTGTAGCTCATCACCGCCTCTGTCGCCTGTGTCTCGAAGTGCCGACGCTGTAACACAGCCAGTGTAACTCAGTGCCGCCAGTGTAACTCAGCACCGCCTGTGTAACTAAGTGCCGTCTGTGTCTTGAAGTGCCGCCATTGCCTCGAAGTGCAGCCAGTGTCTCGAAGTGCCGCCACTGCAACTCAGCGCCGCCAGTGTCTCGAAGTGCATGATGTGGAATTTACCGTGCCATCCCGAGTCAAGTTTCCGGGATGTGGCATCTGCAAAGAGTGCCGCAAATGCATTTGCGAGAGACCATGGGTATGCGCTTGTGGTCAAGTCCGTGTGTTGAGACAGCAGTGGTCAGCATCGGAGGATAATTATGGGGTGCGATCGGCACGGAGCACGTAGGGCTTACGTATCGCGCTCCATTCGGCGTCGAGTAAATGCAGGCTCGCGTCGATGTGGGTGCCCAATGGAGTTGAACATTGTACGCCGTGGTGAGGTCGGAAGTGCATCCGAGCGATGGTGTTTGGAGCATCGTGGAAAAGCTGTCGCTCACAACCATTCTCCGTCGACACACCCTGCCGAACACCCAGTGCACCGACGCGCAGCACGCACATTGGCTGTCCGCAATGCAATCGTGGCGGATGCCGAGATTGGAGTGCGGGCAGCGCAAACTATTGCACGTTTGAATCTACAGGACGACGACAACCTCCTGTTGCATAGAGACGTGTACAATGAAAGACGGCGGGCGGTAAACGAGCGTGTAGGTGGGTTTACGAGGATGGAGTATTTGCTGAGGGAACTGGAGGCTGGGGACTATTTCGTGGAGTTTGATGTGGACGATCAGTCCAGAGTAACGCACTTGTTCTTCGCGTTTGACCCGGCAATTGACATATATCGTGACAACAGCGACGTCATATTACTCGACTGTACCTACAAAACAAACCGCTTCGGCGTTCCTCTGCTAAATATCGTCGGGATCACTGGGACCAACTCCACGATCCACGTAGCGCAAGCTTTTATCAGAAACGAGCAGGAGCCGGACTATGCTTGGGCCCTCCGGCAGCTTTACGCGATGATGGAGCAGCGCAATATTCGTCCCCCGCAGGTGTTCTTCAGTGATGCAGAGCTTGCACTGATTAATGAAATCGAGGTGATTTTCCCCGGAGTCCCTCACTTGCTGTGCCTGTGGCATGTCGTGAAGAATGTGGAGACCCATGCACGGAAAAACACATTCAGACAAGTTCGAGACGAGGCGGCTTCGTCGTCAACTAGTGTCAAGTGGAAAGACTCAGATGGCCACCGCAATTTTTGTGACGCATTTTTGCGTGTAGTTTGGGCTACCAGTGAAGACGAGTATGAATACCGAAAGAGTGAGCTTCATATGCTGTCGGAAGCTGAAGCGGGATACATAGATGATGTATGGCTAAGCCTTTGGAGGCGTCGTCTTGTTCGGTGCTGGACAGACAATGTTGTACACTTCGGTCTGCAAGCTACATCCCGTGTAGTGGGCTACCATGCAACGATGAAAGCATGGCTGGGGACAAGTCGAGGCGACTTCCTCACGATTCATTCGCGTCTGCGACATTGGTGGGTGCAGTCGGTGAACAAGTACTGGACGACGAGAGCTATTGAGCGTACGCGTACACCAAACCGCCTCCGCCGACCCCCTATATGAGGCTGTAGTCTCGGTGATCAGCTCACACGCTCTTATACAAACCGACAACATTCGGCTATCGACAGAACTACTCATACGACCATGCTCAGGCTCCTACAGCGCCACTCATGGAATGCCTTGTGCCCACCAGATACATGCAGCTATAAGTAACGGAAACAGACTACAGCCTGAGCAATTCCACGCACATTGGTGGCTGGACCGCGGGGCAGCACCTGTACCCCCACCTCCACGAGTGCTCGAACCAGAGACGATTGCAGACAGGCGTGCTCAACGTCGCACAGATCGGAGACGCCAACGACAGCGAGGTAGTGGAAGATGGGGAACAAGGAGGATCCCTTCACAGTTTGAAATGGCGATCATGCAAACGCCAGATACCATGTAAAATGAGAGTGGTATACAGATAAAAAGAAGGACAAGTGTATTATAATTGCATTGAAAGTGTAGACCCCAGCTTTATACTACTAGCGCCCTATCATTCTTCGTCAATTATTATGGGGTTCTCTTGCGTTCCTTCAGCGAAATGGATGCGTGTCACTCCATCACTTGTTTCTGTCGACGCAGGCTCCGATGTTGTGTCTGCTATCGCACTGCTGTCAATACTTAGACCCTCGCGCACTCTGCGAAGGTATGCCACGAAAGCGGTATGCCCGTCATGGTGGTCATTTGGAGTGACCTCGCCCTGCACCAGCTTGTACGTGCGAATCTTGCGCCATTTAGTAGTCCCCTCAGAGTAGATAAGCCCTGTAGCATCTGCATAGCGTTTGACTAGCCAGGTTACAGGTAGATTTTCCCGTGAATTGAGCCTGAGAGGAGTGTCTGCTCCGATGTTGACGCCTAGAACTCGCGAGATCCGGTGACCTCGCCGATCACCGGACACACGAAGGGGGGAGTAGTATTCAACGTACTCCCCAGCACATAGTTCTTCTGCGGGGAGCTGTGATGCCGAGAGAGGCGCCATTGCACGGCTGATCGAATACTGTCCGTACTGATACGCGCGCGATTGCTTCAGCGCTCGTTACGAAACATCCTTTCAGTTTTGAAACGAGCACAACCCATGTTGCTAAATGAGGACATCACGACGCCTAATTTAGGTGGGTTGAACCAAGGCATGTTGAAGCCAAAAACCTGTCTGCGCTTGCATTAGAACAGAAAATTCTGCAATATCACATGTTGCATAATAGAATGTTACTATGTTTTAGTATAGAGCTCCTGCGAATACGACCAAGCCTCCTGCTATTATCATCTCCCTATGTGACAGTATGTGACTCAAACTCGAGTCACAACTGGTCACATACTCGTACTTTATCTTGAAATCGTATGTGACAGCAGTCGCGGCCAAAAAAATATCGAGGAAAGCTTAGCAGAAATTTGCGCAATGTCGTTGCGCGGCAGTGCTGGCAACAGCCAGAAAGCCTCGTGTGGCAACCATACGCTAAAGAAGCTTCTACGATCTAGTGATGGGGACGTAAACCCAGTTTACGTAAAGTTACCGTTTTTCCCGTTCCCATCGATTGGTTCCCGTTAGCGTTTTTTTTACGTACTGTTAACGTTAAGTATTGTATAAAATCTAAGAGGTACCGGTACCCTGACAGCGAACCCGAACTTCACTAACGAGAAGGCTCAGATGTACTGTGCCGAGTGCTGCCGGCGTCTCCGGGAGCGGCTGTGGGCAAGATCGAGTTCACGGCTCTCAACGCTGGCCGAGATCGTCCGGCTGGTGATCGAGGAGACGTCAGTCGGCGCCGTCGACTCAGCGGCATGCACAAGGCCGACGGCATCCTGACATCTTGGCGGCGTGTGGCTCGGATTAGCCGTGTGTGTTTGGCTGCAGTGTGCTGCCGATCGATGCGGACAGCAAAATCATGCGTGTGCACTCGGCAATCAGCGCTGAGGTGGTGTTGGGCAAAGGCGACTACATCAGCGTGAACGACACGACCGTCGAGGAGACCAAGGGTGGACAGGAGCTGCAGCGGTTGCGATGCGCGGTGATCTGGAGCAGTTCATGAAGTGGTTAGATGTGTACCACCGTATAGAGGCGTTCATGAACGCCGATACGCTCAAGAACGCTCGCGAGGCTCGTGCGCATAGCGCACTGGGAATCGGTCTCACGTGCACGGAGCCCATGTTAATCATCTCTGCGCAACTCATTGCCGCTGTGCGGCGCCTCATCAGGGCCGTGATGCTGAACACTCCGGCGCAGCAGGAGGACATGCTATTTCGAAGGGATATTTTCGCCGTGGATGGCCTCCAATGGATATCTTAATGATCAACCCGCCGCTGAACGAATTCCTACCGTATGTGACTAGCGCGCAGGACAAGCTACGCTGTCGAAAGAGATGATAGGAAGGTGAGCAAGGCGATGGTGCAGTCCCGCTTGGCCGGCCTAAAGGAGACGAACCCGATGATGGGCCTGCGTGGCTGCAGCCTGTGCATCGTACACCCGGTATAACCGAGATATTACAAGCCAAGCCTATCGTGGAGGTGGTCGTGATGATGGCGGGCAGCGGTATCTCGGTGCACCAGCACGTCATGATCTCGCTAGTGGACTCGTTTGAGGAGCTGGAACGGTTTTTAAAGCTGTTGAACTCCATAGAGCTAGACGTGATCGGCAAGAGCGATTAGTCGTTTGCCTACAAGGTGGACACGGTGATCGAGGGGCGGGCGGCGCGCAGCAGACCGGCAACATGACCAAGACGGTGGAAGGTATTGCGTCATACCTTGAGATAAAATTATTATCGACAGCTCACCAGCTTATTGACGTGCATAGGGAAAAAGCAACTCTGTTACCACCATTTTTAAAACCAGTCAATCTAAAAAGCGTTGGGTCTGCAGAGAATCTTGGGTTTCTTGATCATCATCTTGCTTTTCCTCTACAGAGTTGTCGTGGATAAAAATTATATCCCTGACATTGGCTCCGGACAGTCGATTCCGCCGCGCGGTGATCGTATTACCAGAAGTTGAAAAACAGCGCTCAGATGGCACTGAAGTCGCGACGATACCAAAATACTTCCTTACTACAGGTGCCAGGTATGGAAAATCGTTCGCATTTACTTTCCACCATATCAAAGCATTATCGAGCCTCGCTGGAGTCTTTGCCATTGATTTGTCACGTGACTTGTTTTGCTTCTTTGTCTTGTCACGCAATTTGCACTTTGCAAAGTACAATTTGAGCTCAGCTTTTACTTGCTCCCGCAGTGGCAGTCCCTCCGGGGCATCGGGTTCAGGGGTCCATTGTTTCAACCCTAATAGCTCACTCGCGAAGTCTTCGTCATCTTCGCTATACACTTCAAAACTTGAGTTTGTGTCGGCATCAACGACATTGGCACCGGCGAGCCGCATTGCCTCGCTCACCAAAAACTGTTCACTGGCCTCTCTTTCTGCAGTACTTAAGAATTCGCCGTTGGCAAACTGAGGGTCGAGCAGGCAGCACGATGTCACGTCCAACGGAGGATTTTTGAAGCGCTTGCGTAGAAGAATCAAGAAAAGTCGTCTGACGAGTTGCATCCGTTTTAGTGTGGCATTGTAATATGGCTCACCGACGTGAGCAGGAGATACTCGCGTGAAAATATACTTGTTAGCCAGCCGCTTTTCCAATAGTCTTAGGCATGGTAGAACCAGTGGCAGGGTAGCGTAACTTTCACCAGAAATAAGTTTTGTCATGCCATCGAAACTAACGAGCAGCTTTTCAAGACACTGTATGTGGAACCACATTTCACCGGTGGGTCTTGCTATCGTAACGTCACTAAATTCCTCCCTGCCACTTGACGTCTGCACGTAGGCCATAAACCGTTGAAGTGCCGGTCGGAGCTGTAGAAGTCGTCGAATCATTTGGTGCGTACTATTCCAACGGGTGGCAACGTCGGCGATAACAGTAACAGGAACAGGGACGTCCTGTAAAACTTCTAGCTTAGCTTTAGCTTTCGCACTCTTGTTGAAGTAAGTAACAATCTTACGAAAGCTGGCAACATGCTTCCTTGTCTCAGCCATTGCTTGCTTCATCACATCCATTATCCGCGCAGCAGCACGTTCACTGAGACACCCATCTAGCATCCCCTCATCTAGGCAGTCGTCTGTCTCCAAGTCGACGGACTCGGCGTCGAATTCGATCGATGCGGAGCCGCTCAGGCTTGTGCTTTCAAGTTCACGCTCGACGTCGTCTATCGCCTGAATTTCAATAGTTGGGTCCTCCTCCCACTGTTCACCATCCGGTTCTGCTACATCATTAAAAGCAACAGTATGTGCTTCAGCTCTGTTAATGGAGGCGCGCACTTCATCACGCGTCTTCGCTAGCGCTCCTGACACAACGAGGTGCAGCGAGTGTGCAATGCAACCAAAGTGATTCACATCCATTTCTTTGCAGGCTTTGATAACATTTGAACCATTGTCACCGACGATCTTGGTAAGACGTAAAGCGTCCAGCTCCCACTGCTGCATGAGACTTAATACTAGGTCTGCAATTCGAACACCAGTGTGTTTGCCAGGAAAGCTCGCAAATCTCCAGTGTGTAGGACTTCAGGTCAAAGTCAGCACTTACAAAATGCATTGTCAATGCAAGAAAGCTGTCGGTTGTTCGCGACGTCCAGATATCAAAGTCAAACAGTAAAACATACTGTTCTCCTTAATTTCGTCTCTCAAGTGATATCGTTTCCGCTGGGCATGAACTTGCAAGCGCTCAGTAATCGTGGTGCGCGACGGCAATTCATATAATATATGAATTGCCGTCGCGCACCACGAGCATATTATGCCACTGATAGTCTGGATAAATGTCACGAAAAAGCGGAGCTCCTTGTCCTCAGTAACACCCAACGGGCGCAGGCACTTGCAGATCCAATCAATCAAAAGTCGTGTTGCCATTTCTTCCTGAGCTGGGGTGACGCGTTTGGCTCGTTTGGAAGGCGAGAGAAATGAAGCACCAGACTTTCGCTTAGAAGCTAGCGCCTCATTTACCATTTTAGATGCCTCACTCAGTTCCATGCTACCATGGGTCTTCAAAATCACGTTTGGATGCGCTTGCCTGAGATGCTTCCTTACATTTGCACTAGTTCCCGACTTGTACTCGAAAGTTGCCTTGCACTTGTGACAATAAGCTAGCGTTGCGTCTGATGATGACCATTGGTCCTTGCCCTGAGGAAGCTGCTCGCTGGGAGCCACTAAATCGATAAATGCCCAATACTCCTGCTTGTGAACCCTAGGCATCTTGAAAAGCGGTGGTTGTTGCTCTTGTGTTGACACTGCACTTCCCTCCATGTTATCACCGACCCAAACCATTCAAAGTCAAAATTAACAAACTGCACTTGATGCCGCTGCTGCTGCAGGTCTTGGCGGCGCTGCACGACTAGGTGGCGCTGCTGCTGCTGGACTTGGGGGCGGTGCGGGTCTTGGTGGCGCTGCTGCTGCTGGACTTGGGGGCGGTGCGGGTCTTGGTGGCGCTGCTGGACTTGGCGGCGCTGCTTTGCTGATCCTGGTCTGTGGCCCACATTGGACAGCTTGCTTTGGTCGCGAGCAGTTTATTACCTATATCTTTAGATATGATTTCTCGAAAATAAATTTATATAGTGAAAAATGGTATGCTTGCCCCGTCCGAGTCAGGTGTGATATAGACCCGGTTACCGTAATTTACGTAAAGTTTACGTTAAAGGGAGGGGCCGGATTTTCCTTACGGCAAGTTCCCGATGCTTTACGTCCCCATCACTACTACGATCTGCAGCTCTTGTCTGTGTCGCTCCTCGACAGGCGACGCTGCACCTCACAGCAGGAATTCTCAAATTTGGTATTACCGTAAAACTCGACTTGTATCCGACACCTATATGCCTCGGTTGTAAAACCCTCCCAAATACGATATGCCTATCAGCAGATCGCGAAACACATGTTTGTTAATTTTACGTGTAAAACCTCAGAATTGCGGTAGCCCAACTGGGCTGGTTCGAAGAGCTACCGTGGTGTGGGAGGGTTGCCTAGCGCGCAGGCACTCGTACGAGTCTTTCTTCACAACGCTCGCACGCGCCCGCACGCATGAAGAGAACACACAGTGTCTATTGCTTGTCAACTCTAGCCAAATGTATATCAACTACATCATCTCTATCAGACACTACACCGACTGAAATGTCTACATGTATCATGGTAGTATATCCATCGATTCAAGTTAGTCGGCCAAGTCCGTGAATGCCTGATCGTCATCGCTGCGAAGAGAGCTTTCTTACAGAATGCCATTGAAGTCGTTTGACACAGTAGCAGCTAATAGCTAAGCCCACGAATCAGCTATTAATACTCACCGCACTACGTCGGGACGCTTGGGCGGTTTGATGCCACAGGTCTGGATCTCCGCAGTCCTTACCTGCTCCTGCAGTCGCTGCAACCACCGTGTGTCTCGCTTGTACTGCCTGGGTTTCGCCACTCCTGCAGAGCTCAGATTGGGGCGCTTGCCGCGTGTTATTGTAAAAGGAGAAATGGTTGGTGTGCGAGTCCGTGATTTACCGATGGCAGGCAACAAATAATTCGTGGTGTCGGATATAAGATACTGATACCTACCCCTCTTAATACGTGATTGCATTGGCTGATATGAGTTGTCGGATATAAGTTTGTGTCGGATACAAGTCGAGTTTTACGGTATATTGGTTCGTCCTAATACATGTAATACACGTGGTTTGTGCAGCTGACCGAGAGGAAATGTACTCTTCTTGTAAGACAGAAGGCTGTTGATTGTTTTTGCTGGAGCAATCCCACATGTAACGTTAGCACGTTTTTTGTTGTCTGTTTCGAGAAAATAGGAAAAACACACGCCCGCTCCAGTGGTCCACCCAGATCGTTAATCATAGACGAACGCCACAATTTTTTTAAAATTTTATTAAAATAAGGCGAGCGGTATTTGCGAAGGCGGACCCAATGCCGAGCATTCCAGCGAGCCGCTCACTGTAATGGGCTGAATGAACAATAAAATCTGTAAGTCACGAACAGCCTCCGGCGAGGTGCGCGACTGTACATGTATTGGTTCATCCAAGTCAAAAGGATTTGTTGTAGGAGCTGTTGTGCGATACGGTATCACTGATACAAGTACACTTCGAAGTACACGTATTTTCACGCTCAATATTCTGGTAGTCCACTGGACGCCTACCAAAAACATCGTAAGAGCTCGCATAAATATATTTAAGAAAACTTATATTTACTCAGACGATTTTTACGTCTGAGTAAACGAAAGGTCACTTAGCCCTTTCATTGTGCAACTGCATAAATTTACACTTGGGTTTAGTATAGACCACCCTTTTATAGCAACTGGACCGCACATCAGACCGATATAGCGACCTCTACACAATTTATATTTTAGAGACAAATTTAGGGATACATTTTAAGGCGCTTTTATGCTAGTTTTGGTAGGCGTCCAGTGAAAGGGTTTTAACCGCAAGCACCCGTAAACGTCGTACAGTACATGTTTACGGCGTTTCCCATCGTCTGTCGCTCATCAGCTGTTAATCCGGAGCAGTCGTTTTTCAAAAAGCCCTGTTTTCATGATTTACCTAAGAACTGCGACAACGAAGAACTTCCACGCCACTCGAAGATGATATCCACGTCGTCCAGCGGGACAACTGTGATGTTGCCGTTGCGGGCGACGCCATATTATAGTGATATTATTGTACCTGCATGCTCTTGTCTCTTGACAATACCCAAGGCTACAACTGCTATTGTACATACTGTACGATCATAGGCAGTTAATTCTTGAGGATATCCATTACTCACCCACGTGACTAAGCAATGTAAGGCGGGGCCCTAGCGCCCGCCACATTGCTATGTTTCAGTGAGCGCTAGCCACGAATTCCTATTGTGAAACCAACATAAAACAACAATAGTACATGTGAAACCAGCATAAAACTACATGTACAGTACAGCAGATTAATACTTGTACTGATTACTGTAGATGCAAAACGAACAGCGACACAGCGCCCCTTCTTCATGCTCTGCTATCTAATCAATAATCCGGCTTTAGCCCCCCCCTCATGTTCCCGATTCAGACTGTAAAGGCAACTCGCCTTGACCTCATTTTGCTTTTTGCTTCTTCCTGCGCACTCCCACCATGAAGCTTTTCTCCGCCTTCGTCGCCGTTTATTTGCTGGTAGCAAGCGCCACGCCCTCCGATGCGGGAACCAGAACCGACGACCGCGATTCTGGATTTCTCCAGGCCGGCGTCGATTCCAGCTCCAACTACAAGCAAGGCGTGGTCAAACCCATTGACCAGACGGACGCAAGTAGCACCGACTCCCCCGCCCAGACCAACCCGGGCCAAACCAATTCCGGTTACAGCGATCCTGCCGAGAGCACCAACGGATCTCAAGAGCAAGGTCTGCCTGCCTTGAAGGGGAAGTGTACTCTCGCTGGAGACTACGTCAACGACACCGACGTGAGTGAGTGCGACACGATTACCATCGACTCTCTCCGGGTGCCTGCTGGCGTCATGCTGAATCTGACTCAGTTGCAAGACAATGCAACAGTCAAATTCAAAGGCACTACCACATTTGGGACTAAGGTAAGCTGCTGACTGAGCCGGATGTCATTTTCTTCATTTTCTCTAATTCCTAACACTTTTGCTCGTTATCTGCAGTTGTGGTCAGGTCCACTCGTCATGGTGAAAGGAAACAACCTCACTGTTACTGGTCCTGGTACGCTTGACGGCCAGGGTGCTTGGTACTGGCCCAAGGGACAAAAAGTCACGAAACCGCTCTTCTTCAGAATCCTCGCGACGAACTATTCAACGTTTTCTGGATTCAACATGTTGAACATGCCATTCCGCACGTTCAGCGTCTGGGATTCCAGCTACACAACCATCACCGGGCTCACACTCAACTCTAGTGCCGGAAATGGAGTCGCAAAGAATACGGACGGTTTCGACCTTAGCAGGAACAACCACCTCACCATCACAAAGAACCGAATCTACAACCAGGACGACTGCCTTGCCATGCAATCCAGCAACAACACCGTCTTCAGTGACAATTATTGCAGCGGCTCTCACGGCATTTCGATCGGTTCTATTGGAGGCACAATGCAGGATTTGAATTCCACGGTGGATGGGCTCAAGGTCTCGGGAAATACAATTGTGAACAGCAGCAACGGCATCCGCATCAAGACCATCATCGGACTCCGGGGTCTCGTCACCAACGCCGTCTACACCAACAATACGCTGATCAATGTGACCAACGCCATCGTGATGCACTCGGACTACAGCAAGGCCAAGGGCGGGTATGTGGGCACACCCACGAGTCTGGTGGAAATCACGCACATCAAGATCGACGGACTGAAGGGGACGGCTAAAAACCTGTACGACATCGTGGCCAACCCTGACGTCGTCTCAGACTGGACGTTCACCAACATCGACGTCACCGCTTCGAACAACGGCAATTGCACCGGGGAGCCGTCCAATGTTCTGTGCTAAGTTTGTTTTCGGAAAGGAGGAGATTCGAGAATCTATTCTCCTTTCCGATTCTCCAGAATCGGTGTTTCCTGACGTTAGGTGGTCCAAATCAAGGAATCGAAACATTGATCGTTCAAACCAGGCTGCGTTTTCGCTGTTGATCGTCAACCGAGTTTCCGTTGTGTGTATATTGATAAATGGTGCGGCAAAATGACACTTTGCCGAATTTCCCCATGACTCATGGACGGAAGTCACCGAGGGAGCCTCGTTCACGAGGGGGGGGTATAAGCACAGACGGAGGTAAGGCACTAAGATGAAACGACATCACCAAATTGACAGGAAATGTTTTGATCCCTACACTGTTGATTTTTTTTAAAGTCACCGCGGCTCAGCCGGGGTGGCATACGAAAATGCAGCCTTGATATGTTCGGCATCAAGGGTGCACAATCGCTTGGGCTCAGTCCAATATCCTTTTTCACACCAGGTCAGTCGCGCTGTCGGTCGGTTCGGGGTGACGCGGAGCATCAGGTGGACCATTGCAGTACTCCAAGATCCCAAAGCCTCCCATCACCAAGGCAGACCCGACAATACACTGCCACGAAAACGACGTGTGATGCATCAAGGCGTCAATCACACCTGAGAGCGGGATCGTCAGCATCACGCCCACACTCGTCTCCAATGGGGACGTCCAGCACAGCGACAAAGGCAGGAACACGTTAAACACAACAGCCATCATTCCGCTGAGCACCAGCAAGAAGACTCCATCCCCGGTCACCGGGAACCCCAGAGGCTCTTGAAGCGACTGGAACGGACTGTAAGCCAGCGCAAAACTGCCGATAATCCACAGCGGCACGGTGAAGAGCCCACACAGCCCCGTCATCGTCAGCAGCGTTGACGTGTCGGTAATGTCGTCCCCCACTGCAAGTCTCAGCGCGACCTCGTAGCCGCCATACAACGCCGCCGACACCACCACCAGCAACCCAGCAACGAGGCTGGTGCCTGCAACCTCCCTAACGTCGCTCCCGTCCTGGAACATGACGACCATCGTGACCCCCACGAAGGACGTGAACACGCCGCAAATCTTGCCGAACGACGGGCGCTCGTGCAGGAAGCAAATGGAGAAGCAGTACACGAACAGCGGCGAGCAGTTGAAGATGGCGGTGCCCGCCGACACGCTCACATTGGCCAGCGCCGCGTACCAGAAGTAGTCTGCGAAGAGGTAGAACACGCTCAGACAGGCCGAGATCCAGCACAGCTTATCGAACGGATCACCGAGTGGCGCTTGAGCACCTCCACAACGTTCCGCCCATCCCCCTCCTCCCTCCCTGCAATCCGGTAGTACCCCACTACCAACGGTAGAACCACCGCCGTCATGGTGTGGTTGAAGCACACGATGAAGAAGGGCTTGTCGAACTGCACCGCCTCCTGCAGCGCCTGGGACGCCTCGGACTGCAACACCCATGACCACACCAACGCTGCATTTGGAATACAACACACAGTGGGGACAGTTAGTGGACGTGGAGGTCGGTGCAGGGTGTGATAAGAGTTTCGAACCGAAGAGCGCGACGAGTCCGACGTGCTTGGTGCGTATCAACCGATGGGTCTCCGCGTCCCCGTCGTGGCTGCTGCGGAGCAACTTGGCGCGTTCGTCCATCGTTGGAGGTTTTGCAATTGCCGGGGCGACCGGGTGTAGTCCGGTGGTCTGCGTCATAGCTTTTCACAAGCTGCTTGTGCTACAGTGGAATGGGGGGGGCTTTTGACCTCATCCTCGAGTAAAAGCGGCAGAAGTGATTGGATGTACGGGTGAAGACTTTTGTGGAAAACGGAACACTGTGCGGTTGTGCGTGGGTTGCACGCCGTCGGTGCAAGCGCTAATCTGACTAACGAAATGCTCGAGAGACTGCTAGAAAGCTATGGTAATGGAATTTTTGACTTTACTCAAGTCAAAAATTCCAATACATTTGGTTCTATCGAAATTCCTGGTCGATTGGTTGAATCGACAAAGCCCAATGCCATGACATGCAAGTTCCCTGTAGCGACCCATAAATTAATGCTCGCGGGCTCGAATTCGCTGAACGACTGCCAACATCAAGGCTAATTAATGCCGTTCGACGACAAACTCGCCTAGCCGATGGCCTCCCAGGAAGGGCGTAAAGTCAATAGCAAAGCTTGTGAAGTCCGTCCGAATTCTCAAGTCAGTTGTGGGACCGACTCCAATTCTGCCCAAAACACTTCGGAAGTTTACGGGGCTCCTAGCAAAGAGCCCGACATGGAAGTTTTAATTAATCAATCTCGATAACATCCTGGTTTGCTGTCGTTTGGGTCTGAAACGCAGCTTGAGGCAGCGTTGCCGACGAAAGCCTGTTCCTGCTTCTCGTGTCTTCGCTGTCGCTAACATCGCTGCCAGACGCGGTTAGATCTACTACCGCAGAAACTTCTCCGACAGTAGCCCCGTTGGTGATTTGGCCGCCTCTCAGTTCTAGCGCTTGACGATCTCTGCAATCGCTAACACTTGAAGTAGTATTGAATGGCTTGGCCGACTGCGTTTGGAAGAGTGCTTGAATATCACCCACGAGGAAGTACTCGTCCTCGTCTCCACCAGCAGAAATAATGACAGGGGCCGAAGATGGGAAACCAAGCAACGGCCAACCTGGCTCATTGCTGCTATCGCCTCCCTTCTCAATCTTCCGTTTCTTGTTGCCACCGTTGTCAACTTCAGTTTTCGGCGGCATCTTCTTTCCTGTACTTGGAGGCTTCGTATCATGAGCAGGCTCGTTCGATTGATCAGCTTCAGTATCCTCTTTGATCGTTGGGAAGAATTGCTTCACGCTTGGCGCTGCTTTCGTCTTTTTGTCTTTCTTTTTCTGCTTTTGCTCTCGAGCTAGCTCTCGTTCCTTCTTCTTAGCTTGTTTGGCTGTGAACTCAGCGGGCTCCTTGATTTTGGTGTAGCTCCCGCCACAACTCCGTTCATGGTCAGCCCACCAGCGATCGGTCGGTCCAGGAGCCCGATTCATCGCCCGCTTGACGAGACCAAAGTACGGCCGCGTGCGACGGCATGGTCCCTTCAATTAAAAAAAATACAAGTAAATACCAGCGTCAGTAGTCACAAAGCCAACATATTCACGAAGCACTTGCACTCACATTGCACTGCCACACGTGCTGGCGATACGAGTCTACTTCGTCATGAAACGTGTGGAAGACGGTGATTTGCGTTTTTGCCGCTTGGTTTATCCGGTTCATGTGCGCCTGAAACAACGGCCCGTGGTCTTCATGATCGCGCACTGGCGTCGCGACGAACACGTACGCGTGGACCATTTCGTGCTGTTCGAGCGAAGTCCATCAGCAGGAATCTACTCTGTCAAACACATGACGTCTGAACGTACCAGCAAAGTGTTCACCATGTCACTGCGTGGTCGAAGCTTCAGCAGAGGTTCACTAACATAAATTTTATGAACACGCAACCTCCGATTGATGAATGCAACGCCACCACCAGCTCGAATTTTTTGGGGCCAAATACCTCAACCGAATCGAGCAGAACCCGCTTCGAGGCTGAAAGCTGCACAGTCCAGCACTGCAACACAAAAATTAGGTTAGTACCGGAAGTAAAAAAAATCAACGATTATACTTAAGACGCACCAGAGCGTCATGCGCTTGCTCCACTTGACTTCGCAGCCTGCCAGGCGCCCTTCGAAGAACATGCGGTTGTATTCCTGTATAATAAAACATAAAGTTCGGATAATTTCAACAATTATTTTAATGGTCACAGCATGGACTGCGTGTACCTGGAAGAGCGAGTGCAGGTCTGGATTGGGGTCTGGCATTGGTCACACCACCGTAAAATAGTCAGGAGATCGAGTTTTTAACCGGAAAAAGCGGCGACACAGGTGTCAACAGCAACACGTACCCAGATACTCGTTCTCCGGTGCTAATAGATCGCACTGCTGCGTGAATAGCGTGTCCCCGCGCGCCGTCGCTACTGCGTGCGCCATCATAACATTATTCGCCATTTCTAGATGTCACTAAAGTGAAGTGATAGGTTTTGATGCAGTTGGATTACCCAATTTCATATTGGGTTCCAATTTGGGTATGTACATGTCCTCGGGACAGATGACTACGAAAATGATTATCAAGGCTTATCGCTATTTCCTGCTGTCTATCGGATCTGCTTCTCAATAACGAGTGCTTTCATCTCCGAGAGGTACATGGGGTTCACACCTGCTTCAACGAGCTCGCCAACTTCCTCCATACGAATTTGTTCCAGCTTGGCCAGCTCTCGTGCGAATTCCTCCTTCAACGCTTGACCCTCCTCTTGCTTCTTGACGAACGCGAGCTTCTTCGAGCTTGCCTTCTCTTCAATCTGTGACTGCAGTACGCGACGATGCGCCATGCTCGCCAGTTTGCGTTTTCCGTCTTCCGCCTTGACACGCACCTTGTCCGACTCGACCTGCACCATGATCGACTCGTACTCGTGCTGCTGAAGTGTTGCTTCTTTCACGCGAGCACGTTCACGATGCAGAGCTTGAGCGTTGCGAGCACGCCGCAATTCATCCATCTCCTCTTTCTGCTTTCTCGCCAAAGCCAAATCGGCTTCTCGCGCCTGTCGCTCACGAGCTTCTGCTGCCCGTTTCGCGCGCAGTTCATCCAACTCGGCCTTCTCGTTCGCCATTTTCTCCTGCATAGACCGTAGCTTGGCACAACGCAGCTCTGCTTCGTATCGGCGCTGAGCCTCTTCTTCTTCACGCCGCCTTAGATCTTCGGCCTTCTTCTGCTGGTAAGCCAGCTCCTGGTCCTCCTCTTCCTTGATCTTGCGCTGCACCTCCTGCTTTCTCAACAAATTATCTTCGTTGAACTTTTTGATCTCCTCCATTGAGTGTTGCGCGCGCAGAGCTTTGACTTTCTCTTTCTCAGCGGCCTCTTCCTGCTGACGCTGAATTTTTGCCAACATCTCTTGTGCTTCCTGGGCGATTATCTCGCTCTCTTTTTGACGCTGGCGACGACGGTCTTCGATCTGTTCTTCCAGCACCTTGCGATCCGCGTACCGCTTTTGCTTCTTGACTTCATCGCGGTGTTCTTGTCGCTTAAGACTTTCAAGTCGCTCGATCTCCATAAAAGTGTTCATCTTCACGTCGTACACATGATGTTCCTCTTCCAGCTCCTTCTTCACCTTCAGCTGCTGGTCGCGAATTGTGAAGGCTTGGGCACGAGTACCGAGCGTCTTCATCAGCTTCACACTGTCGTGCATCTGATCTTTCAGCACTCGCGCGCGGCGCAGAATTTCATGTTTTTCAGCTGAGAAGATCTGCTCGATCTCGCTCTTTGGAGCTCGTTGTGCTGCTTCCTCGCTGAGCTTCAGCATGTGCTCCTTCCGAGCCTTCGACGTCAGTCGCTGATGTTCCTGATCGGCCTCTCGTTTGGCCTCCAGCGCCTCGATATCGGCCGGAGTCAAGATTTTCGTTTCAGACCTGATGCGCTCCAGCTCGTCTTCAGGCACCACGACAAGTTGGGCCTTGGTCACGACTCGCTTTCCTGCTCGTCTTCCGAGATGGCTGCCAAACGACGTTTTTCCTTCGTGTCCACCTCCTTCTTGGTTCGACGACGCACTTGAGTGCATCCCAACAATGTCCCTATCAATAAGTTCACACCAGTCACGATGAGCACATGCAGATAGACGCAACGCTAACTAAGCGAAAATACCTTCCAGCTTGAAGCGTGCGGTCGTTCTTCCGGCTCTTGAGTAGCTGGTTCTTCTCGCCGAAAAGCGTGTCATCCACCTGGGGCGTGTGTGCAACACGACGGTAGCGTCGAGATCCGCCGCCGCCATGGACCAGGTTGTTGGACGAGCTTCGACTCGTGGCTGAGTGCGTTCGCGCGCTCAAGCTCATGGCTGCAGGCTCCTGTTGTCGATGGTTATCAATGCCCAATTCTTCTGCAATGATGCACGCTCAGGAATGACAAGTAAAAATACTTCCAACACCTTGAAAGCCTTGACCATGAGTTTCGCAGAGCTCCCGATATAAACAGCAGCAACTTGAAGCCGGCCTGGGAACAATGACACACCGAAATACACGCAGCAAAAACACTGCAAATCACTGCGGACATACCTCATTAGGGCTTCACTTGAAGAACTCCCGTCCGATTCGCATCCTGGTCAACCAGACAGACCAGCAGCAACTGAAACACCGCGTTGTTCTTCACGACAATCAACTCCGTTACACAAGCAAGCAAGTGACGGCTCCCTACGTGGCCTCTGCATCTCGTGTCCCACACCTAGAGCGCCGACAGTTTGATCGCCTGCTGCAGCGTGAAGGTCTGTCCCGCCGGCAGCTTCTGCTGCTCGCTGACACGTCCGGGCTCGACGCAGAGCATGGTCGGGTACTCGTCGTCCGCGAAGTCGCTCATGGCCTTGGCCTTGTCGCTCCACGGGTTCCACACCACGACGTCGCTGGGCTGGGGCAGCTGCGAGGCGCCGCTCTTGATGAAGGCCTCCTTCTCCACGGTCACAACCTGCTCCTTGCCGTCCGCGCGCTTCATGCGGACGACAACAGGCGACGGCGCGTTGGCGTAGACGCTGTCTGTCTCCTGAGCGAAGCCCAGCACGTCTCTGGTCTCCGTCTGCTGCGTGGCCGCCACCTTGTCGTGGTACGTGAGGCCCTTGAGCCCCTCCACCACGACGCCGCCGTCGCGCACGTCATCAGCCGCCAGGTACGTGTGCAGCAGCGCCTGGAAGGCGACCTCGTGGTCCGACTTGTTCTGCACGTGCAGCGCCGTGGCCAGCGCGTTGGGGAACAGCTTGACCTCGTACTTGAGCGCCACGTCGTGCGGGTACATGGCCTTCGTGGCGTCCGTCGCCTTGAGCGCGAAGGTGGCGACCGTGGGGCTGTCGTCGTCCCCCACGTAGACGTTCATCTCGATGAGCTCCCAGTTGTTCACGCGCGCGAAGCCGTGGTTCGGGAAGCCCTGCGCGGCGCCGAACACGGGGAACACGAGCGGGATGCCGCCGCGGATGGGCTTGCTGCCGTCCAGCAGCGCCTGGCGCGACACGAACAGCACGTTGCGCTCGGGCTCCTGCGCCGCGCAGAAGCGCGTGACCGTCGCGCCGTACAGCTGCACCTCGGCGTACGAGCCCGACGGGTGGTGCAGCTCAATGACCGACGTCTTGGCACTCATGACAGGCGGTGCTAAAAGCTAGGATTTAGCGACTTGAGCTCTTGCGCGCGACTTGGCGAATGACGCACATACACTCGCAGCTACGTCAGGAAAGATACCGTAAACTGGAAATCACATCTTTTTGACGAATGAAAGATCGCCGATCTTATTCATTCTTCTTAAGTACGAAGTGAAGAGCTCCGTTACGTCACATGTACACAACTTCCATTCTATGCCGCAGTTGAAGGCGGCGATGCCCGAGCGCGGCGCGTGCAGCGTGCGCCGGTGGCTGGCGCTGGGCTTGCTGTCTGTGGGGCTGCTGTCGTACCGCATGTCGTCGATGGCGCAGCCGCCGCTGCCGCTTCGCCCGCTGCTGCGCAGTCCGAGAGCGACGCCCCCCACGTACATGCTGGTGCGCACCATTGGCAACGCGTTGCCGCCGCGTCACGAGCCCGCGCGGGCGCTGCAGAACCTGCGCTTCATCCTGGAGCACGAGCGTCTGGACGACGAGCAGGTTGCAACCCATTGGGTGCTCAACCGCCTGGCGGACGAGCGAGTGGCGCGGCAGTTCCGCGAGGTGCTCGCGGAATTCGACGCGCCGTTCACGGAGCTGCCGCTGCGGCTGGCGCAGTACGCAGAGGCCCCGTTCAATGTGGTCGTGGAGGACCATGGAGTGGACCGCGTGCACGAAGAGCCTGGAGACGAGGACGAGTGGACGCAGAACCTCGACGTCAACGCCGTCTACGCCAGCAAGAACCGGCACGCGCTGGGGATCAACGGCGCGCGCAATGTGATGCTGGACATTGCGAGGGAGAGCGGGGCGCGGTGGCTGCTGCCGTGGGACCAGACGTGCTTCCTGACTCACGAAGCGTGGGGACAGATCAAGCGCGACCTGGACAACGCCGCTCCCGATCAGAAGTACTTCATGTCGTTCATGGATCGACTGACGGAGGAGGACGACGTCATCTTGTCGCCTGACTTCAAGGTCGACCCGTGGGAGGAGCCGCAGATCATTTTCCGGAACGACAGCGTCGAGCGCTTCGACGAGCAGCTTCGCTACGGCCAACGAGACAAGGCGGCGCTTTTGATAAGACTGCAGGTGAATGGCGTGTGGAACGGCTGGGGGTGGAGCTCGTGGGAGCAGCAGCGTACCTACGCCAACCTGTCCAAGGACGTTAGTGGACCTGATGCAGTGCCCAGCACGGGGTACGTGATCCGCTTGTACTCGGGATTGGAGTCGGAGATGGAACAAAACACCGCCTTGGCAGGGTACGGGCGAGAAATACGCCGGGCAAAGGGCGTGATCAGCATGCTAGATAAGCTGGAGGAGCGTGTGATGCTGGAACTCTATCGTTACCGCCCGGACAAACTTCTTGTGTACGACGAAGCTCTCCTACAGCAGTACACGGAGAATTCCAATACCGAGGAAGGCAAGCAAGCCATTTCCGGTCTCTTGGATGATGCCAGTCGTGCCATGGAGATATCGGAGCCCTGGACGGTGACCAGTAACAAGGCTCTGGACCCGGGACATGACCCGCGAGTTTTCGCAAACTACTTCGATCAGAAGGAGGGGCCGCTGGATGATGGCGATTTCATCCGAGAGATGGCGTACAACACCACTGCGCTGTCACTAGCTTGGCGGGTCACCGGTGACAAGCAGTATGCGGTTCAAGCATCAAGGTTTTTGGAGGCGTGGTGCGCTGATTCCACGAGTGCCATGCGTGCTACGCTCGAATATGCAGATATGTCGTACCAGAAGTTGCTTACGAGCACTGACGGCAATACGCGAGGTTCACTCATGGGCATTCGCCACACCGCGGTGATCCCCATGCTACTTGATGCAATTCGCTTGCTCAACGCCACGAGCTCCAATGCCTCGGAAGATGGAGCATTCCAGGGTGACTTGAGTGACAAGGTCGTCCAATGGACTCGAGATCTCTTCGACGGTCTCCAGTCGGAGTACGCACGTGATACATTTCGCTGGTCGTCTGGGCTCTTTGCTTCGCTGTACGACGTTCAAGTGGCCGCGTTAGGGGCGTTTCTAAATGACTCGAAATCGTTGCGATTCACCCTCGGGACAATGCAAGGCCGGTTGATGACGATGATGTCATCGGAGGAAAAACTACTCGTACCAACGGGTGTCGCCACCAAGCCATACACGATGTTGACGCTTGCTACATGGGGTTTCGCTGTAGATTTGGCGCAGCAGTTCGGCTTATCTCGGCATCTTTTCCAATTCGACCTGACTCGAAATCGGCGCGAGGAACGGGTGAATGAAGAAGGTGGGCTACTGTGCCGATTTGTTGGACATTCCGTGCCGTGCTGTCAAACGGAAGCCTCGAGCGGAACCTCAGGGCACCAGTGTGTGAGAGCGCTGCAGCACGCCGACGAAGCGCAGCTTTTTGTGTACTCGCGCATTGTGCGGCAGGCTGTGGAACACTGTCCGATCTTGCAAAAACGGCCGTCCTGTGCGTCGCTCGCGCACATTGAACCCGACTCAAAAGGTCTATCGGCTCATGAGATGAGTCGGTATCTGCTGCCGCCGTATCCACTCCTACGTGCCACCAAGGGGTGAGACTAAGGAGGGCCATTTCCAAGGATTTGCACAGAGGGCCATTTCACAGAAATAGTACACACAGGCTCCCCAAAATCAGCCGTTTTCATGCATACTATACATAAGTCAATTTGCAGGTGTGCCCGTCCCACCGAGGTGTGTCCGTTGCAGAGGACGATCTTGAAGCAGTAGTTGCACTCGTCCTCGAAAACTATTATAGGATGAAGTTCTCGTCCTCAAAAACTGTGTATTAATGTTGCTGTCAGTATACTTGTTTGGCCCTCATCCCTGCTATCAACCGCCTCAAATGCGAGATCCTCACTCTCAAAAACAACCCAGCAGCAGCAGCTCCCCAGTAGCAGCGCCCCTCCAGCAACACTCTCGCAGGCTTGCTCAAGAAAAACTTCAAGAACACCTCGTCAGCACTACAACCCCAACACCAGAAACAACACAACAAGTCAACTTTGCGGTCGCTAAGCGCATCTCAGCTCACCTTAGCAGTAGCAGCAATCGAAGAGCCAATCCGCCATCTCTGACGAGAACTACTCCGCGAGCAGCCAACTCACCCGTCGTGTCAGCACCTTCACCCAACGCCACACAGATACTGTTCTTCATCGACTTTCCTGGTAACCAGCAGCGGCAAACGGCAGGACACATCAAGTATCAGGCCATGGAACTGACCAACCTACTCAACAGTGGAAGCGAAGTCTCCACGTCTCCAAGAATGGGCATGCGCGAGATAGCACGCGCTTTGCCTTCGCTGAGCTCGGGAATGGAATCCGAGCGCGAGCAGTCTCCAGGAATGGACATGGGTGCGATTGCACGAGCGCTGCCGTTGCTGGGCTCTGGTGCGGGTCCGAGCTCGGAGGAAACGCCTCCATTGTTCGATGGTCCCAGCGCTTCTGCTGGTTTTGCCGATGGGATTGATGAGCAACCCTCACTACCCGTCGTCGAGAGGCAGACGGTGGTCATTGAGCCTCCTCCTCCATCGACGTATCCCAGCGAAGAGGCCGCAATTGCAGCCTTGCATGCCTGGACGAAAGACCATGGGTTCAATTTGACGAAACGCCGACCGTTCTACACCGACGCTGTCGCTAAAGAAGTTTGGAAGCGAGGTTTTAGCTGTGATCGCGGTGGTATGCCAAAGTGCACACAGCATCTCACCGATGCTGAAAGACAGCGCCCAATGAGGGGCTCGATGCGCATGGGCTGTCCTATGAAGATTATCGTGCGTGCCGTGTCTGAGGATGACCCAAAAGGAGCCTGGCTGATCGTTCATACTCGGAACGGGAGCCAGCTTCACAACCACCCTCCGTCTGAAGACGCTCGAGTTCACCCAGATCATCGCCGACGAGCTGCAGCTGCCACTGAAATGGCCCCAGCGGCGTCGCTCCAAGAGCTTGTTCATGCCCAGACAAGCGTTGGGACATCGGCAGCTGCAGTCTGTGCGAGTTTGCTTCAAGCAGATCCTGGCACGTACGTGAAACCACAGGACATCGCCAACATGAGAAACGCAGCTCGTCGGCGTGAGCTCTCGGCGCAAACTGTTATGGAGGCGTTGTTTGCTCGGCTTGAGGAAGATGGATTCTACTACCGATGGGAAGCTGAGCCTGAGACCCAGCATCTTCTCTATTTGTTTTGGGCTCACCCGCGGACACTGGAGCTGTTCCGGCGACACCCCGAGATCCTAGGGATGGATTGTACGTACAAGACGAACAAGTACAAGCTTCCGCTGCTCAACGTGATTGTGTTGACTGGATTCAACACAGTCCTTCCAGTCGCACAGTGCTGGCTTCCGCGCGAAAGGGAAGAAGACTACCTCTGGGCGATGAACACGCTTCGGTCCTTCTTGATCGAGATGGATGTGGGCATTCCTGGCTTGATTCTCACGGACAGGGAGTTGGCTGCCATGAACGCCAATGATACTGTCTTTCCCAGTGTGCCAGCCGTGATCTGCAGGTGGCACATGAACAAGAATGTTCTCAGTAAGACGCGCCAAGTTCTCGGCCAAGTCCCTGTAGTCAACCCGGCGCCCGCCAAACTTACTGTTCAGTCAATTGTTTCTTTGCATGCCCACGAGCTACATGAGTTCTATACGAACTGTCATTGTCGTACGGTTTCTCACAGACATTGCAGATGTACGGGCCCTTCCTCTTCGGCGGAGCACGGCGCTTAAGCTTATTCTCGGCGGCCTTGGGGTTGCTGAGGCAGTAGCGGCGGTGGTAACGCATGGCATTCGACTCCTCCAGCTTAATCCCGCAGTACTGGCATTCAAAGTGAGGCGGAAGCACATTTGAAACCACGTCTGGCTCCCATTTAAGACCACGGAAGGTCAGGTAACAATGCATACGGTGGTTCACGCGGTCGTACGCCATCCCGTTGTGGATCAAATCCCCTCGAAAGATGACGCAGAAGCCGACTGGAATTTCGATGACGCGCGCCTTAGACTCGTCCTTGACGTCCGTGCGCCCATCGTAGACTAGAACACGTGCACCTTCGTCAAGAGCGCACAGCATGCTGCCGAGAACGCGACCTTGCTTTCTTGCGGCTTCTAAGACCTTGTCCGGGTAGTCCTGATGATTTTCCTGCTCGTCACCCCCCGGGTGGGACCGCAAGAACGAGACAGCGGATATAATCCAGCGAGGCTCGAAGCAGTCGGTGATGGCTTTCACTGCAATCTTCAAATCTCGGACTGCCCCGGATGCCCTGTAGACACGAGCCATCTCGCGGCAGGCGTCGTCGCAGTCTCCCCCCACCTTGTTGAAGATAGGGTTATACTTGGACTCCATGGCACCGGATCTCGCCTCATCTTGTAGGGCGCGAAGGACCTCTGGACGAAGGCCGAGAGAGACAAGCAAGTAGCCACAGGGCGGCAGCGGAGGTCTTGGCTTCGGCTTGGGCGCCATTTCGGAAGTGAGACCAATGCAGGTGCGTCGGCGCCGGGATTGCAACGGGCACGCTCTTATGGGACGGGCACGGTGCTAATAATCTTAGTTTTTGTATGGACAAGTCTACTGGATATTGCAACGGACACACCTCGGTGGGACGGGCACGCCTGCAAATTGACTTATGTATAGTATGCATGAAAACGGCTGATTTTGGGGAGCCCGTGTGTACTATTTCTGTGAAATGGCCCTCTGTGCAAATCCTTGGAAATGGCCCTCCTTAGTCTCACCCGCCACCAAGGCTCGTATAAGTTATATCCGCCCGGGACACATTTCCGGCCGGGACACATTTCCGGCCAAGCCAATCCCATGTTAAGCGACAATTTTTGAGCAGCCGCCATTTGTCTAAAACAAGCAGTTTGATTGGATAGTTCGAACCGTTGGCTTAGCGCGCATTTGCTCTTTCGTTTGATGTATGATACGACCCGGTTCGCGCCATTTTGCGTTGGTGGCTATGACTGCGATAACAGCAGAGAAAGTGGAGAAATACAAGCGCGGCATTCAGCTTGTTGGAGATGGGATGTCTATTCGGAAAGCAGCCACTATACTTGGCTTGCCGTACGAGAATTTGCGCGTTCGAGTAACTGGCGTCGTTCCAGTGGCGTGTCGAACTGGACCGATGCTCACGTACCTGTCCGACGGAGCTGAAGAAGGTCTGCTCGAAGTCATCGAGCACCGGGCATCTCGCGGGTTTTGTGTTGGGTTCGCTGAGCTCCGATTTCTTATCCGCCAGGCTGCTATTGTATCCGCACGCCGACAAGTTCCAAAGACGTTTCCGGATCGCAAATTCGTTGGCAGGTGGATCAAGAAACACTCAGACAACATATCATTCCGCAAGGCAAGGATACTCGAAGGCAAACGAGCAGAGGCCTCTACAGAGGAAGTAGTACGCTATTACTTTGGAAATCTAGAGCAAGCGATTGACCAACTCAAGCTGCGTAATTGTCCGTCTCAAATTTGGAATTGCGATGAGACCGGCGTTTCTCCACAAGGTCGGTGCCAACAGCGTGTAATCACGCCAGCAGGCATGCCTGCAAATGTGTTGCGCAGTGACGATCGCGAAAACGTGAGCATCATGGGATGTATCAACGCTGCTGGAGATCACATGCCCCCCATGTATATTTTTGCTGGAAAGCGCCGCAAAGTTGAGTGGATGAAGAACGCTCCGCCAGGTGCTGTGTGCGCAATGACAGAGTCGTCTAACATCAATGGATTTCTTTTCCGACACTGGGTGAAATGGTTTGTGCGTCGGCTACCTGCGGTTCGCCCTCAACTTCTAATACTGGATGGTCACTTCGCTCACATCGACTACGACACTGTGGTCTGGGCTCAAGCACGTGGGGTGCACATCTTCTGTTTGCCGGCGCATACATCGCACTTCTTGCAGCCTCTCGATGTTGGAGTGTATCAGCCTTTTAAACGGCTATACGAGGGTGAACTGGAACTGTACCCACTCATTACTGGTTACCTACCGACGAAAGATGACATCGTAACGTTGACGAAGTTGCCTTTTGAAAACGCTTTCGCTGCTCAAAATGCTATATCATTTTTTAAGAAGGCGGGGATTTACCCCCTGTCTGTTGACATGATGTTAGGTGGGCTGGTTGGTAATAAGCCCTGTATCAAGAAGCAGTCGCTCCTACACCACGCTGTAGCTGTACCTCATGTTGAAGCAGTTCGAGTAAGCGAGCGTCAACAACGCGATTTGGAGCGAAAGGGCCTGAACTTGGACGCCCTGAACTTGGACGCCCTGAACGTGGTCAACATTGCCGTTCGATCAAGTGCCACGCCAAAGACAAAGGGCAGAATGAAAGGAACGTATGTCGATGAGAAATTTTCAGGGGGCGTGCTGTTGACGCACGCAGAAATGCTGGCTGCTCTAGAGCGGAAGAAGACCACCAAAGCTGATAAGGAGCGTGCCAAGAAACGGAAAGCGGAGGAGAAAGCTTGCGCTATTGTGGAGAAGGAACGCGCCAAGAATGCATTAGCACAGAGGAAAGCCCTGGAGAAAGCTGAGCGGGACCACTCCAAGGCAAAACAAGCTGAAGCCAAAGCACATGCGAAGGCAGACCGTGAAAGAGAGAAAGAGGAGCGGCGCCTCATGCGGCTTCAAGATAAGAAGCCTCGCAAGAAGCGCAAGACGGGCATCGTTGCTTTGGTCGACGTGTAGCACACTAGGTTTTTGTATGGGGCAGGAGTGACCGGAAATATGGTACATGACAATGCGCTAGCAGTCTTTCAATCTTGCTTTTTGTATTGTCTCTTAGGTGGCCGGAAATGTGTCCCGGACGGATAAGGTATAACACGACGAACGTTAGTATAACCATGTATTATAGATCTCTACTAAGCTTATCAGTATGAAAATATTTGCTGCAAGAGATCACACGCATGAACATCTTGTTGCGAAGTTCAAGTGATGTCCACTGGCCATCGGCACACCAACACTGCGACCAGGGGGTTGCAGTAATCCGCTAGCCAAACGTAACACATTGCTGGTACATTACTGTATTACATGGTCGACTCTTCACTGGATCACAAATTATGTTTGATCACCCTCAAGTTGAGGGCCTCAACAGCCGTGGAAGCGAAATACATATGTGAAGCACGCGTTTGCGAGCAAAGGCCTGCTGTATTTTAATACTCTTAGGCCCGTTCTCAACCGATGCGTTTTTTGGACGCATGCGTGCTAAACGCACGCATGACGTTTTGATTGATTAAATGGACGTGTTACGGCACGTACACATGCCACGAACTTCGGACGCATGCGTCCTCGTGCGTTATCGAGTTTTGACCAATCATATCACCCTCCCTTCTTGACGCTGTGAGAACTTGTCTTTCACCTTCCTGCAATTCGAGCCAAAATTGTGCTTTCTGCGACGCTTGAATGTCGTCCAAATCTTGTCGGTCAAAGTTTTTCCCTGCATCACTGATCAGATTAGTCTTCGCTGCTAAGACGAATCTGTACTTCACAATATACTTACCCGTTATCTCGATGAGCCAATTGATCATGTCCTTGGACATCAGACAATTAATCAGCCGGAACATGCAATGTTTTGTACGTCTAGTATTGCCTGCGGCTTGCATCGAAGTTGATGACGCACGCTCGCCGCTGTTGACAAGCCTGTCATAATGGCGAAGACATTTGATCCGATCCGCCTTGTTGGTTCGGGTGTGGACTTTAATTGCGCGCAGAGTACACTCTTTTCTAATCAGATCCATGGACATTTTATCGTAGGGCTCCCAAGCAAAGTACCCCTCAGTTGCCGAACCACTAACACCAGCAGAGGCCACACCAGCGCTTTGTATCGGTACTCCCCCGCTGTTTTGCGGGCGACCACCAACACCTGCTTGGCCTTCACGGTCGCCTTGACCGGCCTTCCGAACTTGACTGTCGATTACGCGAGGCTGGTTAGGTGGATCTCGCAACACACTAACCAGTTCAGCTGTCAGATTGCGTGCCACTAAAGGCGGCGGCGATGACGCGGGGGCCGTGTAGACGTCTGGAGCCTGGTACGAGGGAACGGGAGCCACGAGCGGGTATGGAGTCTGGTACGAGGGGACTGAAGCAGCGTGACCCTGCTGCGCGGTAACTGGGTCTTCAGGTAGGACTGCAGCCGCCTCATTCCGCTGGTGGTGGGGTGAAGCCTGCTGCGACGGGACTTGTGCGGCGTGGGCTTGCTGCATGAGTTTCGAGTTGTGGTGAAGCCTTCCCGGGGGAGGGGCAGCTTACAAGTGATTGGCTTCTGTCTTGACACGCATCGTCCAATAAGAATCTAGTACTTTCATTCTCAACCGAAGCGTGAGGGGTAGGGCACGCATGCAGCGCATGCGTTCACTTGACGCACCGGTTGAGAACGGGCCTTAAGAGCATTTCCACCGGTTATTAATTAAAATAAGAAGCAAAGAGAAGTGTGTTCTACCTGCGAAACTGCAGCCACGAACTGCGTAGCGAAGAGAGTAGAGGGCAATCCACCCCAGTGACGCTTTAGGTTAAGCGATCCCAGTACAAAATTTAGCTCGCTTCATCTACCGGTAACGTATTACTCATTAAATGGACCGATTCCCGTGGGCTATTTTCGTACAGATTTCGTGTCTAAAAAATCGTGTACAGATCTCGTACAGCCCGCAGGCCGCTTGCTGTCTAAATGTATAGATTCGGTACAGATCCGAGGAGCCACTTTCAAGTTGAAGTGACCCTCACCCACGCACGTCAATAGCACTTCCTGGCAAGCCCCACCACTCAGCAGCGATCATGGTGCCTGCAAGCAAGTGCTGCGGGCCCACAGGTCCGCAAGGCTACAGCGATTCCGATACTATGGCGCTGTTGACTATCATCAATGAACCACGTGGCTCGAACGGGCCCTCCATTTGTTTAATGAGCGTCTTGCGGCAGTCGAAGGCCGTGACATTATCACGGCCTTCGACTGCGTAACTATTATACGTTCTAATGCCGGTGTCACCGAGTGGGAAGACTCGCTGCCCCGTCACCCGTGTTCTAGCGGTTGAAATCAGCCAAATACTACAACGTGACTGCGGAGGACGAGGCCAGCTTAAACGCAGCGTCATTTCCCGGCAGGAGACAGAAGCAGCCTGATGAGGGCTTATTTACAGGGATCTCGAGTTCCGTGGCAAATCCACCCTCATCAGACTGCTTCTGTCTCGCTGACACCGCTTGCGGGTGGCCTCGCCCCGCGCCGGCATTGCGGCGGCAGCGCTCGTAGACGCGTCGATGAACTCGTCTTCGTCGTCCGCAGTATGCTTGCCAGTGTCAACGGCCCCAGTGACCAGTGCAGGAGTGAGAGAGCAATATTCACCATTCTAGCCTTACCATCTACACATCTAGAAATCTGTCGGAGGGGGGGGTACCCTCCGACAGAAGTGAAATCTGTCGAGTCGACGGCGGACTCAAGTTGTCTAGAAATGGCCGTTTTATGGAATTCTGTACGAAATCTGTACAAAATGGCCGCGACAGATCCTACGGGAATCGGTCCAATACAAACCATTTGTTTACATGTCAACCCATCCTGAAATGCTCCGACAGATGCATCCAACGAAGCTGTGTCTCAAAACAATGCTGCCGTTGGTCTCCCTTGTTACAGTATAAGCTTAGTTCTCAATTCGCCAATTCGGACCACAATGCGTCTGACGTACCTTGTATTCGCCACTGTCGTAGCCCTCCTCGCAAGCGTCAATGCTTTCGAAAACTCCAAGAACTCCGTCGGCGCGCTGAACGTGGATGGCCCTTCCGTCGGAGAACGAAGATTTTTGCGAGGCAAAGTCATCAAGAACGACGACTTGGCACTGTCAGAAGAACGCGCACAGCCGGTGGTGACGAAGATGAAGGCCAAACTCTTCAAGCTGAAGATGAAGATCGCCATGCCAGGTATCAAGAAGGTGCTGCAGAACGTAGTCGAGGGGTTACTGAAGTAGCTGTTTGGGACCGGAGATAGTTTTGTTAAATTGAACTTTGCCGCAGCTAAACTATCCTCACTACCAGGCCCTTCAAACCATTAGTGGGCTGCTGTCACGCACATGCTTCCGACTCGAAGCTCCCCTCATTGAGGCTGTTGATTTCCGCCTTAGGCCGACTTGCTCGTGGGCGCGCTCTCCACCTGCTTGTGCTGCTCACCGGCAGCGGCTTCGCCCGTCTCCTTGAGCTCCTTGCTCTTCTTCCCCTGGGCCTTGCCGAACGCCGTCTGGCTCCACAGCTTCTCGAACTCGTCCGGCGTGCCCTGCGAGCAGATCGTGTGGTGCTCGCCCTCGTCCTTCGCGGCCTTGCGGTTCCAGATCGTCTTCAGGTGCTTGCCCTGCACCTCACGCTCGTGCTCCGCTTTCAGACGCCCGGTCGAGTCCTCGTAGCGACGGCGCGTGCTCACGACCTTGCGGCCTTCCTCGTCCACGACGGACGAGCTGCTGAACGAGTACGACGAGAAGGCGCGTTGGTTCTCTTCCTCCGCCTTCTCACTCTCCTTCTTCTTCTGCTGCTGCTGCTCCGTCGTGGGGAGGTCCTTGAAAAACTCCTCGTCCGAGCTCACGCCGGGCACGTTGCGCATGCTCATCGACAGCTGCGGCAGCGTGCTGGCGTCCATCATGGACAGCTCCAGCATCGACATGGGGTGCCACATCGTCGGGCGCACCAGTTCCCACGTGGAAAACATCTCGCTGGCTTGTTGATTGCTCTCGACTTGGTCACCACGAACACAATTGGAGAATGACAAGGTCAAAGCTTGAGCCAAACGAGAGATTCTGATCCTCGTCGCGCGGCAACAGCGACACGAACTCCTTCTAGTCCATTCCAACGGCAGCATCGAGTTTTCTCGTTCTTCTAGGCATAGTGAACGGCAAGTTGAAGTGGTCTCGTTCATTCTGTATCTTCATTGGCGCAAATACAACTTAGTGTACGGCTGGTGTACATACAAACACCAAGTTGTTTTTCACGCGAGGGTATTCCTCGAAAAGAGCTCTTCATCGCCCCGTCCCCTCGCGCCCTCTTCGCTTCACTTCGATGTTCTGGCAACTGAGCTGTGGAGGGCTCTGTCTTGTGCTCATCATCTCCATAGGCCGGCGATTGTTTGCAGTCCACGCGCTCGAGCAGCGCGCGCGTCCGCAGCCTCGAAGTTTCGTGTTGGGTCGAGGGTTCCACCGTCCACTGTACGGAGCATGTTGGCTACTGCTGCTGCTTCGTGCGGCGTTTTTCACGCTAACCATCTCGAATCAATCCGAAGAACTGAAGATTCCGCTCAAAATGGCTACTTTTTGGCTGCTGGATATGCCCAGTGTAGCCATGACGGCGCTAAATGGCTACATTTTGCTGTTCGCAGTGCGTCTGGTGTTCCGACGACGGTGGCCCGGCACCACATCAAGTGGCAGTAATGGGGTCCTGGGTGTTGTATACGTGGCATTTTGCGCGTCACTTGTGGCGTTGGTGACTCTTGTGGCCGTTGACAGGGCACAACGAGATGCACGGGGGTTGGTGGTGCCCCAGTGGGTGACTTTTGGCTACTCGGCGGTTATCTGGACGACGCTGGGGCTGCTGGGGCTGAAGTACTGGGGACAAGCTGTGCGGATTCTGTGGAGATATCGACGTCGGAATCAATGGACTGCGTTGGACGGCGATGAAACGTCAACAAAGACGTCGTGGAGGCTGCCGGTTTTGGGAATCTCGTGTCTGAAGAGTTTGGCCATGTGCAGCACGCTTCTGGCAGAACTTTTGATTGTTCGCGGTATTTCGTGCTTTGTGGCTGCGTCACAGGATGAGGTGGGAGAAATGGACGTGACTTCGTGGCGAAGCGTCTTAGTGCACTACTTCAGTTGGGAGGTGGTGAGTGTAGCCATTGTGCTGCGAATGCTGCATCAGACTCCGATAGCTGTCCATTATCCTAGTGAAGAATCCAGGAATGGTGTGGCAGCATCAATGCAGCGCGTGGAAGCACCTTCTGCACCGGAACTCGATGGTGGCGAGATCCAGATCCAGTTCGAGGTGCCGCATGTGCGCGAGCTAGTCGCCGAATACGTCGTTCCTTCAAATGCGTCGCTACTGTTCGCCCGACGACGAGGTATGGAACTTGAAAGCAATGTGGAGACCCGCTACTGCAGAGAGCATCATGCTGGCGCACCATCAGCGGGGGCTGAGTACGTTGATTGCCGCTGTTGTCGTCACACAATTGATGATCGATTTTTAAGCAACGCTAACGTGCCGCTGCTCGCTGAAGAGCAGGAACCTCTTGATGATGAGACTTCTTGCACTAACTAGGATCTAAGTGATACTTCTTATCGCAAAAGTAGAGACCTATGGAAGTTAGTACAGTACGCGCAAGTTTTAGATATAATGGTACGTACATGTCCAAGTCAGTGGTAGCCAAATTGATGTTGTTAAGCTTGTGGAAGGCAAAGAAGTTCTTCATGAAGAATTGAATGCTACTTTTATGCACTAAGCAATACGTGTGCTTACGAAGTACTTCATATACAAATGCACAACACTAGAACACACAGCAACCACCACGGGGGTCGCCTTCTACGCTGAGATGACCGTGGTGGCTGTGGCAAGCGCAGGTCCTTCACCCAAAGCGCTGCTACTGGCGACGACCCGCACCGCGTACTCTCGTCCTGGCACCAGGTCGTGAATCGTGTGAGCCCGGAGCTCAAACTTGGAGATGCGCCAGGCCTTCGCCTCGTAGGTCGCAGGCAGCAGGCACGCGCCACGGCCAGGGTCGTTGGGGTCCACGGTGATCGTGCTGCTCGATGCTCCGTCCGTGATCGTCATGACTTTCATCACACAGCGAAGTGTCGAGGTCGAGGTGCTGGCGGTGGGGGAGTCGGCGACAACGAAGTAGTCCCCAGTACTCAAGACAGGCGTCAGCGGCGTCGTGGCGGTCAAAACACCGCCGGCCGTCAACTTCTGAGCGCAGGACTCGCACAACGCCGGCCTTGCGAGGTCGGAGCTCTCGAACACGCCGCTCGCAGCCGCCAGATTCAGGATGCTTGGGCTCAGCGCATTGGCCAACGCAGTTGAGGCACTCAGCGTTTGTCTGGCGAGAGGAGCGGCCAACGCGGCCGCGCACTCGTTGTCGGTCACAGCGCTGTTGACGTTGACTCCGATACGTCCTTGCCCACACTTCTCATCCAGCCCAGGTCCGTAGGTTGCGCGCTGGGCCACAACTGAGTCGGGAGGTGTGGCAGTGCACGTTTGATCACCAGCGTTCCAGTACAACAACGGGATATCGACTGGAGACGTAGCCACGGCTTGGTTCTCCACAACATCGTAGCCTGCAGACGGAGTAGCCACTGCTTGAGGGAACGTCACTGTGTAGGTTCGGCCGTAGTCGTACGTGGCCGAGTCATCGCCTTGCATTGAAGAGGTAGCTGCGGTGTAAGCTCCACCAAGCGCTTGAAGCGGAGTTCGCAGCGTACTAGTGAGGCTGGTTGGGTCCACGCAGCCTACCGATGTCCCTCCGTTGACAGTGAGAATAGCAACTTTATTGCGCGCAGCATGTGCAGCCGAGTTGGTCACCACAAGCGTCTGCGTCTCGACGTTCTCTCCGCATTGGCTCGCAAAGCCAGCCCCGAAGTCCCATTCAACACGGTACGCATCCGTGTTGCTGTCAGCGCTGCGCGGTGCAGTCCAAACCACCAGCATCCCATGCGAGTAATCGATGGTCTTGGCCTTCACGCGAAGGGACCGCGGCGCGATGGGGGGACGTGCTACCAGCAACAAACCGCTGGGGTCGGTAGCTTCTTGGAACGGACCGAAGCCCACGCTGTTGTACGCAGCTACTCGTGCGTGATACGTTCCAGCAGCGAGGCCGTCGATGACATACGCGAATGGCAGTCGCCCCACGTGCAGCTGAGCTCGGCCCTTCCGTTGCTCCTTGATCGTGACAACAACACCGTTGGTGACCACTACAGTGATCGGAGGAATGTCTCCCTGAGCTGTGATGAACTCGATGGTGACACCCTTGGCGGTCGCACTCGAGGAGCACACTGCAGTTTGAGTTGAGTCTCGGAAACGAACGTTAACTCGGCCCACGACACCAAGCGCCGTGATCGCGCTTGCTAGCGCGGTAGCGTCCGCAGTCCCCGAGATGACCGCTGTTTGACCTAGCAGCTGAAGTGTGAAGGTCATTGCAGCTGTGACTACAGCGTTGCCAGTCGAGACGCACACCAGTGATTGAAACTCCGGTATGGAGTCCACAGCAGCACGCGCTGCGATGGTGGTGGGGAGATGCGGGACACACGTTGTCAGCTCTGCGGTCGTACAGGCTAACAAGTTCGTTCCGGACACCTCGAGCTTATAGCCGAAGGGGGACTGTGTAGCAAGAGCCGACCGCCAGCGCTTGTGCTGGTTGCCACCGTACCTCCGTTGCAAGAAGGTCACTAGCCAAGTGTACCCCGCTGCAGTCAACTCTCGGCTCACCAGCACGTTTTCGATCGTTGGCAAGGCGGCAATCGCCGTGCGCATGTCCACAGCGGATACATCGTACAGAAGTTCGGCACTCCATTGACCGTCGAAACCCACGCGGAATGTGCCAGACAGGTACGTGTTCGTCCCCACGGTCGGAGCAGAGACCGTAATGGTAGCAACATCATCGGTCACACTTTGAGAAGCTGCTTCGAGCGCGTGAACCACAGCAAATGGCTTTGCAGCAGTAGGACTTGCACCGTGCAGCCACCACTCCACGCGGAACTCTGTCACCGGTTCCCCGCCGTCATGAGCAGGTCCGTCCCATTGCAGCAGCACCTGCGACTCAGACAACACATCCGCACGAGCAAGTCGCACAGCGTCCGGTAGCTGCTCCGCTAGTTGAAGTGATGCAGGCGTAGGTATGGACGCAACTCCCCACCCATTGGCATTGTGGGCACGCACGCGCGTGTAGATCGACACACCGCCGCCGGTAGCTAGTGATTTCGTGTCGAGAGCGATGCACTGGAAGGGAACGACGCTGACCTGCGGTGACTGCACCGCCTGCAACGCGTAGCCATTCACTGCCAATGCAGGGAACACGCGTGCCTCCATCTCCCTCGAAGGAGCTGGGAATTCAACGAACGTCACTCGCCAGTCATAGCCGTGCTTGTTTACCTGTCGCTCCACGTCCGCATTGCTCACAACGCTCAAAGTCTCCAGAGCAGCTTTGACATCTTCGTCGCTGGCGTCGAACGGGATTGCAGGCGTCGTTGGGGCCTGGTACACGGTGACAAAGCTGTCCTGGTCCCGCGTCACGGGCTGAACACTGGCCGTGCCACCGACGAACGCACTACAGCCGTTCGCACCAATGTCCAGAATCTGGAGAGTGGGCATCTTGCCGCGCACTTGCACTCCCATGAACTCCACCGTGTACTCGACAGTCGCTCGGACACCAGCAGTCACAGAGAGCGTCTGTTTGACGCGGACATCATCGATCCCTGCGAAGTTCTCAAGCTCACGCTCGAGGGTCAGCATGTCTCGAGACGCATCGCTTGAAAGCGGGCCGGAAGCCCACACTAGGCAGCCGACATCATCGTTGAGCGAAGATCCTCCATCACCGCCTGTACCAAGTGTTAGCGAGCTCACTTCATCTCCGAACTGGATGCGGAACCCGCCAACATTGTACGCGACAGCAGCCCCTGTCACTGTCAATACAACGCGCTGGATCTCGCGGGTAGCGCCTCCGTGCAGTAGATCTAGTCTCGGAGATAGACTGACAGCGGTGGTAGGGTCAGCGAGACTTCCAAGCTGCAACCGCGACGTAGCAGACGCCCGCGCACAGTCACAACTACTGGAACCGCATTTCCCACGCACGCGGAATGTAGCGAGCGCTTCGAGAGCTTCGTCTGCGACTCCGTCATTGCTCGAGGCGCGGCCTAGTCGGATGAAGTCTCCACAGCCGATAGTCATCGGTGTCACCAGCGTCACCTCTGTGCTGCTTCCAACGGTGCCAAGTTCCGTCGCGACACTCACAGCTGAGTCGCTACGGAAGAGTGGCAAGGGCTCGCGGCCTCCTGATGCATCGAGTCTAGCAACTAATGCAGCGATGCTTGACGCGCTGAGTGGGGTCCATGGGTCATCGGGTTCGCACAACGGAAGCAGTGCTGGTCCGCGGTGCAGGTAAATGGGGTTCCCAGCAGCGAGCTTGTAGGCCGCTTCGGCGCAGATCGGGGTCATAAGTTGCAGCGTCGAAGCTGTCGCTGCCATCACTTTAGCACGACAAGCGCCAGCGTCTTCCGGCGTGCTCCCGACGGAGATTTGTGTGTCCGCGATGACCACATCCAGCAGGCGATTGGCGAGCGGCGCGGACAGCGTGATGGTGTTTGTGTTGGAGTCAAACCCCGTGCTGGTGATGGCTGCTACCCCCCTCACCACGAAGACTGCCAACCCGGTGCCTAGCTTCGTGGCCGGATTGACGCACGAATGCACGACATCCAGGTTCAGCTTGTCTGCGTGCACTGCAGTCACTACAGCGTGACAAGCCGCCGGGTGCGAAGGCCCATTCGCAGCAGCGCCAACCGAGAGCTGCGTGCCCGCGACAATCGTTGTGAGTAGGTTCCCAGTCAGTGCCGCAGACAAGGTGATGGTCGACGCGGTTGGGTCGTACGCCACGCTGGTGAGGCCCGTTGTGGTGTCTCGTAGTTGCCAAGCCACGCTGCCGTCGAGACACACGCTTGCTTTCTCGTTGCGGATTCGCACCAGCTCTCCACGAGAAAACTTCCAATGGAGCTGGTCGGCTCCGTAGCCCTGCGTGCTGTCAGGTTGAAGACGGATGAGGAAGGCGGCGCTAGCCTCAAGCGCCTGTGCCGATGCCAATGCGTCTACTTGGTTGACCATGGAGCCGTGGAAGGACTTGGCATCCACAGCCGCGAGAGTGAACGTACTTCCAGCGGTAAACGGGCCGGTGTGGGCTGCTGTCGTAACGCGGGCGTACTTGGTAGTCGGAGGTAAATCCTGAACGATGGTGGAGTCCGCGAACTTGGGGCTAAGTGCTGCTTCGACACGGTAGCCGTCCACTTCCAGTCCGCCCGACGTGTCCACCTGATCAAACGACAGCTCCAGCAACTGGGGAGATAACGCACTGACCACGACGTTGTTCAGCGCCAGCGGAGACCTCGTGGGTGCGACGCCTAACGTGGACGCTGAGGCGAAGGCGCCCACGCCACGTTCGTTCGCGGCGGCTACGCGGACGAAGTAGATCGACCCGGTGTCGAGTCGCGGGATGCTGTACTTCAGGAGGCCGTCGTCCACAGACGTGTCCGATGTGCTCACGACTACAGAGCCGAACGCCACGGGGGCCTGACCAGCGGCGATACTCACGACAGCAGCGTTCGCATCGGCCAACGTACTGGTGAGGAGACGGTCGTTTGCCACGAGCAATGGGAAGGCGGGGGTTGTTCGCGGCACTTGCGAAATGAAGGTGACCGTCCACACGTAGTTGTTCGCAGTACCAGTCGACATGCGCTCGACACGCACCAAGCCGACGCTCGGCAGCAGCTCCAGCGCCTCCTGCATGTTGGAAGGAGTGACATCCATCGGCAAAGGCGTCGTACGCCACTGTGTGTACAGCTTGGCCCCCTCGATGGTGTCTCCAGCGTACGTCGTCGCGGCCATGCCGAGCGCAGTCGCTAGCATCCCAACGCCTTGGAATCCTATCGCATCGGCTAGAGGCAGTTGGGACGCTGTGAAGGTTCCTCCCGCCGCCACCAAGTAAGCCTGATTGTTTAGATACACCACGTCGCCTGCAGCGAGGATGCCAGTCAAATCTTCACTTGTCTCGAGGAATGGAGCGCCATGCTCCACGCTCACAGTGCCAGGCAGAAGCCTCCAAGGATACAAGTCACTACCGTCGCCAAACGACAAGGAGAAGAAGCCCCCAGTGATCGTGCCCGTAGTCGACACAGTCTGAACCAACGGTGCTCCGAACAGCGGCTCCGTAGCGGCTTGTTGGTACCATTCAACTTGGTATCCCACGACATCGACAGACGCTTCCGGCCATGAGATCAGCAGCGCTGTGCCCGGTGGCTGAGCTGCAGGGTCATTTGCAGCGGTGACTGCACTCGGTGCAGCAGGTTTTCGGCGCGGCATTTCACGTGCAGGCTGGGTGAGTACTGGGTCACCAGCGCCGACTTTGCCATTCACAGCAAACAAGCGAACGTAGGTCCATTGACCCGTAACCAAGCCACTGATGGTGTATCGGAAGGCTCCATCGATCGCCGCCACCAACGCACTCGCTGCTATCGTCACTTGTCCAAGCGCGTCGCCGTTCGCTCCGCTGTCGAACTCTGAAGACGGGTCCCACTCGACGACATACCCCGTGACCGGAGCTCCTCCATTGAACGCTGGAGGAGCGTAACTCACCAGGAGAGACGTAGGTCCAGCAAGCGTTAGAATGGGAGCAGCCGCAACGTTGAAGGGTGATGTTGGTGCCGAGGGAGGCTCGTAAGGCACAGTAAGCGCTGTCGGAGCCGTCACGCGCCGAGGTCCGAACCCCAGCGCGTTGAAAGCTGCTACTCGAACGAAATACGTCGTGCCAGGAGAAAGCCCCTTGATGACATACTCGTACGGGACTGGAGTGGCTGCATCGACGTTGGTGATCCTCCCACAGACCGTCCTCCCGCTCCCAGTTGATGTCGGACAGTACGTCGCTCCAGACAAGCTCGCGGCCGGCGTTCCTGCCGTCACGGTGACCGTCACCTTCCCACCCGCGGCATACAGTCGACTCGTGTACGTCAAAGCGGGCACAGTGCCTAACTCACTCAAGAACGTGATCGTCCACGTGCACTGGTTCTTGGTAACGCAGTTGTCGCGCGTGACAACCACATCGCCGACATTCGGCAGATTGCGGAGCTCTTGTGCCATGTCGACGTCTGAAATCGATGCACTCATGGCCGACGTGCTGAACGCGCCTTGGATCTGGCAGTACGGACAGGCTGTCCTCGTATCCAGCGTCAGTCGGAACGAGCCTGCCACGCTTCCGCTCGAGTCCGACGCCGTGCTGATCGTTTGGATCTGAGGGAGCGTGTTCGCGAACTCGGTCGTGTCGATCCACTCGACGAGATACTGCGTCACAGGCGACCCGCCGTCGCCATTCACGTCTGTCGGGAGGGATATCGTTGGCGGGGGGAACTGCACGCGGAGTGCGCTTACGCGTGTGGCAGGGTCTTCTTCGTTCTCGGGGGTTAACGCGGACAGAAGGACGTTCGGGTATGGCGGTGGGTCGCTCGAAGTGATCGGGGCGAGCGCGATGCTGTCACTCGGAACGCCGTAGCCCAGTGAGTTGTGAGCTGTCACTCTCACGTGCGTCGGGACACCCATGGTGAGCCCTGTGGTGAGCCGGTGGACGTACGTCTCTCGGGCGTCGAGGGGCAATGTCTTACCGATAATGTCCGCACAGTCGTGTCCTGCTGCAACTGTGATTGTCGATGCTGTAGGAGCAGTAGGCGCGACTTGTAGCTGACAAGAGACTGTTCCAGCGCCGACCATGACCCAGTCACCAGCAGCAAGACCCAGCGTAAGCCCCACGCCCCCGCTGACAGAGAGAACATTGGCTACAGCCGCAAAATCGGTGATGCAGGTCGCACAGAGCTGTCGTGTCAACCAGAGCGAAGGGACCTTGGTGGCTGAAGGCGTCACGATTGCGGTCTGTTTGTCTGAAGACAAGAAGTCTGCGCGTGCGTCCCACTCGACTCGAAACCAGTCGACGATCTCCAGTCCTGACCAGCTATTCGGGTCGCTGAACGCCACGGTCAGCGTGTTGCTGGTGAACCCCAACGCGTTCGAGGTCGCTCCAGCCACGCCTGCCCCGAGTAGTTGAGTCGGCACTGTAAGCGTGGGGGCGGCAGGTAGCTGTCGCGTGACTGCCACCGTCCCCGCGGCGTTGCAAGCCTCGATACCCGGTTCGCAGATGAAGGTGGCGGTCTGAGACGCGCCATAACCTTCGCGATTTTGAGCTCGAACGCGAACTGTGTACTGCGTGTTTGCTGTCAGAGAACTGAGCATCGCCGTTTGCGGGTCGCTTGGCACTGCACTCGGCAATACCACGACAGATCCATCGGTAGTAGAGTCGTACAATGCCTTCAAATTGAAGGCTTGGGCAGAGAAGGCATCACAGCCGTGTCGTCGCTCCAAGTTATAGACAACTCGAGAACCAGTCCACGCGGTGCTGATGAACGTTGTTGGATCCTTGCTCACAGTGAGGATGCACGCTGGAGACGCGCTGCTGAGCAGCACCAACTGCCCACTCGTCAACGCAATGTTCGCCTTAAGCGTGAGCGTCGGTGCCAACGTAGCTGTTCCACCTGTGAGGACTGTCACGCAGCCCGTGCACAGCAATGGTTGCGGGCCAAACGCTGCCGTCGAGTACTCAACGAGATACTGCGTGACAGGCGCTCCGTTCGAGGAAGTTGGTGCTGTCCAGACAACATTGAGCGTCGTATGATCAGCGCGATTGCTTGCCACCGTCACAGCGATCGGCGCTAACGGCGGAGCTGCAGGAGCAAGCGCTGCACTACCAGCAGCGCACGGTATGTCATGACACAACGCAGTAGCACGAAGCGGAGCCCCAAGCCCTACCGAATTCAGTGCCGCAACCCGCACGGCATACGCCACACCAGGCTTCAAAACGCCCCCGTTGAGCTCTGTATTCGTCCAGACGTTGCCTGAAACATCGGCGCACCCTCCAGTAGCGTCTGCCGCGACGACTTCAAGCTGAGCGACGTCGGCTACGTGCGCGGCGGAGCTACCAGAAGCGCCGGTAGCACTCGACCCTGAGAACGTGATGCGGAAGTGGTTGATGCTCCCAGCCTCGACATCCAGAGAGACGTCCACCCCGTCGTTATTTATCAAGCCCGACACCGCAGTGGCCAACGCCACTGCGTCCGTCGAAGCTGGAATGCACGCCGTCATCGGCTCCACATGAATCGTGTATGAACCCGTTGCTAGAGGGCAAGTGCTTCCGCCACTTGCAGCAGATACGAACCACACTGGTAGCGTGTTGGCGGGGAGTGTACTTACCGCTGCCACTTCGAAAACGCACCCAGCGCCGAGCTTGTCAACCATAAAGCGCGAGTTCGTGCCCAACACCGACTGCAAAGCTGAACCAGTGTAGGCGATGGTGCCGCTGCTACCCGTTGGGACTGCAAAGCTTAGCGAGCACGCAACACAGACCGACTGCGTGAAGGACGAGGTCGAAAGCACAAGGCGGAACGACCCTGTTGAAGGGGTAGTCAGCGACAAGGACTGAACTTCAGCCCCCAGTCGGAACATGCAGCCAGCCGCCGAGCACGTGACCGCAGCTCCAGTCGGGTCGACCATCCGCACGTCGTAAGAAGTCGCGGATTGAGCATTCGGCGTTGCCGAGGCCTCCCACCAACTGAGACGGTAGTGCGTAATTGTAGCGCCACCGTTGCCAGCCGTGAATCCTAGCGCGTCCTTCGTCGGCTCGACAAAGTTCACTTCGAGCAGCGTTGGCTGGTCGACAGAGCTCACTTGCATCGTCACAGCAGTCGGACGGTAGGGAGGCAGAGCCCGTGGGCTCACACTCTTCACGCCTGCTGCTACAGACACGACCGCCGCGTCCTCTGGCGTCGCAGGTGTACTCACCGTCAAGACTTGTCCGAGCACTGGGGAGCCGTAGTTGCCGTTGTAAGCTGAGACCCGCACAAACTGCTTCGTGTTGGCAGGTAAGCTGCCGATCGTGTACGCTACCCGGCCATCCGCGCCGACAATGGACGCAGGAACGACTTGCGAGTTGGCTGCAGCGGTGGCGTAGTTAGTTCGCGTACCGCCACTGCTGATGGATCCCGCTCGGCATGACGCGAAGTCAGGCGTTGAGCTCCACTCTACAAGGTACTTTGACGTCGAAGGTACCAACGACGGTAACCAGCTCACACCAAGTGACGCCACATCGACGATTGAGACGCGCACGTCGCGCGGACCCGTAGCCGATACAAACCGCGGTCGGATCGACAGCGACTCGTCTTCGATTGGCGTCACCACCTCTGAAATGGTTAGTGTGCTTGGTCCAGCGTGTGTCGCTGTGAGCGCGCCAAGTTGGCTGGCGCGTATCCCATCGACTGATGCCGAGCGGAAGGTGATACTCCACACCAGCACGAAATCGTTCAGCGTGTTCACTCCACTGTCGTCGTACGGCGTGGCACTTGGTCCCTTCGAATAGTCCGACCGCTTTACCGACAGCACTCCAACAACTGCAAGGCGCTGCAACGCGCTCTGCATCTCCAGTGCACTTGCGACAACTGCGATTGACGCTGTTGTCGTTGTAGGGTAGTTGGCGAAGGCTAGCGTGAACGTTTCGGTGGCCAGGGTCGACTCGACCAGGGAAGTTCCCTGCACCGTTATATGCGTGACGCGTTCGTGCGCGTCCACCGGCATCGCTGTTGCTGGAACGCCGTAGCCTCGAGCGTTGTAGGCTACAACAGACACGAAGTAGTCCATGCTCGAGCTCAGCCCCATTATTGTATAGTCGAATGCCGCATCTCCATCGTCCGCCAACACGACGTCCGAGCCTGCAAAAATGCTTTGGAGATCGAAACTCGCGCTAACGTCCCATTGAATCTTGTAGTGCGCCACACGAGCCCCTCCGTCGAAGAGCGGCGCCTTCCAGGAAACACCAAGCGAGGTGGCCGATAGAGACGCTACTTGAGCACTTTGGACTTCCAAAGGTGTTCTCGCCGCCGGCTGAACAGCTCCCGGTGCAGTCACGAATCGGCTCGTAAACAGGTCGTTGGATGCCGCAATGCGCACGATGTAGTTAGTGGTATTACTGAGTCGATTCAGCGTGGTGTGCGTGGGCAGCCCTCCCTGCACGAGCTCCTGTACCTCCGCACACGGCGTTATACCGGATAAAGACCCACCGCACGCGCTGGGAGTAAACGTACGACTCGAGTCGGTTCTCACTGCCAGCAGAGGCAAATCATCCGTTGAGCTGGCGAACGTCACATCCCAATACACTCCGTAGCGCATCGCCGGATAGATCGAGCGCTCGATGATTTCTCCTGTCACCGTCACCAACACCTCGCCGACAGTCGATAGCCCCTCAAGCGCGACGCGCACGTCGTCTGCTGTAGCGCTGACCGCAACCGCAGGAGTCGACTCCCCACCAACGCTCAGCATCACGGAGCCTCCGAGATCAACGGGCGATCCGGTGTAGATGAAAACGCGCTGGACCTCATTCTGTGGCACCACCACAACAGTGGAGACAGCATCCGAAGTCATGCTGCTGCCGTCCACGCTTCCTTGCACCAGCTCGGTCACGCTCAGTGCTACAGCCGACACAAACTCGGGAGATCGATCCGAGCTGCCGCTCGTCTGCTCAGCGATCGCAATGATCGGCACGTCGCCGACTGCATCACTAAAGGTGACAACCCACTCGAAGCCGAAGCCATCAAAAATGCCGACGCTGTTACGACTCACATTGGCGATCGCTCCCGGGATGCTCAGCGCAGAAGAGAGGGCTCCGCGCAGGTCTTCCCTTGATGCGTTGCCCAGCACAGTGGCAGACGCTGTTTGGTCTCCGATTCGAAGTGTGAGCTGTAGTCTCCTCTGGGATAAATCGCCCAGAGAACTGTCCGCTTTGATGAGTTGCTGCTCTGCGATTCCTCGGCGCGCAGCGAACTGAACCGTGTAATTCGAGATAGAAGAACCTCCTGTGCTAAGCGGCTGGGCCCACGACACCAGTAGTGTGCTGGGTGATCGGGGCTCAACGTTCACATTTCGCGGAGCGTCTGGGGGGATCTGGACCACATAACGAGCTGGTGTCGACGCGCGGGTCTCACCAAACACGTTCCCCACCCCATTCCATGCTGAAACACGCACGTGGTATCCGATCCCAGGCTGCAGTCCAAGCACGGGGTAGTGAGCCATTCCGTCGTATCCGATGGTCAGGTCTGTCGTGTCCACCACAGCAACACCGTAGAACTCGCTGGTCATGGCAGGGAGTCCGCCGCTTTGAGCGCGCGTGGTAGTGCACGAAGTCGTGGCGGTCGTCACGGAGCTCGTGAGGTCGATACCGAGGCAATTCACAAGCGGCAGGTTTGGTCCCAGACGCGACTTGTACACGATCGTGTACACGAACCCCACGGGGGTAGCGCTTTGGCGCTTGAACACGTCGATATCGCCGACCAAGTCATCAGCCTGGTTGATCTGAGCAAGGGCCTGTTTTACAGACGTAGCGGTGACATTTGCTGGCAGAAGATCAGTCTGCTGTTGGTCGTACACAAGTCGGAAGAAGCCCCCGAGTGTCCCGGCAGTCGTGGCCACTTGCACAACTTGTTGCTCGAAGCCGTTGAAAGCTTGGACGACAGTTGCGGACGCGAGAGCGGCTCCTGTCCCGGTCAGCGACGTTGACACTGAGACCGTTTGCGACGTACTAAACTGCGACAGCAGCTGACTGCTGTCGACGGAGACTTTGAGCAGAGGAACGCTGCCAAACACTCCACCACCGATGGAAGTATCGGCTCGGAACGGCGCAGTCAGGAATGTCACGAACCACGCAAAGCCAAACCCAGCAGCAACTCGACGCACGGTCACTTGGCCTATGGTCGGTAGCGCCTCCAGTGCATCCGTCAGAGCGTCGGCCGACACATCCCACGGCAAGCTCGGAGTGACGGAGTCCAGGAACGCTAGGCGGAAAGACCCCAAGATGTCGTAGGCGCCTGCAGACAGCAGCAGCAGTTGCGTCGTGGACTCAGCAAACAGCACTTGGTTGATCACACTGGCTGCGATCGCTGCTGCCGTCAACCCCTTCGCGACTCCATCCAACACGCCCGGGATCACTGCGTTTAGGTCCATAGCGTCCCACTCGATCTGGTACTGCGTGACATCGGCTCCACCGTCCTCGAAGCTGTCGCTTGACGTGTTGAAAGATACGACAAGTCCTCGGCCCACCGAGGGTTGAGCTGGCCCAACGAACACGTCGACTGGAGGGTCCGGCAGGGTCTTGGGCACTTCGAATCCGGGCACGACTGGGTAACCAGCCTCCAGCGAGTAGCCGAACGAGTTGTAGGCGTAGACGCGCACGTAGTACGGCGTGCCGCGGTTAAGCGTCCCGATGACAGACTCGCACGGAGTTAGCAGACAGTCAACGCCGGGGTTTGCTACCGGTTTCCGCTCGTAGCCGAGAGAGCTGCCCACGGAGCTTTCTCCAGTGGCGTCATCTCCCGAGTCAAACGTAGGCCGCGGGTCCCATTCAATGCGATAGTGCGTGATCACATCTCCACCATCGCTCGACGGGTGTCGCCACCGAACACGAAGAGTAGACGCGTTGTCGGCAAAGAGAGCGACATCGCGAGGTGATGCAGACTTCTGCTTGGGCGGGGCCAATGTCAACGGCGTCGCCATTGTCGGGGCGTTGCATCCAAGCGAGTTGCACGCGCTCACGCGCGCCGAGTACGCCGTACCAGGAGGCAACGCGTCCAGAACCAGCGAATACGTCAGGTCTGTAGCATTGAACGCCGTGGCGGGGACGACCTTCGAGTGGAAGTCATTCGGTAGTACTCCCGGGACAGTCCACCCGAGCTGAGCGGGGTAGTTCCCATTCGCACCGGGGAAGTTGGCTGACAGCGTCAACGTCGCTGTGCCAGCCGTGACCGACACCGCAAGTACCCGCCAGAATCCCACCACAACACCAGGCTGAGAGATGGCAACAAACATGCCCACGGCTGCGCTTGCTGCAGCGGCGTCGGTGCTCGTCACCTGAGCCGATCCCTGCGCCGCTGTCACAGTAACCGCACTACTGCCGACCGGAGCTGCGAGCTGCGCGCCCACGTTGGTAGTGAGAGTCGTTGCTTTCAGCTTCGTTGAATCAATCGTCAACGTCTTCCCCGACACTGCGGGGGCTTCTGACAGGAACGTCACCGCCCACTGGTACCCTCCGCGAGATGCAAACGATGTTCGCTCCACCTCCACACTGCGTAGGGCTGGTAGTGCTCCCAGACTGTCCTCCAGCTCTGCCTCGCTCACATCAACAGGGAGCGGCTCGGTGTACGCTCCGCTGTACTGCACTCGGAACGTGCCCTTGACCACATCCGTCGCGTCCGTCCCAAAAACCTGTAGGATCTGAACTTCGAGCGGCGAGGTGTCAGGACTTTGCGGCTGGAACCAGTCGACCACATAACTCGTCACGGCGGCGCCGTGGGTATCCGCTGGCGCGACACTGACCCACGAAAGCAGCAAACTGGTGCACGATGCGGAGGTTGGTAGGGCCGAAGACGCAGGTCTCACACTCAAAGCGACGCCACCCCCAGCGCCAGCAGGCAATGGAGTTGGCTTACTGCGCGGCACCTCGAAGGAAGGCACTGGCTGTCCAATCGGCCCCACACCCATGACATTCTCAGCGCGAACCTGCACAGCGTACGCGGCACCAGGCACCAGCGTGTCGACTGTGAGCTTGTACCTCAGAGACGTGGGGTGCGCTGCAAGGAAGAACGCCGGCGTCTCACGGAAGCTACTGAAAGCAGCAGAACTCGACGTACTGCCCGGTTGATCCAGACGCCGCCACGCGACGACGTAGTACGTGATGATCGCTGCGTTATTCGTTGCTGGGGCGTCCCACCACAACCGGAGACTGGTAGGAGATCCAGCAACCAGCCGCAGCTCGACATTCTGCGGGGCTGCAGGAACAGCCATCGGCTTCAACGACGCCGTCGCGCTCGGAAGCCCAAAGCCCGCGGAGTTCTTGGCCAGCACTCGTACCGAGAAGCCCGGTCCATCCACGTCGCCCACGTCTCCAGGTGCGTTCGGTGCAGTGGTCGCCGCTGTCTGTGTAAGGCCTGAAATGAGGAACTCGTACGGGTCTCCACGCTTCGGTACATCAGGAGGCAAGAACTGAGCAGGGATGCTGAATAGACTCACGGTGCTTGTGGTGCTCTCCGCTGTAGTGCACTGCATGCCGTTAGCTGGGAGCTGGGCGGTTCCTTTTGAGCACACCATGTACGCTTTGGACCCCACGAGCTGAGAGACGCCGACCGTGATGCTCGACACCGATCCAACAATTGAGTTGAAGGCGATTGTGTAGTCTCGCGAGTTCGCGTTGAGCGCTGAGGTCACAGTCACATCTCCTGCTCCATTCAGCGCCTGGAGTGCCGCCTCCACGTCAGAATACAGAGCGGCCACAGGCAGTGGGCCGGTGGTTTGCGTCCCCAGCGTCAGCGTGAACGTGCCTCCGGTGTTGGTCGTTGCGATCTTTACGACATGCACCTCAGGCGAGCCGTACGCTCCATACGTCCACCACTCGACTTGGTACTGGACAACCGGCGCGCCACCATCATCGTCTGGAGCGTTGAAGTGCACAGTAAGCGCGTCGACGGCGCTGATAGTCAAACTGATGTTCGTAGGCGGCGAAGGTTTCGAGCCGTGCGTCGTGACGGTGAACGGACTCTGCATGATCGCGTCCGACCGATGGAATAGCCGCGCACTCGGCACCACGCCTTTGGGCTGTGTGTGCGACTGCCAAAGCAGCGAGATGGAGGCCACGCCCGCGTTCTCCCGATACTCCAGCGTGACCGCCGTCAAACGGTCCTTCACTAAACTCACAGAGGCATTCGCTGGGAACTCCACCGCTGTTGAGGACTCAATGTCGTAGTCGTACTGGTCAATCACAAGCTGATTCTCGATCCAGAGCCGAGCGCCGTCATTCACTTGAATGAAGAAGGTATAATCCTCGCTGAAGGAAGGCTTGATGTACCCCTGCCACCGCACGCTCACGTACTCTCGACTTGTCGGGGTGATCCGGTCTTCCTTCCACACAAAGTCGATTTGCGAGTCCACTCGCTCCAACGTCGGCGCGCCGTACAGCCAGCGGTTGTCGAAGTAGCTACCCAGAAGCCCCCGAGGCGCGACATACCGAACGTCGAGTGAATACGTCGCCTCTCGAGGTGTGTCGTAGACAGCTTGGTACGTCGCGCCGCCAAGATAGCTGACATCGGCCACCACGGTGGAGGCACCACGTAGCACTGGCACAAACGAGTGGCCTTCACGTCCGCTAACAGACTGAACCGCGATGGCTTCTCTTGTCGTTGTGCTTGGACACGTCGGCGTGACTTGAATCCGCACGTGGTCTCCGACGAGCAAATAGCCTTCCGCGTAGAGCAGTTCGAGGTCCTCGTCATCCTGGGCTTCCGTCGACACAAGAGTGATCTGCCAGGCATATCCTCCGTTCGGTCCTGATGCCGGGGTACTCACACTCGCCGTGTGGATTCCATCCAACGCTTCTATGGCGTTTTTCAGTGCACCCGCGCCCACATTCCAAGGCAGCATCGGCGTCACACTGCCACGGAATGAAAGCGAGAACGTGCCACTGATCTGCGAGGCTGCAGTGCTCTGAAGCTGCTGCGTGCGAAGGTAGTCGCATGCTGTCACTTTGGCGGTGCCACTTAACTGCGAAGTGTCCACGACGAGCGCTGGCAAGTCTCCAAGCTCAGCAGCGAATTGAATTCGGTACGTGTAGCCCGCACCCGCGTTGCTCTGCTTGTACACGTTAGCCGTGTTGCTCGATGCGCCTTGATAGATGCCAGACAACGTGATGCTCGTCGCTGTAATGGCAGTGATCGAGAAGACGGGGCCGCTGAGAGATCCCACACGAATCCAGTCGCCCACTACGAAGTCAGGAACAGTTAAAAAGCTCGTCGAAGTTGTCAGGACGTTTGAGGTTTTCGTGGCGACGGCTGTTCCTGTCGCCACCAGCGTTTGCACGTCGGGCGTGTCGACCGTAACAAACCCGCTGAGTGCGCTCAGAGCTTCTAGAGCAGCCTCAACAGTCTGAACGCCTGCATTCCATGGCAAGGCCGCCGTCTTCAGTCCATTCAGTGCCAAAGTAAACGTGCCCGTGAGCTTGGTCGGTGGTCCAGCACTGCTACTCGTCTCCACGACTTGTAGCTCCTGCAGCGGGGCTCCTGTGACTCCTCCCCCGTCCCATCCAGCAGATTCCCATTGATGTCACGCGCCTCGATGATGAAGCTCGATCGCGAGTGAAACCTGCCTGAATGAAGTCCGTCCTGTCCAACAGCATTGACTGAGCCCGGTGTGAACGGGGTGCTGCCATCCACAGCGGTGCATTGGGCTGGAACGAGTGCGCCGTGGGCTACGATCGTGACGAATGGACTGAGCCCATTCAAGACCACGGTCACGGCTACTTGGCCATCAGGGGTGGCCACAGCAACGAGCGTGTTCGACAGTACAGGCGCCAACGCTGGAGTGTCACCGACGAGTCTCGCGTGGCGCACGATCTGCCCTGGCGTGTACAAAGTGGAGCTCCAAAACGCAGTCTGAGGCGTTCCTGCGGTTGCTGCGACGAACGTGACAGCCCACTGGCGCAGCGTTGATGTGGCCGTAACCTGGGAGACGCTGACACCGTTGGCCCCAATCGACGGCAACAGGTTCAGGAAGCTTTGAAGCGTAGCCGCCGGCGCGTTGTACGGGATCAAGTCCGTCACGTCCGCGCCGAACTGTAGCTGGAAAGACCCGCCTGTCAGTGGAGCGGCCGACGTCAACGTCACCAGTTGCTGCTCATTCACGATAGGTTTGCCCAGGGTGGCCGAAGTCTTGATATGTTCGCGGGACTGTGGAGTCTGCACAGTTGCTGTCAAGGTCGCGCCGCTAGCTCCGTTGCCGCTGTAGAGATTGTTGACGGTTTGGACCAACTCCAGCTCCAAGTTCGGTGGCAGTCTAGTGTACGTGATCATGTAGTCAAACCCGTTCAGCGCGTTGGGGGCTCTTGTCACGCTGATGGCGGTGGTCTGCAATGTTGAGTTGGAAGCACCGGCTGCGAATACGGGCAGGCTCAGCAGCGCGCGCTGCACGTCTGTCGCATTGGCCTCAAACACCAGCGAGGCAGTGGTTTGTCCGAACAAACGCAGTGCGAATGTACCGCCGCGGCTCGTGCCTGGGGCCACAAACGCGGACGAAACCTTGTGTACTTCCGGCGCAGTCTGCGCAGTCACGACCACCGTATGAGGTCCCGACAGCACGGGCGTGTACGAGACGTTGTACAGGCCTTCCGACAGGTAGTTGACACTCGACACCTGCGCTACTTGCGTGCTCAAATACGTCGTCCCTGACGGGAAAACCTGCACCTGCAGCGCGTTGTTGTCGCTTTCCTGGTTGTTCCCATGCGTGTCCTTCATCTGCACGAAGAACGAGGCAAGAACGCCTGAGGTAGCAGCATACAATCCAGCACCGAACGCTGTGCTCACGCTCGGATTCATGGTGCCAGGGTCCACTTGAACGGTCTTCGGGAACCCGTTAATCATCTGCGCCGCGCGTGGTCGTGTGAGCGTTCGGATAATCACTTGAGCGTTGTTCCCTGTCAGCAGGCCAGTGTAGGAGGCCGTCAGACTTAACGCCACGGTCTCCGATATCTGCTTGAAAGTAACGAGCCACCGACAGCCTTGCGAGGCAGCTCCGTTGACACAGGAGAGCGACGCGGCCACGTTTCCCACTCCGACAGTCGAAAGAGCCCCCAGCGCCGCCACGACGTTAGATGCTTGCGCGTTGTAACTCAGCGCTGTGGTTGTGCGTCCTCCCACTACGAGGTAGAATGAACCGCCGAGCGCAGAATCCGCCTGCGTGATGACCGCCTGAACTGCGTTGATAGCTGGCAAACGCACGCTGAGTCTGTACAGACCTTTCACGTATGGCACCATTGCGACTGTGTGTCGACCCGTAGTGTCTCCAGCCTTGAACACGGGGACAAAGTCACTGCTAGCTCCTCGATAAGCGTCTTGCAGCGGGACATCCATGGCATCAAACAGTCCCGAAGTGAAGTGCACGCGATGAACTTCGCGACCGACAGCGAGTTGGTCGCCACGCTGCAACGGGAAGTCGCTGCTGCAAGACGTGAGTCCGCTGGAGTTTTGCACGACGGAGCAAGTGCCAAGGTAGCTCCAGTCCGTCGGCGCAATGGCGGAGATGTCAAACTGTGAGCCAGAGAAAGGATCGCAGCCGTTTGCCGACACAACGATGACTGCGACGGCTGCTGCTACCGCGTCGTAGGGGCCTGCAACGCTCTCAGTGACGAAGAAGCAGTCCCGACTACGAGCCAACGTGCCGCTGTTGGCGTTGATCACTCGGAACCTCACACCCGCTTCCAGACGACTCGCCACGTCGACGTTCAACGTAAGCGTGCGCGTACTCGCCACGAAGCTGACCGCACAAGACTTGCAAATGTACGTTGGGTCGAGTTGGATAGCAGCCCCGGAAGTGACGTCGTTGATGCGTCCACTCAGCGCCCAGCCGCCAACGCCGCTCATCGACACCTCAAACGAATCGCTTCCGCTCTGGAAGCGGCGGTTCCCGAGCGTATCGTGCGCCTCGAGCTGGAACGTCATCGTGTCCAGCGCATTCACCACGATGGGCTCGTTGCCTGCCGTGGTGGTCATCAGACCGTCGAACGAGTTTCGCACTTGGCTAGCGTTGATAGCTCCTGGATACGCCTGAATGGTGAGCGGCGTGTTCACCAGAGCGGTGGACGTAAAGAGTGACTCGGAAGGCACGACTGAGCGTGCCAAGCCTGCGTCCAAGCAGCTCCACTCGAGCTTCACGAACGACTGCGCGTCCTTGGTGCGATAGCTGATCTCCACGTCGTAGAATTCTCCTTCTTCTAGGTCGATAGCCAACGAGTCGAACTTGCTCATGGCTGAAGACACAATAGGACTAGCGAACAGATCGAGTAGCACTTGTCCATCCACAGTGAGCACCACGGCGTTATCAGCCCGCAACGAGAAAGTGTGTGGACCGGAGACCGCAGCGCGTAGCTCGCCCTTCCACCGGATCGAGTAGTTCTTGTTGGGGAATGGGTCCCCTAGTGGGGATGTTTCTCCCCAGTTGAACGCTACGAGCGCGTCTTGGCGACTCAAGTAGGCGTCTGCGAAGTCCGCCGTAGCGAAATACGTCGCCCAGAGGCCGCCTGCCTGTCGTCGAACCAGCGACAACGTGTACAGCCCAGTCCGCTGTGGCACAAAACTCAGAGAGAAGATGCCGTTTGTGTTTGGTTGACGCTCGGTGACCGTGACGGGGTACGCTTCTCCTTGAACTGTGGGCGGATCACCAGCAAGAGGACCAGTTAGCTGTGCGACGAAGGCATTTGGACCCAACTCGGTGCTTGACTCGAGGAGATTCCCGAATCTGTCGATGGCTTGAACCGTGAACCACTCGGTGACTCCCTGCGTCACGACAGTCGGAGCTGTGTGCGTACTTGTCGCTCCACTCGCCACCGTCGGCTGCACCTGGAATGTTGGAGGGCAGAATGTCGCCTGGCCTACCACCGTCACGCCCAGAGCGTACGTCCCGCTGACGATCGGCGTGGCAGTCACGTTGAACAGACCCATACGCGAGCCATCGTAGACAAGCGACGTGAGCCCTTTAGTGGTCTCAGTCATTTGCGCCACCAGAATGCCGTCGCGCACTTGGGCTACTGCGATCAACGGTTGGTCGCCTACATTGTTGAAGGTGATCGCCACCGCGGTCAGCGGCGTCGTGGTGGAGCAGACTTGAGCTGCTGTATTCGTGACTACTACGCCACCAGCTCTTGTTACGCTCTTCATCACATTGAGCTGCGTCTGCAGTGCGCTTGGCGCTGTAGTAGCTCCGACAGTGATCCGCTCCCCGGCAAACACAAGATCGAACAACGCGGTGGCTGCAGCTGCAGCGGTGACTTGGCAGACGAAGGTCTGGACTTCCGCGTTGGAGATCCGCACGGGCGTCGCGCTCGGAGCGACGCCCTTCACGGCCTCTGTGACGTAGACGTCGCTACTCGTCGCGCTCCACACGAGCATCGGGACGTCCGCCGGGGTCTGGAACACAATGTCAAGCTTGCGCGGAGAGGCTACGCTGCACACTGGGGTGAACATTGCGGCCGTTGAAAGCTCTGCAGCTGGGCGGCGCACTCCGTCCTGCTCTGACACAGCGTAGACTCGAACTCCAGCTGAAATCGAATTCAAACTCGCTTCGAGCTCGCTGAGCGACGCGTCCGGTCCAACCGCGACGCTTATCCCTCCATACGTGAGCGTGAACGCCTGACTCCCACGACACAAAAGCTTCTGGACTTCCTGCACTCCCGGGTACTGCAGCGTTGTCGTCATGGTCACCGTCGTGTCGCTTGTGGTCACGGAGCGATTGTTGCCCACCGATCCCCGCACCAGCTCTACAGTCTCCACAAACGGGGAGTGCTGGCCGTCATCGTGCATGAAAACCCCCGAAAAGTCCGGCACGAGCTCTGGCAGATCGCCCGAGTGGCTGATAAACGTCACCGTCCACTGCACGAGCGTGACCAGCTTCGCCGAGGCCGGCTCCGTTGTGATGTCGAACCAGTCTCGAGTCACCGTCACTTGATCCACAAGAGACAAAGCCTCCAGCGCGGTCTCCACATCCGAAGCCAACGCGTTGAACGGTAGCGCGACTGTAGACTCGCTACTACCGGGCAACGAGAGCTTGAACGTTCCCCAGGCCGGGTAGATGCCGCTCACTGAGTTGACCGTGTTGTCCTCGCCCACCACGGTCAGCTGCGACCCACTGGGCGTTGAGTATGTTAGCGGCGCTACATCTCCAAGCAGTTGGGTGAACCTGATGAAGAGCCGAGACGCTGGAGTTTGCGCGCAAACTGTTGTTTGAGCCGCGACCTCCGCGACTACCGTCACAGCCGACCCCACCAGCGTGGAGAGCGTTCCAGCCAGAGCCGTCAGTGTAGTTGTAGCAGCCACGTCCACCGGCGTTCCCCCTTGAAATGCCACAGCGAAGGACCCGGCCAAAGCGACGGCAACAGCTGAAGTGCACTTCAAAATCTGCGTCTCTTGTCGTACAGAAACCGCGCCACTCGTGACGCGGGTCACTGTGGCTCCGTACGAACTTGTCATGAGCGGCAAACTGCCCGAGGCCTGCGTGAAGGTGACGAGAAACGCGTGCGTCAGCGTCGCGGACACGTCGGCGGCGTTTTCTGGAGTCACGGTGACGCCTCCAGTCGAGACGGTGCTCAGAGTTTCAAGCGCAGTTTTGATATTCGCGAACGAGCTGCTGGTGGTCAGTTGGCTGGTGTCGGGAGACCCACGAAAGCTCAGAGTGAACGGAGTAGCAGTCACGAGCACCCGCTGCACCTCCTGCACCGGTGCTAGAACCACAGCTCGCAGTCGGATCGCCTGCTGCTCAAGACGACGCGCGTCCTTCAGCTGCACCTGGAAAAACAGAGGCTTTCCTGCCTCAATGGCCATGTTCTGAGCAGCAACGCTGTAGTTTTCGGTACGCCAATCACCAGTAGCTGATAGAGAACTCGCGCCGTCGGTACTGTCGTCGGCTACGAGGACGGTGAATGGGCTTCCCTGAACGTGGGTCGCTCTATCCCATGTCGTGACTGCAACCGAGTACGAACCAGCGTAGTGAGGCGTATACCACACGGGGTAGACACCTCTAGCCGCCGTGTACGCCACCTGGAGAGGGTTCGCGTACAGACTCAGCGCGTATCCGTTCGTGTACTCCACTGCGAGGTGGGCGTCGCTCCACTCGAGCAAATACGACAGGAACGTCACTCGCCACTGGTAGCCACTGCCAGCTAGCGCGCGCGTGACTGCCACTTGTGCTCCATGATGAAGGTCCTGCAGAATCGCTCGCAACCCCGATGCAGTCACATCATGCGGGATCAACGGGGTCAACGCCGCGGATGCTGCTGTCGATGACGCCGCTACTTGTAGTGCGAACTGCTGCGAGCTGAAGGCAGCGCAGCCGTGGTTGGTGACCACCGTCACTGTCGAAGTCGTCACTCCTGCAGCCGTTGTTGTCGTCACACTGGCAGCAGTGAAGACGCATTCCTGCACCACGAACTTGGTCCCCTGGAGCAAAATCCCCACGAGATTCGTGGTCACTGTCAGAGCGTCTCCTGCTAGCGTCGTCACGCAGAGAGGGCAAAGCTGCTGCCTGAATTTGCCGAACGACAGCTTGAAGTATCCAGCGATGGTCTTGTCAGCGCTCGTAAGCGTCTGCACGGCACTCGACGTGCGGAATTCCTCGTCCTCGCCGCTGAAAGTTACCAGGAACGCGTCCGATCTGCCGTCTCCCGTTGTCAGCGAGTGAGTCGTTCGATCTCCCTTGCGCAAGTTGCCGAATGTGTCGCGCGCGTAGATGGTGAAGGTGGTTTGGTGCCCACTCGTGGCAGAACTCAACGCGCCCGTAGCTGTATCGTCCACCGTACAACTCGGACCATGAAGGAAGCTGTGCACGACCGTAAGTGTCGCCGGGGAGTTGAGAGTCAAGCACGCCCCGCCTCCTGGACACATGAGAATGGGGATTCCGTTCAAGTACGTCTGGATGTCGTACTGACCGGCACGAGGGACCGAGTACTCGACTGAATAGAGACCCAATTGGCCCGGGATGAGGACGTTGCTGCGGTACTGCACGCTTCTGTCTGCTTGAAGCACCATCTTCGTCTCGAACACATCGTCGGCGTCCGCAGCGTTGGCGTACGTGTCGCGTGCCTGGATGGTGAAGTTCGACACAAGCCCAGCCACGGCTTCGATGAGACCATCGATAACCCCGTAGCTGGTGGCAGCAGCGTTGCCAAGAGCCTGGCTCGTGTGGGGCGTGGCTGGGCCCGGGAGGACCTTCAATGCGAACGGACTGCATTTGTGGAGCTTGCCCAGACCGCAGTAAATGTCGATGCCGTTGACTGTCTGCACTGACACCGTGTAGCTCCCGCTCACCGGGGGCAAGTACCGGACCAAATACTGGCCTTGTCCGATATACTTTGGCTCTTCGAACGGCGCTAGCTGCACCCCAGCGGCTGTGTCTGTGCTCGTTCCCTTGATCTCCACATCGAAGACGTCCCCATCGATGGTTTTGTTGTTGTCATTCTGGTCCTTGGCTTGGATAGTGAAGTACGCGGTCACTCCCGCCGTGGCAGTCGTGAGGCCGTCCCCAAATGCCGTCGTGTACGGGAAATCCGTCGCCCCCGGCGTGACAGATATCGTCATGGGGCTCCCCGCGATGTGTTCGCCGTGAAACAGCGCGCTGTTTGGTATCGGCGCGATAGGGAGGTACGAGGAACTCCATGACAACTTGAAGGCGGCGACTCCTGTCGCTTCGTGGTACTCGACGCGTAAGTCGTAAAACGTTCCTGCCTTGAGCGGCTCGTTGAAGTTTTCGAGCGTTCCTCCGTCGTCTTCGCCGTTCTCCCACGTGTCAACGCGTAGCTGGTGATTCAGCCACACGCGCACTCCCTCGCTAGATGCCACGTAAAACACGTAGGTGTCCGTGGTCGGTACGGCGAGTTTACCGAACCAGCGAATGCTGATGTAGTCCCTGCCGTAGTTGGTGACGGCGCCTTGGCCCCAGTCGAAGTTGAGCTGCGGGTCCACGCGCATTATCACAGGCTCATCCTGCAACCAGTAGTTGTCGAAGTAGAGCGCCAGCAGACCACCGGAGAGAAGCTGCTGCACGGAGACGGTGTAGTTGTCTGCTGCCTCGTACGGAATGTAGCTCCCCGTGTAGCTTGGCAGCCCGCTCTGCTTCTTGAAGACTGCAAGCTGCGGGAATTGACCGGTTAGCGACTGCTTGTTGCCGGTCTGCAATTCCGCCACGCTGACAGAGGGGAAGCTGCCCGTGAGCCCAGCAGCGTCCGCAACCAGGTTACCGATGTTCCCCAGCTGAGACCGGAATGTCACTTGCCACGCGAAGCGGTTCCCTGCGTCGAGCTGGTCCGTGCGTGTGACGTCAACAAGCCCAACGGATGGCAAGGACTGCAGTGCCAGCTTCATGGCTACATCACTTGCGTCGTACGCGATCGGAGCCGTGATCTCGTTCACGAACGACAGAGTGAAAGTCCCTTCCAGCGGGGTGGGAGACCCTCCTAGTGTCGTGATCTCCTGGATTTCGTACGCCAGCGGATACGCCTCCAGTAGCGGTAGGTCGCCTAAGTTCTTGGTGAACGAAATGGTCCAGCGATTGCCATTGTACCGCTCTTCCTTTCGGATGTCCACCTCCCGCACGCTGCTCAGTGCAGTCTCCAGCTCCTGCTTCAACTCGGCGGCTTCAATGTCGAACGGCAAGTTGTGCGTCGTGCCACCCATGAAATTCAGCACGAAGGTGCCGCCCAGCGACAACCCCATGCGCTTCACCTCCTGGATGGTGACGGTAGCGGAGCTTCCAGTCAGAGCGGTCGGTACGTTCACTGTGATGTCCGGCACACTGCCCAGGATCTCGTTGAAGGTCACAGTCCAAGTCTGCAGACCGGTAGTGGTCGCTGTCAACGGCGATGGCGCCGCGTAGTCGGTACTCTTGACCGTCACCGATACGTCATCGATCCCATTGAGCGACTCCAGCAGGTTTTCCATCGCCGTGGCGTCTGCGTTGTAGGGGACGGTGATACTACCCATACCAGCGAAAGCCAGCGAGAAGGATCCGCCCAGCGCAGTCGTGGACCCCGTGACGTCCAGCCACGTCGAAATGGACTGCACCTCGGCAGTAGATTCGACGCTCGCTGAGGTCGTCACCGTCTGCACGTCGCACACTCCCTTCTGTACCTCCGTGAACAGCACCGGCGCCGTGATTGGGGGTGTGGCAGCAGCCATGAACGCTGCGTCTCCGACAAGCTGCAGGGGCGGTAGATCACACAGATCGGCCACGAACGTGACCGAGTACGTCCAAGACGTGGGGCCAGTGTTGGTCACTCTCGAGACCAACACGCTTTCGACATTGGCGAGCGTCTCGATGTTGGTCTTCATCAGGTCTGCGGCCTTTGCGTCGGTCGCAGCGGACAGCACGGCAGCATCCAGTGCTGCAGCACTCGTTGAGGCGACACCCCCAAGACGAGAACTGGTGGTGTCCAACAACAGGCGGAATGTATCTGTCGCGCCGTTGAACGTCAGCTTCTGTATCTCGTACGCGACTGGGTTGTACACTGCTAGGCCGCCCTCAGACACCAACTCGTGCGTGCCGTCAATGACGGAGGGAGGAGTCGACCACAGCTCCGTCCAGAATCGATCCTTCCCTTGGAAATTGGCAGGCAGCGTGGCGTACGTCACCACGTCGCCTGAGGCTTTGCGAGGCGCGATGGTGAACTCGTTCGCTTCGCCCTTGACGAACTCCTCGACCATCACGCGCGTTGTGTCACTGGTAACCAGCAACGGAACGTCACCGACAATTGACGTGAAGGTCACGTACCACACGCAGTCGGCACCGTTGAGATCAGCTCGGGAGACGTGGACAGCCCCAAGACTTGAGATGGAGGCCGGAAGCAAGGCCTCAAGATCACTGGCAGTGCTTGACGTGCTGATAGCAGACGTCGGTCCAGAAGAGCCCCACTGCAGAGTAAATGTGTTGGCCGCCAGGTTGACAGTCTTCACGCTCTGCACTTCGTACACGATACCAGCCATTCCTTGCAGCAGCGCAGCTCCGTACGCTTCGGTGTAGCTACTGGAGGCGCCGGGCGACGCAGCGACTGCAGGCGTAGACACACCGCTGTAGCCTTCTCCAGCAGCGTTGATGGCCACAACAACGAACGCGTACAACGTGTCCGGCACCAAGTTCGTGGACGTGAAGGACAGGATCTCAGGCGACGTTGCTCCGTCGTAGACGACTCTCCCCGGTGTTCCTTCTTGCGTAGTGGTCACTTGGACGGTAGGATTGCCGCCTGTCAGTCGCCCACTGGTCACCTTCATGAGCGGGAGGTCACCGAGCTCCGTCATGAACGTCACGTCCCAAATCATGGCGTTGCTCGCCCCCGTCGTAGGCGTCACTTGCACCATTCCGATCGACGGGAGGTTCTCGAGCTGCCTCTTCATCTCTGGCCCAGACGTAGTCACTGCAAGGTGTCCCGTTTCGAACCCTCGGAAGGACACGGTGAAGTCCCCACCAAGAGCAGTAGTGCCTGGTTGCACTCGAGTCACGGCTGTCGTGTATGCTACGGCAGCGACTGTGTTGGTGAGCAGGTCCGAGTTGACCACCATGGCAGCGAGAGGGCCGTCCGTCAACGAGAACGTGATCGTCCAGGTCCTCCCTGTAGACGGAGATGTATGAGTTACACTCGTTGGATGAACTCCGCAGGTCGCCAACGCCGTCTGCACCTCGAGATCGGACGCAGTCACCGACAGCAGCGGAGTGGGCTGCGAGTTCACGTAGAGTTTGAACTTGCCGGACGCGCCGAGCACTGTGACGGACTGCACTTCAGCCACCGGCGTGCTCACCGTCGTCTGGATGCGCTGAATCTCCACGTTGACCGGAGACCCCGACGCAGTGTAGCTCGCTGTCACCCCTGCAAACTGCCAGAGTCTGTAGCCAAGCAACGGTGTTCCATTGCAGCCCGTGAGTGTCGACGTGCACGTGGACGGTGGTTGCCACGCCACGCTTATCGCTGTGGCCGACAAGTCCGTGATCGTCGGAGCGCTGGGGGCTGACGGCACGTTGGCTAGCACCAGCGCCAGTACCGGACTGCGTCCAGAGGGCCCCACAGAGTTGACTGCGACGACGTAGAAGCGGTAGACTTTGCCCTCCGTGAGCCCATTCACCTGGTGAGAATACGAGTCCGTCACCAGCAGCGATTGCTGCACCCAACCGCTTGTTCCATCGTCCATGTAGAGCTTGTAGCTTGTCACGGGAGACCCGCCGTTGTCTCCAGGGGGTTCCCAATTGACGTACGCGATGCCGTCACCCGCTGCATTCGTGTTGATCGTGGTGCGAGAGTCTCGCGTCAAAGACGCAGGAGGGTCTGGAACCACGGGCGTTCGCACGGTGAACTCGACAGGCTCGCTGAAGGCTCCGTAACACGCAGCGTTGGTGTTCTCCGACGAGCAAAAGTTCACTGCACGCACTTGGAAGAGATACTTGTGGCCCGATTCAATCACATTGTCCGCGGTTGTCTGCAGTGTCGTCTGAAGAGTGACGGCGTCGTTGGGGCGGTCGTACACCTTCCGGTACGACGACTCGGCCCACTCGGAGATCCACAGCTCGTAGCCGCTCACGGTTGCGCCCCCGTTGACTGTCGGAGCTTCCCACGCCACCGTAATGGACGTTGCTGTCGACGACACAAGCGTCACCGGCCACGGCGCGCCGGGCGGCAGGTTCCTCGTCGTCACGAACTCAGGGACCGACAACGTGCGACCTCCAAAGGTCACCGAGTTGTGGAAATACACGCGCGTGAAGTACTTGGTGCCGTACGTCAAGCTGGAAATGAGCGTCTGGAACGGGTCTCCTCCCGATAAGTCCGTCACGAGGATCGTACTCGCCGGCGCCACCCCCTTGACCACCTCCGTTGCCCCTACAGTCGGTACCGCAGCTCCAAGACCCCCGATCAGATTCGTAGTCACCGCGGACAGTGTGTTCACGTCGCCGATGTTGCAAATTGCTGGGGTTTGTCTGCACCCGCTGAAGGTGACGAACCACGAGTAGCCGTCCACGTTCGTCTGGCGAGTGACACGCACACCACCAATCGACGGGATGGTCTGCAACGCTTGCTGTATCCCTGGGCCGGCGTCGTACGGTGACAAGTTGGCAGTGGCTTGAGTGACTGCGCTCACGGTGTACGCTAGTTGAAACGTGCCATCCAAAGGCAAAGAGCCCTGTTGAGTCACCGCCACGGACGCTACGCTGCTCGTGCCTTTGAGCAGAGTCGAATCAGCCACCAACGTGTCGATATTGCCCGAGCCCAGCGGGAAGCTGCCCGGGTTTGAGGTGAAGGTGACAGTCCACGAGTACTCATTCTTCAACGAAGGCACTGAGCGCGTCACCACCACCGTCCCGATGTTGGGCAGCGCTTCCAACTTGCTCTTCATCGTCGTATCGGACGCGTCGTGGTCGATGCGTTCGGTCGTGTGTCCGCCCAACGTCAACTTGAACCACCCGGAGACGCGATTGCCGCCCACAGACACCGGAACGACACCGGGGAACGGCGTAGCGTCTTTTGAGTACACGACAATGCCAGCCCCGTTGCCCTGGAGACGGTTGTTCGCCGGTCGGAGGAGCATTGCGGGGACATACCCGCTGTTCTGGAAGGTGACGCGCCACAACCGCTCTCCGCTGTCTCGATTGGCTTGTCGTAAGGAGCCCGTTCCGTCCGTCACTAGGATGCTCATCGAGGCGTCCAATGTGGCCAACGCTGCTTGCACGGTAGCTGCGTCGGCATTGTACTGTAGTGCCACGGTATCTGTGTCTTTGCCTCTCAAGTAGGTCAGCTTGAACGTGCCGCTCACAGGTGCTTGTCCCTTAGTAGCTTCGGTGATGTCGATTCGACGGTTGCCCTCAAGGTCGAACGTGTTGGCTGTGAGCATAGGCATGTCCCCTTGATAGCCCACTACTGCTGCAAACGTAACCTTGAACCCGGACGTGCAGCCAGTGGTAGGACAGGGACTACAAGCCGTCGCCTGTCCATAGAACGCTACCGACACGGTGGTGATCGAGTTCAACTCCTCCAGCGCAGCTTTGATCTTCGCCGCTGACGTCTCACTGGACTGGATAGGAGCCGTCGTCTCCCCCAAGAAGCTAAAGGAGAACGTGCCTGTGGTGCTGTCGGCGTCGCAGTTCACCTGCTGGATCTCGCTGGCTGCTGAGCCCGAGTAAGTGCTTGTCAAGCGCACGAGCTGCACTTCCCCCACGGTAGTCGTCGTTGTTGATACGGTTTGGACTTCATTCGTCACTGGAACAACCAAGCGAACCTGCTGCACCTCGTCCACGATGGGGTTCGACCCGTACTCGACTCGGTACGAGTCCAGCGACGCTCCACCGTCGTTTTCTGGGGAGCTCAAGCTCACTGCGATGGAAGTTCCGTCCACGGCAGTTAGAGACACGTTGGTCGGGACGCTAGGAACCTGAGCTGTAGGCACGCCGAACTGCGGTGTCGAGAACGAGGACGGTCCTAGCCCCGCGGCGTTAATCGCCGACACTCGGAAGTAGAACGGGACGTTCTCGTCGACATGGTATGCTGTCACAGACAAGTCACTGAGATCGGTCACCACAAGGCTGTCGAAGCTGAGGCCATTGACTCGGTCCTTGCTGTTGAAAGGCGGTAGCACACCTTTCGTAGCTTCCGTCACATCGATATTCGGTGCTGTGCCAGTGAGTGCGAGCGCGTCTGGTTGAAACGACGGGAGATCGCCGAGGTTGTCCAAGAAGGACACAGTCCACGCATACCCTTTGTTCGGATCCGCACTTGACCTCGTGACAGCCACGCTGCCGATCGTAGAGAGCGTCTCAAGCTGCGTTTTCAGCACGGCAGCGCTTGCATCGAAAGGCATGTAGCCCGTACGCTGACCCTCGAACTCCAGCGCGAAAACACCGCCTAACACGGTAGAAGTGCCATCCGTGAGTGCCGCGACGGTAACAGTATCGCCACTCACCGTAGCAGTCGAGCCAAACGTGGCCCCACTGTCAGTGGAGACGCTCATCAACGGCAGGTTGCCCGCATTGCCATCGAACGTGACGCTCCACGTGCAAGTCTGCTTGGTTCCAGACGTGGCAGTGACGGTGACTTGGGCGACATTGGTCAGACGCTCTAGCTCTGTTTTGATCATGTTGATAGTGCCGTCCGTGACGGTAGTGAGCGAAATCGTGTCATCGCCAGTGGTGACTGCAGTCGCAGGGCCCGCGCCGCTCGAAGCTGCAATTGCTTTCATTTGAACGACGTTCCCCGGCTGGTTGGTGAAAGTCACCTGCCACACACACGCGTGAGTGGCATCAGAGGCACTTGAGCTTACAGTCACCGGTCCAGCAATGCCAGTGAGCTTGTTCAGCTCGGCCACGATCGTTGTAGCGCCCTTCGTACAGTCTCCGTCGCCGGCTTTATCCACATATATCGGCCCAGTTTTCGAAATCGTCCCGCCCTCCGTGTTACTCGTGTAGATCAGTTGAATCGCTGTCTGCTTTGACACGATTGCATCTCCTCCGATAGCCGTCGTATCCACAGTGGTGACCACAATCTGCTGGACTTCAGGCTGCGTTGGCATGCACGTTCCGTCATTTATGGGATTGGCAAAGATCGGCCCGGTGGTAGTTGTCTGCCCCGCGAAGGTCGTCCGCAGCAGGAACGAGGCCGTGGGTTTTACATTTGAATTTGTCGTAGTCACTTGTATAGTCTGCACTTCTTGGATAGTCCCGGGTCGTGTCTGCGTGACGCGCACCCCCACAGATGACGGCACTCCATCGGTACGCGTCTCGCCAAGGTTCGAGATATCATTTCCCAGCTGAAGTAGCAAGCCTTTCAGCGTAAGAAACGAGATCGTCCATGTGTAGCCGCCTTGAAGATCCGGTTTGGCCGAGCGAACTACATCCAACGTGCCGACTGTCCCCAGCGCTTCCAACGCGCCCTTCATCGTCGCAGCGTCGCAGTTGTACGGTAAATCCGCTGTCGGCGCTCCATTGTAGCTCAATTTGAATGACCCCTTGAGCTGGTTGCCTGCAGACTGCTCTGTAACCACAACATTTGCGCCTGTAGCCGTCAGCGATTTGGACGGCACCGTTAGAAGCGGTAGGTTGCCCGAATTGGACTCTCCCGTGAAAGTGACGTCCCAGTAGTAGCCGTTCTGTGCGTCTGGACCAACTCTCGCGACGTCCACAGACTCAATGGTGTCGAGCGCTTCGAGAGCCTGCTGCATTCCAGCGTCCGTAATGTCTGGCGCGAGGCTCTTCGTGACGCTCCCGAGAAAGCCGAGCGTGAAAGAGCCGCCGGCAATCACGTTGCCTTGTGTGGGTGTGCTCAGCACGACATTCGCGCCATTGCCTGTGAGGAAGTTGCTCGAGAGCGTCAGCTGAGGCAGGTTCCCCAGCGCCGTGCTGAACGTGATCGTCCACGTGATGCCTCCCTGCGCGTCGGCCGTCGACTTCTGCACGCTCTGCACACCTGTCGGTCCGATGTTCTGCATCGAGTTGAGGATCTCCTTGACGCCGGACCGATCTCCCGACGCCGGCGCATTGAATCCGATCACTCCGGAGCGCTGCACACTGCCCCCGCTCGCTGTGGTGTCGAGCTGCACTGTGAAGACTCCGCCCAGCGTCTCTCCTGGCGCTGCACTCGTCGTGATCGTCTGCACCTCGGGCGTCGCAGTGGCACTCGTCGTCACGCGCTGTTGCTCCTTGACCAGGCCGGCGTACGTCTGCACACTCTGCACCTCGTTGGCGCCCGTGTTGGCGCTCGTCTGCACCACTTGCACCTCGCGCACGCCCGGGTCCGGGTCCCATTCCACCAGGTACGCGGAGACCGGCGAGCCGCCGTCCGTCGCGGGGGGTTCCCAGGCGACGGCGAGTGCATCGGGCCCCAGCACGTCCAGCGCAACATTCAGCGGGGCCGATGGCACAGACACGGCGGCGTACGCGGCGTGCATGGCGCCGAGTGCCACCCACGCGGATATCACCAGATGCCGCATCCTTATTGTGGATGGTGATCTGCTCTGTTCCAGAGAGAGAAGTCTTTAGTGAGAGGCTGCAGGACGGTCGCACATATCTTTTGTGTACCACACATGCGTCTCTTCAAGATATGGGTGCACTTCGACCAGCAAAATCTCGGTGTGCGTCGTCCGCTTTGAATAGAGCGCCCGGTGGTCCATAGAGAGGAACGGTTTCGAACACCGAAATCGAACACCGACTTTTCTGTAGAAGCCATCTCGACACCCGAGCTTGTAGCCATCGACGTTGTCATCGTAGCACTCAGCTCCGTGTCAAACTTCACCATTGTGCTGCTCCAATGCGTCTGGTATTCTGACGGCGGTGGCACGGACCAGGTATTGAGGGTATAGCAGTTTACACGTCACTATGCTGCATTGCTGGCTCTTGCGGCCGTCGGGAGAGCGGAACGAGATACACGGGAGCTGGTTTGCCCCAGTGGACCCAAACGTAGTTCACGTTTGGCAACTCGGCGGTGATCTGGACGACACCAGGGCTGCTGTGATGATACTGAAGTACTGGTGCGGATTCTGTGGGGAACAAACGTCTAAGAAGGCATCTTCGAGGCTGGCTTTTGGTAGAGCTTTTGATTGTTCGCGCAATTTGTTCTTCGTAGCTGCTCCACCAAATGAAACGGAAGTTGTGGGCGTGACTTCATCAGGTCGCGAGTACTGTATCAGACTCCAGCTGCTGTCGATTTAAATGTCCAAGTCGTCGTCGACATCATCGTCATCCCAATCCGGATCATCATCATCAATGAAGAAAAGTGTGTTGTTGCCTCCAGTAGGACCAGTGCTGCCACCTTTGCTTCCGGCGTTGCTTGTGTTCGGTCCGCTGCTAGCGCCACCAGAACCTTGGTGCATATACGGCAGTTGGACTTGACTTTTGGCTCGTTGCTCCGCCGCACTGATGGACAAGTCGAAGCTCACCTCTTCTTGACGTACGGGAAGTGGAGCCTGGCCGGAGTTTTCAGGCTTGGTGGGGCGTGAAGCAGCGAGTGGTTTTGTGTCGAGTTGGGATTTTCGCTGGAATTCCGACTTCTTGGCGCCTGTCAGAGGTGACTTCGTGCTGGCATCCTTCTGCTTCGGGGCCGCAACAGAGCAGCCGTCGATGTCAGCACCAGTAATGAATTGAACATGTTCGCCAAGCACTTGGAAGTACTCGAGGCTTTCGCTGCTTCGTCCGTTCTGGTGGTACCAATAAAGCAATAAAAAAATGTTAGGCATCTGCGTAACAAGTGCTCACCCACACGCACTTGCTAACGAAATTACCTTCTTCTGCCGAACAAGCAGCACAAATCCGTGCATTCCCTGAGGGATCTCGCGCCTTCGCTCCTTGGCTAGAACCGGGTAAGACCGCAACGACGCTCGCGTTTCCACAAGCACCAACGCCGTCGCCTGTGCTGCAAGCGCTTGCGCGACTTCAGAAGAATCCGCGCTAGCATTCAACCGAGTAATCACCGACCCGATGACGGCGTGGCTACGCAGTTGACGTAGGAACAGCAGCACGTGCTGGAGCGACGTCTGCTGCAACAGCACATTCAGCGAGTCCAGCACCACGACCATCGGTCGAGCAGACCTCGCTCCCTTCAGGTTGACTATCTCTTCGACACTCTCAATATCGCGCATCAGCTTAGACACCAATTCAGAGCCCGAAACTGACGACTGGAAGTTGGCAGCATCGGCAGAGTAGTCGACGTGCGTGAACTTGGTCGAGGCGTCAACTCCTTCAGCCACTTGGGGCGAATCCTGCACCGTCAAGCAGCAACAATTAGCGTCAAACTTATTGCAGCACATTCACCGATTCATTGCACGCCGTACCAGCGTCAGCAGCAGCACGTTCGACGTCTTGGCGGACTGCAGCGTGAGCTTCAGCATGGCCGACAGAATGACACGCGACGCGCCATGCGCCTGGCGATTTTCTTGCACCAAAACGCACTCCGCTCGCCTCGACGACTGCCAAATTGAACACAAAGCTTGAGGCTTGTCATCGCCCCAGGACTTGGGTGCGTCCGACGTGACGCAACGGTGCAGAAGGAACTCCTTCATCAGAGGCCGTATGACCACCAAAGCCATGTGGTAGCGTACTTAGTGTGGTCATGGCTACATTTTGGCGAAACGACGCGAAGTTCGGATTGCGCACGTCTGGCACAACATGGCAGGAATTTCGTTTGGTGCACGTCCAGCAGTAAGGCGCTTCCCTGCATTAGTGTGGTTATACTGGGTAGTTCAAGCTCTGCTCCTGCGTGGCGTATTTGCTGAAGCTCCAAACGTGATGACACGGGACCTGTCGATGGATCCGCCCAACTCAAGCGAGTCAGCAGCTCGACGGCTAGTGGAAGGACTGGGGTGCGACCTGGACATCTACAACAACTTCATCGAGTCCGAAGACGGCCAAGACATCTTCATCATGGCTACATTATGCGAGTCGCGCATCGTGTACCTCAAAAACGTCCGAGCCGGTTGGTACGGGCCAGTGCCACAGGCGGATCTATTCTCCGCCATGTGCTCGGACGAGTGTCTCCGCAGCGATGAGCTGCACAAGAAGGCGTTGTCGTTGTCCCGCTGCACGTGCGCCGAGGTGTCCGCCGAGACGTTCGTGAGGCACGACTTCTGCCTCGAAAGCTCCGTTCGCCTGCTGTGTACCCATCTGAGCGAATGCGGCCACTGGGGCTGCCAACTCGAGGACTTCAACTGCTTGCGCTACGAATGGGACCATCTGTATCCATGTGCGAGTGCTCGCGCATCGCTTAGTGTAGCCATCATGGCGCTAGCGCTCGCTGCATCTTGGCTACAGTAACTAACATAGAGTTACACGAATGGTTACATAAATGGCTACATTTCGAGTTACGTCACTTAGCAAATCACCGCCGGAAGATGACCATGGATCGGGGCGCTCGATACGTGCGTTGGTCGCTCTACCGAGACGTCACGTGCTCGGAGGCAGCTTATGTGTTGAGTGGGGGTCTCCCTGTAGATCTGGTGCGACGCTTGCGGCCTCAAACGACCCAGAACTCGCCTGACAGTGCTGCAAACTCGACACATTTTGCGCTCGATTCAACTGGGATTCAACTCGCCCCGGAGCTCCAGCAGCGTCTACAAGACCTTCTGCAACGGGAACAAGACGCCAGCAGTGAGAGCAATGAAGGATCAATGGATATGATCGACGACGCGGTCCCCGTCGCCGTGGAAGACCTCACGTTAGGCTCCAGAGCTGCGGAATTGGGGCTGGAGCCCAAGACTCGGCTCTATTGCAAGCTGGAGCTGGACGCTCAGCCGGAAGCTGATGCTGCGTCCAGCGGACAGGAAGGTGACTGGTTCTCGTGGAAATTGACGCGGGCGGGAGAGTACCGAGCGCGCGGGAACGAGGCCTTCAAGGAGGAGAGCTACAGCTCGGCCGCGTGGCTCTACAAGCGCGCGTTGACATGGCTGGAGCCGCCAGTCCTGCAGTCGGACGCAACGCTGGATGCGAAGGTCGAGTACTCGGCCGAGGAGCTGAAGCTCGTGAACCTCGTGGCTGTCGCGTGCTACGCCAACATGGCTACATGCTACTCGAAGCTGGACGGAGACGGAGGTGTGGACCGCTGCATCGTTGCGGCGTCGCGCGCGCTGGAGCTCGATGACTCACACGTCAAGGCTCGCCACCGACGAAGCCAGGCCTATGCGTCGTCCAAGGAGTTTGACCTCGCGGTGGCTGATCTCACCAAGCTGCGCGAGCTGGAGCCTGACAACAAGTTGTTCCGATCTGCGTTGGCGCGCGCCCAAGCAGCAAAGACGCAGCTCCGCAAGAAGCAGCAAAGCGCCTTCGCCACCCTCTTCGGCAATTACTAAATCAAACACAGCTACGAAATGCTAAGAAGATAAAGCAAGGCAGAAGGAAGACCAGTAAGTTAAACAGGGAGTGGCGTGTTCCATTTTCGCTCTTTTGCTGCGGGGTTACCACGGCGCCAGGAGACGGCAGTGGAGTCACGTCCTCACTCTACTACTAGGAGCGCGGTGTTTTCGCCACACGGACACACGAGCTTCCCTGTCCTCGTCATCGAGCAGCAATCGCACAGATGCCTTCATCAACGACGTGTTCCCAATACAGGGCGACGGGCAGGCGCTCGGAGCTTATAGTGGCGTCCATCATCATCGAACTTGAGCAACTGCTTACTCCTCGGCGGCCACAGCGCGCGTGAAGATGAGCTGAGCGTGGTGGGACAGCACCTTCGAGATGGTTCCGTTCTCCTCCAGCTCGTGGATCGAGGCGCGGGCGAGCGCGGCGTTCACCTTGAGGCGCTCCACGATGGCTGAGGCGGTGATCAGCTTCATCTTGGGGACCTCCACCAGCAGGCGCTCGTATGTCTCCTGGTCGTACAGCACCTTGTTGGCGACTTTCTCGCGGACCTTGCCCTTGGACCATTTCTTCTTGCCCTTGCCCTTGCCACCGGCCATGGCGGCGGCCATCTTCTGCTCCTTGGTCTTCTGCTGAGTCTTCGGCGGCTGCACGGCGGCACCAGCAACACAAACGCGTTAGCACCATAGTCACCTGCGTACTGTTCTCCTCACATTGGAGTCTGTATTGCTATTGGTCGCTGTCTGTGGGAGCTGCTGCTGCTGCTGCTGTGGTGCATTTGATTGAGCCTGTGTTCGAGTGTCTGTTTTGTCCTGTAGTTTGTTTATTGCTCGGCGTGTTTTCATTTCCTTTCGTCTCGTCCTGCTGCACTGCGATCTCGTCGCAATTGTATGCACCAGCAGCAGTAGCAGCTCCGTGTCTGTCATGTCGGTGTAGAGGCAGGCAGGCTTACCATGGTGACTTGTACTACGCTCCCTGTTTAATAGCTAGTGCTGCCGTATTGGGATTTTCGGCCGCGAAAGGCCGAGGCCAGCCATCCGATCGGTCTCGGCGGTCCCAAATTCCAAGACGAGGCGTTAACCGGTTAAACTCCATAGCCCTGTCACTGAACCGCTAATAAGCGGTCACTCACTCGAAATAGTGACTTCCGCACTGCAACCTGCACCTGCACGAGAAGTATCTGCACGAAGATGGTTGCGTTCTGGCGACCCGGTACGACGCTCCAGGGAGGCGAAGCGGAGGCGGAAGCGGCTCGAGACCTGCCGCAGGGTGTGGAGGTGCCAGCAGTGCAGTTCAACCCGTTGCACGGGCTCTCGCTGCGCGCGCAGAGGGCACGGCTGCCGGTGTCCAAACACCGCGAGGAGATCCTCTACGCGGTGGAGACGCACGCCACGACGCTCCTCGTGGGCGCTACGGGCTCCGGCAAGACGACGCAAGTGCCTCAGTACCTGCTGGAGGCGGGATGGGCGGCGTCTCGGCCGAGAAGGGCCCAAAATGGGGCGGAGAGCCCAAAAAATAGGCTCATCGTGTGCACGCAGCCGCGTCGCGTCGCCGCCGTGACGATCGCGGAGCGCGTGGCCCAGGAAATGGGCTGTAAGCTGGGGGAGGAGGTGGGCTACGCCGTCCGGTTCGAGGAGAAGTGGGACCCGGAGCGCACCAAGATCAAGTTCGTGACGGACGGACTGCTGCTGAGAGAGACCATGAGAGACCCGTTGCTGTCGCGCTACTCGGTCGTGATGCTGGTAAATGGGCAGGCAAAATGGGGAGGAGCAGAGGTGAAGGTGGGGGACTGACGGCTGTGTGGCTACTGTCTGTTGCTTAGGACGAGGCTCATGAGCGGAATTTGGAGACGGACTTGTTGCTGGGGCTGATCAAGAAGATCCAGCGGAAGCGACCGGATCTGCGGGTGATTATCGCGTCGGCGACGCTGCAGGTGGACACGTTCGTGCGGTTCTTCCGCTCGAAGAAGAGGGGCAAGGGGCAGGGCAGTGAAAATGGAGCAACGAAGTCGCCACCGATGCTGAAGGACGTCGTCGCCGTGTCAGTGGAAGGACGGCAATTTCCCGTGGACATCGAGTATCTGCACGAACCGTGCGGTGATTATCTGCAGAAAACTATCGATACGGTGCTGGCGATTGACGAGCGCGAGGGCGAGGGAGACGTGCTGGTGTTCCTACCTGGACAAGAAGAGATCGATTTCGTCGTCAGAGCTCTCAACGACAGAGCCCCAACACATATGCTTCCTGTACCTCTGTACGGGACGCTTCCGCTTCACATGCAGCAGAACGCGTTCTTACCGGCGCCTCGAGGCGTGCGGCGCAAGGTGATCGTGGCGACCACTATCGCCGAGACTTCCGTGACGATCGAGGGAGTGGTGTTCGTGGTGGACGGGTGCTTCACCAAGCTTGCGTTTTTCAACCCGCTGACAGGCGTGGAGGCATTGCTTACGGCCCCCGTGTCGAAGGCTTCGGCAAAACAACGAGCAGGACGCGCAGGCCGGTCACGCCCCGGGAAGTGTTTTCGCCTCTGCACCCAAGAGCATTTCCGAACCAAACTCGCCAAGGAGACGATCCCGCAGATGCAGCGTACGAACCTGGCGACTGTGGCTCTGTACTTGCTGAGCATGGGCATTCAGGACCTGGCGCACTTTGATTTCGTGTCGCCTCCGTCTCCAGAGGCGCTGATTCGAGCTCTGGAGGTGTTGTTCTCCCTCGGAGCGATCGACACGGACTGCCGACTCATCGACCCTCTGGGCACCCAAATGGCCGAGTTTCCAGTGGCTCCAGCACTCGCGAAGGTGTTGCTATCGTTCCGCTTCGACTGTACGCGAGAAATGCTGAGCGTCGCCAGTGTGTTATCTGTCGGAGACGTTTTCCTGGGCTCACGCGGTTCCAGAGAGCGACAGGAGAAAATCGCAGAGGCTATGGAGCACTTCGCGCATCCTGACGGTGACCACATGACGTACCTGTCGATATACGACGAGTTTGTGGACAACAACAAGAGCCGCTCCTGGTGCGACGAGTACTTACTGAGCCATCGTGCGCTGCTGCGAGCTACGGAGATTCGGCGGCATCTCAAGCGGTACGTGACTCGCTTCAAGTCGCTTGAAACTACGAACAGCGGTGAGGAAGACTACGTGAGTCTCGGCACCAGCGGCAATGACGAAGACGACAAGACTCGCAGTGCCGCCATCCGCAAGTGCTTGGCCAGTGGCTACTTCGCGAACGCCGCCAAGCTGCACGCGGACGGAGTGTACCGCACACTGCGCGACCAGCGGCGCGTGCAGCTCCACCCGACGTCCGTGTTCTACCACCTGGGCACGCCGCCCGACTGGATCCTGTTCCACCAGAGCGTGCTCACCACGGACGAGTACGTCCGCGACGTGTCCCGCATCGATCCGCGTTGGCTCGTGGACCTCGCACCCGATTTCTACCGCGCGAAGGAGGTGAGCGGCGCGATATCGGGCAGCTCCGGCGCGCTGGGCCTGCCGTCGGCATCCGCGCCGACGATTAAGAAGCAGAAGACCGCGACGCAAGCCGACGGTCGCATCCTGTTCCGGAAGCCGAGGCGCGCGGGTCCAGACACCGCCCCGTCCAAGCTGCCCGTGCACATCGGCAAGAGCAAAGGCGGCCTGCGCTCGCAGTTCTAGCGTGGACTTCCTTCTCCCGTCACGAAAACGTTCATTACTATGGCTACATGTACAGCTACTGTACTAGATACTGCTGCGGTCTGTCTCCGAACTGGCTGTCGGAGCCCGCGCGCAGCCGGCGATCTTCCAGCACGCGCATCTTCCTCTGCCGCCGCTCGATGGACTCGCGCTGGTGGTCGAACACGGGCACGCTGTAGTCCTGCAGCGACACGTAGGACGAGCCGCGCTGCGATATCTCGGAGGGCGCGACGCTCAGGAACTCGTCCAGCACGCCGCTGCTCTTGGTGGCCGGGTGGCGGATGGCCAGCCGCAGGATCTCCTGGAAGCGCTTCTTGCGCTGCTCCACGAGCCGCACGTCGTGGCGCTTGAGGTAGCTCCAGACGCCCGCGCTGGGCAGTGATGGCAGCGTGAGCGCGCGGTAGCTGCAGTTGTCCGCCTTGTCGCGCGCCGCGGCGCTGTGCGGACTGAGCGGGATGTGGCTCTCCGCCCCCGTCTCCGCCTCGTGCTGCGCCTGGTACTCGAGCAGCAGGCGGCTGAGCTCCGTGTGCAGGTTCTTGAAGGCGCGGAAGCGGCGGCGGATGGTGTACGTGGACAGGAGGCCGTCCGGGCCCTTGATGTCCACGTGGTACATGACGACGCCCTGGTTGTTGATGGAGTGGCTGTTGACGTCCACGGTCACGCCCTGGTACGCGTCCAGCAGCGTCGTGGGGGTCAGCAGCTGGCTCGCGGACGCGTCGTGGTCCGTCTCGGCGTTCCAGAAGCTGAACACGTCGAAGCCGCTGGCCTCGCTCGTGTAGCTGTCGCGCAGCGCGAAGGGGTCGCACGGCTTGTCGAGCGCCGCCAGGCTGCTGCGGTTGGCGCTCGGCGGCAGCGGGAACGTCGGGTCCAGGCGCTCGGGCAGCGCCGACTCGCTGTAGCGCAGAGAGGGGGGAGCGACGACCCGCATGGCGGCGGCGGCGTGTTGGTGGCACTTTGCAGCGTTCTCTGATACTTGGCTGATCGCGGAATGAAGGAGGGGAGGGCTCTGGGTTCCCACTCGTCGGCTGGCTGCGCTGCGCTGTCCCAGTCACGCGCACATCCGCTGTGAGTGCCGGAAGATAGGTAGGCAACGTTAACGCTGCCGACGTACCTGCTGATTGCTGCGTTAGCAACTGGGGGAAGGCGAAGGCGAAGACAACCGCTGGCAGATCCAGGATTGCCCTGGGTGGTATTGTAGTTAATCACACTGTGGGGCTACTCTGCTGGCGGGCGGTTGGCGAAATGGACTGCCTGGGGTGTCGGTGCCGGAAGCAGCGCAATATTTGCTGCCGTTACTCTCTCGCTCTCTAACTCTTGGTAACGCCGCCGCTCGACGTGTGGAATTCGCCTCGCTCTCTCCCGCCGCCCGAGAGCACTAACTCCCGACTCGGGAGACTCGGGGCTGTAAGAAGTTCTTACTAAGAACAAGCCACTGAATTTTTCACGTAGCGTGGAAGCGTTTAACACCGACCAACTGGTGCTGCGGACGCTGGCACTGCCAGTGGCAGCCTTCACTTTTCGGGGACTCTGCAAAGCGCGCACGACACCGTTCAATTCAGTGGGGCAGCCGCCACTTGGCGATTTGGCGGGTTTCGTTCGCGCCGGCGGGCAAGTATCCTGTCATCCCCGTCTCGTCAACGTGGTGGCGGAAAACGCTGAGACAGCAGCACCGAGCACGGAGCTGCCATCACGCTGGACTGCGAATGTTGCCGTGCCTTGACATTGCGCCCCTTGAGGATAACGCAGAAAGCCGGTCCAAAATGTAGCCATGTCGGAAGTACGTAATCGCTTCAACGGAGCCCGTTGTAGCATACCGGTGTTATCATGTCACGTTGAAGCGAGCCATCATTTCCATCGGCGCGTCTGTTTTCGTGACACTCGCATCGAGGCCGCTATTTTTGCTGTTGCATCGCACTTGACCTGGTCTGAGCCAGCCCTGGGATGAAGGAGAAAAAAAGCCACCCCCGCCTGCGTCCGAGGGCATTTACATCGGCGACAAACGAGGACTTACCGACGAGAAAGTCGTCTTCATAGCTTCGTGATACCCCCTCTAGACCCCTCGGGGATGCCCCACGCCTAACGAGTTTCTCACTTTCGACTACAAACAACTAAACCACACGCCACTGCTTCTCGATGGGCGGCGGCGTGTCCAAGAGCGAATATGAGCGCATTCGCAAGGAGCTGGTCGTGAAGGACCAGGTCATTCGAACTCTGCAAGAGCGACTGGAAGGTGGCGCCTACATTGGCCCAATGCGGGGCGGAGACGGTGGAGAGGACAACGTGCCGCCTACAACTCCGTCCGTGCCTAAAGTGAAGGAGTCCCGCGTGTCGAACGCAGAGCTGACGTTGCAGCCAAAAGGTGCCAGTTCTAACGCGCGGTTCACGCTACTGCACGAAGCTAAGGAGCTGCTAGGAGACAGCATCGACCTTGCAGACGGAGACGTCAATGGCCAATACGGCGCAACGACTAAGCACGGAAGACTCGACGGCTCCTTTAGTGGGGGTGCGAATGGCTCCAAGGAGAAACTGAGACGTATGGAGGTGAGTGCTGAGGTCATGCCGAGTCGCAAGATCATGGCGACCAAGGAGCGTGTGGTCTACCCGAAGAGTGAGCGATCCCGGGAGCTCCTGCTCAAGGTCCTGCAGTCCAACGTGCTGTTCAAAGGCCAATCGCACGGAGAGCTTCGCGATTGTTTGGACGCATTTTTCCCCATGCACGTCGAGCCCAGTCAGACCGTGATCAAGCAAGGAGCACAGGGCGACAATTTCTACGCCGTCGAGTCTGGACAGCTCGAGATTCTCGTGTCGATGGGAGGGGCTCCGCCCATTCGGTACGGCTTTCTAGGCCCCGGACTGGGCTTTGGCGAGCTGGCTTTGCTCTACAATATGCCTCGAGCTGCCACGATCCGCGCCGTGACGGACGGGGAGCTCTGGGCGCTGGAGCGGAACACTTTTCGAGAGATTCTGGCTTCGCACAAACTCAATCGACTCAACCGCACGCTGGAGGTTTTGGGGAAGATCGCAATGCTGAGCAAACTGACGTCCTCGGAGCTGCAGCAGGTGGCTGCAGCAATGGACTGGGAGGAGTTCGAAGAGCAGGCGGCAATTGTGCGGCAGGGCGAGGTGGGGGAGAAGTTTTACATTATCAACAAGGGCGAGATCGTTGTCACTCAGGTGGACGCCAACACGGGCGAGGAAAACGTCATCCGAAGGCTGAAAGCCGGCGACCACTTTGGGGAGATGGCTCTGTTCAAGGATGAAATGAGGTCGGCTACGTGCACTGCAGTGACCAGAGTGCAGTGCGTCACGCTTGAGCGCGCGCACTTCATTGCAATGCTCGGAACGCTTCAGGAGCTCATGGACCGAGAACCAGCCCACCTGGAAGCTAAGGACGTCGCGATAAGGCGAACTTCAACCGAGGCGCTGGTGGACCCTGCCGACTACAAGTACTATATGCAGATCCCGCGTGAGGAGCTGGAGGTGCTGCAGACGTTAGGACGTGGAGCCTTCGGGCGGGTCCGACTTGTGCGCCACGCAGCTTCGAACCGCGCGTACGCACTCAAATGTCTGATCAAATCCCATATCGTGGAGAACAACCTAAAGGAGCACGTGCTGAACGAGAAACGAGTGATGCTCGCACTGGATCACCCGTTCATCCTCAAGCTTTACACGACCTTCAAAGACAGAACCCATTTGTATTTTCTCGTGGAGCTTGCACTGGGAGGGGAACTCTTCACGTATTTGCGTCGGAGAGACCACTTCGAGGAGCCCGTCGCGCGGTTCTACATTGCCAGTGTCGTACTCGTTTTCCAGCACATGCATTCGAAGAGTATCGTCTATCGGGACCTGAAGCCCGAGAATATTCTGCTAGACAACGAAGGCTTCATGAAGCTGGCCGACTTCGGGCTGGCCAAGATGGTCACGGACCGGACATGGACGCTTTGTGGCACACCCGACTACCTCGCGCCCGAGATTATCCTGAACAAGGGCCACGACAAGGCTGTCGACTACTGGGCATTGGGCATCCTCATTTACGAGCTCATGACTGGATCAGCCCCGTTCTACGCTCAAGACCCGATGCAAATCTACGCTCTCATTATCCAGGGAAATGTCAAGTTCCCGACTTACATGGGGTACGTTGGTTGTATTCGTCTTAAATCTGCACTGGTGTTGATACTGTACGTGCTGTTTCCTGTCCTCTGCGCAGACGCGCTAGCGTAGACCTTGTGCAGAAACTGCTATGTCAGAATCCGGTAAGGCGGCTGGGAAACATGAAGCACGGGATCAAGGATATTATCAACCACCGCTGGTTCTCGGGGTTTCAGTGGGACAGTCTGCGGAACAAAAGCATGAAGCCCCCGATCGTGCCCCAAGTCCGCGACGACTTCGACACATCGAACTTCGAGGACTTTCGCCACGAAATTGAGGATCCCGGTCATGAATGTGACTGGGACCCGGACTTCTAGAGCACTGTTCAAGATATAGCGATACTATAATACCACGCATATTTAGTTACTTCGTTGGCGTGAAGACCAGAGATCATAAGTACTAACCGAAAACCCAGCAACAAAGATCCAAGGGTTGTGCCTCGGTATTTGCCACAGTATCATGCAGACTGTGAACACAAACGACACCAAACCAACTTTGGACACGTGGAACATACAGAATTGCAGCAAACAAGACAAACATGGTCAAGTGAGAGGAGGCTGGGTGTTATACCACCACCAGCAAGACGCTAAATGGCATCCTGTTCGGGCTGGAAGCATCCACTTCCCCAAAACTGAATCTAATATCGGCGACGCGGCACGCGTGCTGGAGCAGGGAATCACAGAGATGCTGACAATCACGCAGCCAAGCACGGTTTACTTGCGCATCGCAACCTTGGATAAAAAACTCCAAGCTCATGTGCAAGCTGATGAAGTAAAGTCCGGCCGCCTGAGTGAGGAAGTGGCGAGCTTGATGAACAAATTACACCAGATCTTCTCGATACAATGGGGAAATCCCACAGGAACAGCGTATAAGGCAGCTAAACTGATGAGCACAATCCAGCAGAACAAAATCTTCGACATTCAAGGAACTGGACAAGCAACGAGCCCCAGTACCCATGTACGGAAGAGCATCATGAAATCATCACCAGAAAAACTAGTATCACCTCCCAGACAGACGAATGACATAGTGTCACGTCTTATTGCATATCAGGCTTCTATAGGAAAGTAACAATACTCAAATAGAAGGCCACTTACCACCATAAGTACTAACCGAAACGAGGACTCGAATATTTATTGCAGTGAACAACTTGATTAGAAGTCGGGCAGCTTGCCGATAGCAAGTTTACGATACTTATCAATAAGCTGTGCGGTTGTTTGGTCTGGAGGCGGGAACTGGCCAGGCTTGAGCTCCCTCGGCGGATTGTAGACGTAATTGATGAAGCCTCTCTCCAGTTCCATGTCGCGCGTCTTCTTCTGATTGCCCGCATCTTGTCGCTTGAGCTCGCCATCGACTTCTTCATCCAATGTGAAGGCTTCGCACCGGCCCGGTGAACTCTCTGGTGGTCCCGGTTTCCAGCGTTGCAGGGTTTTGCTCGCCAATGATGAGGATTGGGTGGACTTCGCTGGGGTCAAAAGTTGTGTCAACTCCATGACGCTCATTCCTGTCCTCACTGGAGTCGAAGTGGCTCTGCGAGAAGAAGTCTTGGTGCGTGGATTTCGAGGACTGCTGGTGCCGCTAACAGAGTTGCTCAGATGGTCGAACATCCTGGCTGCAGACTGGAAATGAATAAAGATCAAGTGGATACTGGTAAGTCAATGAGACAGGAATGCTAAGCTGCATCTTCTGATCGTACGCTAGGACGGTGGCCGAATGTCACGCCTTGGGACGTCAGCTGAGCTCTGAGGTCAAACGAGCCCAAACACGTAGTGTCGAGTGTCAATTCTGAACGTTTGAGCAGGCGAACGTATGAGATTTGAGAGAGAGGACCACATACCCGTATTGATCGTGACCTGGTGGGAACAATCGTCGGGCGCTAGCTTTGACATCCACGGCACTGCATTTGCTGTTGCGGTCGGAAGGAAGTTGTCGTAGATCACTCGAGTCCACACTGAAGACCTTCGGGGTCGTGAAGTGCGCTACTGCTGGCGTGTACGAGGTGGCTGGTGGCAGCGTGGAGAACTCGGGTCGTGCTCGAAGATCTACGCGTGAACTGGCCACGAGATCGGCCGACTGGTTGATGAACTAAAAGTTGAAACAAATATGCGTAAGATTCACTTCAACAGGATGCAGGCTTCACCGTGAATCCTTACGCTAGAATGGTTGCGCGGGTTCTGCCCGACACGCGCGCCGTCCTGCACCGAGACCTGGTAGAACCGCGGATTCTACGTTGAAGTGACACGAATCAAACACATTTTCTAACGTTAGTCAGACTTTGCTTGGTTTTAGTCATCGGTTCAGCTTGTAACCTTGTTGAAGTTTAGCTGCTGGTAGCTGTCGGCCAGTTGGCGCTCCAAGCAGAACGGATTCGTCTCCACCTCCACGCGCGGCTCTCGCACGCGCTTCTTGGTGAGGTTGGAGGCAATTGGGTCTTCCTGTTCTCGGTGGAACTTGAGCAGCTCGTGCTGCATGTCACGCTCGCGTCGACGCTCAGCATCAGGTCGCGGAGACCGCTGAAGCGTCATGTTGGCCGCGTAATGAGGCCAAGGCAATCCAGGTGCCAGCTGGACGGATCACACTCAGCAGAGGCTGCAGTGAAGCTCAACTGTCTCGAGGGCTTCCAGGGGGGACTCTATGACTATTTATACAGAGGTGTACATATTCCTGGATCGAAAGGTGTGTTCCTGGCTTGTCTGGCGAAAATTGCGCTTCTTGTCGTTGGGAAGTGGAAGAAGCGGGGCCAAGCGAAGAATCACGCGGAGCCGGAAGAAGTCGGAGCCGGCAACCGAGAGAGAACGCAGCGTTTCGCCGGTGCTGGTCCGACGCAGGCAATCCGAATGGATATTTATCTATCTGGATGACGCTTTGCACCGTGTCGGGGATTTGAGCTCGAGTAACATGCACGACTCGTGCAGCACGAGAGCGAACGGTATCGGATGCCTCACGGGGTATTGGTTGAAGCCCAGGTATCTCTTGGCAAGACCCTTTGGTACCGAGGATCGGATCTCAGCGACCTCACAGTCGCTGGTGTGCGACTACTTCAAGGACTGCAACTGATCGGACCATCATTCTGGCAGTAGACACACTTGAAACGCGTTTGCATGGCTTTCGCACACGCGTCGACGACGGGTTTGTCCCTCCTGCGGTGAACGGCGAGGCCATGGCCAATGGTGTCGAGGGCAGCGTCTGTGAGGCTCACAGCAGCAAAAGCGGGGCCCGGATCGCGCCGCCGGATCTCGAAGAATAAGCGCTCTCTCGCGCTCGACTTTTCGCAGTTTGGTCCAAACTTTGGAGTCGAATTCGAGCAATAATTTACAGATTGTCTTATCCTGCTCGCAAATAAATGGATTATCCAGTGCACATCGCGTGGCAATCAGCGTCGTGGGCAGCGCCAGCCGTACCCAACCAGGATAATTTCATAATACATGTCCAAATGGTTCAAGACCCCGCGCCGCCACATGGGCGCGCACCTATTTATCTGCCAGACGCAGCAGCTCGCAAAGACGTCGCCTGGCAGCGCCGAAGCCTCCGCACTTGGCGCAGCTGTTGCATGATCCAGCTGTGCCAAGTGCAGTGCAGTGCAGCCCCAGTCAAGCATGCAAGTTGCATTAAGTTAAGCTTATCGCTTGCAGGTTCCCCTAAGTTGACCCGCAATCGCCGTTGATACCATCTCCGGGGTCTGCAATATAAGTTTTCGCGTTTCCCGGCAGATCCGCAGCACACTCACCTCAAGACATTCGATCCAGCTCCGACTCTGTGCTTGTATGCGAGCATAGCCCCGCAATGCGGATGCGTCTGCTCTCCTTCCCTCACAGCTGCATGGCCGCCGTTTCTGCGCTGCTCAAGTCACAAGTGAATTCGCCCGGTAGATGGCGGAGCCGATCGTTTCGCGCGGCGAGCAGCTGGAGGCGGTGGTGGACCGCCTGCCCGATTGGTACTTCGCGGCGGCGCAGGTGCTGCAGCAGTCGCCCATCCAGAGCGACGCGCTGGGGCTGAGCTCGAGCTTCTACGCGGCGCTGGGGCCCGTATGTGAGACCGACGACAAGCCGCAGCCCATGGACGAGGACGACCTGCTCAAGGCTCGGGACCCCCCGTCCAACGCCACCATGAGCTACGCGGCGCTGGGGCCCGTATGTGAGACCGACGACAAGCCGCAGCCCATGGACGAGGACGACCTGCTCAAGGCTCGGGACCCCCCGTCCAACGCCACCATGAGCTGCGCGGACGACGAGCTCGAGCTCGAGAAGCTCGAGAAGGTGGCTACACAGCAGATCAGACAGCAGGAGCTCGGCCAGTCCACGGCGTCCAGTCGCCGGTCCACGGCGTCGTCGTCGGGCTGCTGCACGGACCTCGTGCTCTCGGGCTTCTCCATGCGGGGCCGCGAGAAGAAGGTCATGTACCACATCGACGTGGTGGACCACGACGCGCCCCTGCAGACGTACACCATCCGCCGTAGCTACTCGGACTTCAAGGACCTGCACAGCCAGCTCACGGAGATCCTCGAGAACCGACAGGCCTATTACCGCAGCAAGGCGCTGTCCAGACTGGCCAGGGGCGTCGCCCCCGTGCCCGTCGACGCCAGGACGCAGGAGGACAAGCTTGAGCGCGCCATCATGGCGTTCGCGCTGCCGCCGCTGCCCCACGCGGGCTTCCTGACGTTCTGGAAGCGACACGACCGCTCGCACCTGCAGTCGAGGTGCGACAGCTTCCAGGAGCTGCTGCGTGCAGTGCAACAAATGGCGTTTCTGAGGGAGTCCTTCGCCGTGCAGAAGTTCCTGAGTGTCGCACCGTGTGCCATCCGGGAGCGCGGATCATCGTACGTCTCGCTCTGCGAGTACAGCGTGCCGACGCTGAACCCCGAGGAGGAGCAGCGCGAGCGCAAGCGGCGAGCACAACAGTACCGCCGCAACAGCAGCGCCAGCAACCACTCGACGCGGATGGTGGAGTATTGAGAGTTTATTTTTCTTCTTCAAGCACCGTGTAGTATTGAACGTGAAGCAGTCAGAGGAGGGAGGAGGGGGGACGCCAGCGGCCGAGCAGGTGTGATAATAGGTAGTGGTTAACTCGCGAGAGCTAACAAGTGGGTCGTGTGATGTGTATGGATATTCTCAAGCCGCGATCCAGCTATAAATGCGTTCGGCTAGTCGAGCGCCACAGCGACTAGTGCGCAGATGGCGACGACTTGCCTGCTTCAAGCAGCCGAACACCACTGCATGCCATGAACACGAACTCAACCGTTATTTTATTACTAAGTTAGTGTCTAGATCGGCCGAATTCGAACCATCTCAGTCAGAGGAAGCTCGTCTCCTGCAGCATGAGCTCCTTGGACGACGCGATGTAGGCACGCGAGAACTCCTTGGCGTGCGGCACGGACGCGCGGATCGACATGCGGTTGCCGTTGCGCGCCTCGCACTCGGCCGTGGCCAGCTCGTGCAGCAGCTTGGCCATGCCGAGCGTCTGCTCCGCCGTCTCGATGAGCTCGGGCTCGCGCGGCTTGGCCACGACGAGCTCCACGACTTTGCCCCCGTTCATGACGCCCCCGTTGCGAGTCATCTGCTCCTTGAACGGACTCGTGGGGAACGTCGTGGCCGCCGCCTCCGCCGCGGCATCTGCGAACGGCGGCGGCGTGAAGTAGCCATTGGGCGACGGATCCTTGACGGAGCCGTCGCTCGGGTTCACGTGGATGCGGTGCAGCAAGCGGTCGAAGCGGAAGGGCTCCGCACACACATACTCCTCCAGCGTGCTGGTCGGAGTGACGATGACTGACCTGCCCGAGAGCTATCGCACAGGATGAGGTTAGTGATGAGTCGATATCCCCGAGATGGGAGGTACTAGTACGTAAAGCGAGCGGAGCTGCTCACCTGCGGGATAAGCTGCATGTCCATCACCAGCGCGTCGGCCAGCTCATTGACGTACTCCGGCATGAGGCGGCGGTGGTAGGCCTTGTCCAAGAAGCGCAGCGCCGGGTTCCGCGCGATGAAGAACGCCAGCAGGCCGTGCAGGAACGTCCGCAGGTCCCTCATTTCCAGGAACTCCTCGTCCTGGAGCCCCACCGCGTCCAGCACTGACGAGAACAGATCAGGTGAGACGATGCCCGTGGGAGCGCGCTCATCTTCGTCAGCTTCGTCATCGTCGCGGGTCGGACGGGGCTTGAGGATCCAGATTAGAGGCACTTCCGCCGCTCGCGGCGTTCGAGGAGCCGAGCTTCTTCTCTTCCCTGGAGACGACTTCGTAGGCGACAACCCACTCCTCGTTGCAAGGCCTCTGCAGCCGTAGGGGATGTTTGGTGCTAGTGTAGGCCGTGGAGGCGACCTATTGAAGCGAATTCCAGTCTGCCCAGTCGTCTGAGGTCGACACTGCGGCAGTTGGCGCTCATGCAGCAGTTGCGGCTGGTACAAATAGTGCTGCTGCTGTTCGTTGATGCTACAGCGTGGCGACGTGCACTCGGATATTTCACCGTCTGAATTGTCGACTTCGGCTTGCTCCGTCATGAGCCTGCGTTTGTGCGCGCTGATCTGGTTCCTCCCCGCTACCAAGTGCTTCTTCATTCGAGCACAGGTGCTCTCTATCAACGCGTTTGAGGCCTTCAATTGACAGGACAAGTCCTGGATATCGGCTTTGATACGCCCACGCTCCTCCGGAGTCGGCGTGCCGACGATCTTCACCTGCTTATCAACTAGCAGCACAAAGCCCAGGATCGCGTCGTTGAGCCGCTTGACCGATCGCTCGATCAGGCCGATCTCGTCTCGAGAAATGTCGGTGAGGTGCAACGCCTCGAGAAGGAGCGTGTTCACTCGTCGGTCCTGGACTGGAGCAAACTTCTTGAGCAGCGGGGACCGCGGAGGTGACGACGAGGACGTGACTCCAGCCGCCACTGCGCGCGAGCACTGCGGCTCCTCTGAAGCATCGGACTGCTCTTTGTCGAATCGCACCGATCGAGCTCGCTCGACCGACTGCAGCGTTGACAGCTGGCTCAACAGCGATTGCTCGTCATCTTCACTGACCGGAGGCTGGTCGGAGCCTGCACTTCTGTCAGTCTGAGTCTCGTCGTCCCCTTCCTGCGAGCCGAGCAGCTCCGCAGTCGTGAACGCGTCGTACTCGACTCGGTAGTCGCGCTCCTGGAAGCGCACGGCGGGCATATTGCACAGTGCGGCTATGGAGGTATGTACAAATGCAAGATCAGCAGGCTAAGAGCAAGGTAGATAGATAGATAGACGGATGCATGTCCGTCGCCCTCATGGTCTCGCCCGTAAAAATAGCAGTGGTAATCCAAAGTGTTGCCACTTACGACGTCACTATGTCGAGTGGGCCACTAAGATTCGGTGGAGACGGTACTGTACCCATTTCGTCGTCGTCACGTTGAGCACAAAGAGCTCGACCTCGTACGTGTCGTGCAGACACACGCAGCGCACTGCGCAGCGCCACCGCTGCCGCTGCCGCCACCCCACCAGCGCGATAGAGTAGACCCCCTCCCTCCAATTCATCTCCGCCTACTGCAGGCAAATCGATCGCGGTGACTTGCCGCCAAAGACACCCATACAAAACCTAGGTCACTAGTCCATAAAACGTCGATCCCTCCCCAAACCGATCGCGTCGCTGGACGTCGCGCAACAGCTCACTCAAGCCAAAACAGGCTCAGCTGCACTCGAAGGGAGACCTCTGTCTGACCATCACTCTTGTGCGCACTCATGGAGGGCATCCGCGTGTTCATCCCGGACGAGAAGCTCGTGTGGGTGCCGGCCACCGTCCTCTCCGTGGACGCGAGCGGCAAGGTCTTCCGCGTGCGGGTGCAGCCGCTGGCCTCCCCTTCCTCTGACTATGCGGCCGACGCGCCCGCGCAGGAGCGCACCATCGACCTGAACGACGACGGCATGCCGGACTCGCTGCCGCTGCAGAACGACCCGCACGAGGGCGACGAAGCCGAAGACGACGCCAAGGCCAAGCACGCGGCCGTCGGCGCCGAGGACATGTGCGAGCTGGGCCACCTGCACGAGCCCGCCATCGTGTACAACGTGCGCGAGCGCTTCTTCGCGCAGCAGCCATACACGTACACGGGCAAGATCGTGGTGGCCGTGAACCCGTACCAGTGGATCAAGGAGCACTACTCGGAGCAGCTGCGCGACCTGTACACGCAGCGGCCGTGGGACGACATGCCGCCGCATGTGTACGCGACGAGCGCCGAGGCCTTCCACCACATGAAGCAGCACCGCATCCCGCAGAGCATCCTCGTGAGCGGCGAGAGCGGCGCCGGCAAGACGGAGACCGTCAAGATCATGATGGAGCACCTGGCCAGCATCTCCATGGGCATCGCCAAGCGGCTGCACCCCGCCGAGAGCGGCGAGACCATCGTGGTGGAGAAGGTGCTCAAGAGCAACCCGCTGCTCGAAGCCTTCGGCAACGCCAAGACCATCCGCAACGACAACTCGAGTCGCTTCGGCAAGTTCACGCAGCTGCAGTTCAACGCCGACTACTGCCTCGTGGGCGCCGAGTGCAGACACTATTTGCTCGAGAAGTCCCGCGTCGTGGCCCAAGCGGCGGGCGAGCGCAACTACCACATCTTCTACCAGCTCGTGAGCGCCAAGGAGGAAGTCTTCGGCTTCCAGGAAGACACGTCCGCCAAGGAATTCCGATACCTGCAGGACGAGCAGCTCATCCTGGACGGACAGACGGACCTGGAGCGCTACCAGGTGACCCGCGACGCGCTCACCACTATTGGACTCAGTGACAAGGAGCAGAACGAGCTGTTCAGCGCTCTGTGCGGTATCTTGCGGCTGGGCCAGCTCGACTTTGTCCCGCTGGAATCCAACAAGGACGATGCCAGCCAAGCTGTTGCCACCGCTTCGGCGTCTGACTCCGTCGCAGCCGAGCAGATTGAGCAGCAGAAGATCGAAATTGAACAGTGCGCGAAGCTCTTGGGTGTTGAGGTAGCTGCACTGAGCAAGCAGCTCTGCAGTCGCACGGTCAAGGCGCGACAGGAGGTGTACTGCGTGCCGCTGTCGGCTCTGCATGCTGGCAACAACCGTGATGCTTTGGCCAAGGAAATCTATGCGCGCGTGTTCGGCTACTTGGTGCGCCGGGTGAACCACAGTATTTCGAACTCAGCGGACAGAGGTGCGTCGACGCCGTCCTACCTGCACATTGACTTGCTGGATATCTTCGGGTTCGAGTCGTTCGAGCATAACAGCTTCGAGCAGTTCTGCATTAACTTTGCCAACGAAAAGCTGCAGCAGAAGTTCACATTGGATGTGTTCAAGACGGTTCAGGAAGAGTACCAGCAGGAGGGTGTGGCGTGGGAGTTCGTCAAGTACCGCGACAACCAAGATATGCTTGACCTGCTGGAGAACTCGATGGGCGTGATGGCACTTCTTAACGAAGAGTGTGTCCGGCCCATGGGCAGCGACCTGTCGTTCGTGTCGAAGCTGGTGTCACTGCGTGAGTCGCACCCTCGTCTCGAGCGAGCCCGTCTGAGTCAGATGCACTTCATGCTGCACCACTACGCGGGACCTGTAACGTACGACGCGGAGGGCTTTGTTGAGAAAAACAAGGATTCACTCCAGACTGATCTGTTGGAGCTGCTTGGTACGAGCTCGAATGGCTTGATGTCGATGGTGTTCAGCGATGACGACAATACTGCTTTCATGACGGACGCAGACCTAGCTGTTCGTGCTGCAACCATGATGGAGACTGGCCGACGCAGCACTGTGAGCAGGAAAACGTCCACGTTCATGCAGGAAACGGTGAGCTATAAGTTCAAGGCACAGTTGTCACTGCTGATGAGCGACATCTCGAGCACTGAAGTACACTATGTACGCTGCATCAAACCCAACTCGGAAAAGAGCCCCAATACCTATGACATCGATTCAGTTGTGAGCCAGCTTCGGTGCGCTGGTGTCGTTGAAGCCATTCGTATCACACGCGCGGCGTTCCCGAACAAGATGGCGCACGAGAAGTTCTTGCGCCGATTCGTGATGATGCGAAGCAAGAAGGATGTTAGCGCTGCATCAGCAACTACGACTGTGACTGAGGCATGCGAACAGCTAGCTAAGGAGTTGCTGAGTGGAGACGACTTTGCAAAAACGCAAGAAGGCAGCGAGCATTCCAGAACACCAACTTTCGTGGTTGGTAAAAGCCTGGTCTACTTCGGTAAGGACGTTCTCGAGTTCCTGGAGCACAGACGCACTACGTTTGTGCACGAGCGAGCAATTGTGATTCAGCAGACTGCTCGCCGGTGGATGGCTCAGCGAAGGATTAAGAAGGTCCGCACTATGATATCGAAGGTTCAGGCTCTTCATCGTTGCCGGATGCAACGACGCTCCTTTTTGGAGAAGCGCAAGAAATGCATCGTTGTGCAGAGCGTGTGGCGTGGAGTTCGTTCACGCCAGCGTGTGTATTTGTTGATGAAGGAGAAGAGCGCGATCAAGGTGCAGACTGCGTACCGTAAGTATCTCTCTGAAAAGAAGTACGCCAAGTTCCGCAACGCTGTCATCAAGATCCAGAGTACGCTTAAGATGAAGAAGCAGGTAGGCAAGTACCACACACTTTTGTCGGAACGAAAAGAGCAGGATGCTATGGAAACTGAAGTTGAGCTGCTCAAGCACCGCCTGGAGGACGAAAAGCGCGCTCGTATGGAAATTGAGGCGGAGAACTCGTCGCTTCAGCAAGAATTGAACCAGGTTCGGAGCTCTTCTGTGCCTAGTGCAGAGAGCAGCATTAATGAGAGCGAAGGACCGCCAACGTTCCGAAACAGCATGCGATCAAGCAGGATAGAGCGCGAGTCAATGGATGACGGCAAGCTGCTTGATGACTCGGAGCGCATGATCGATTACCTGCGCAAGGAGGTTACCAAGGGCCGTGAGCTCATTCAAATGCTGTCCCAGGAGAATGAAAACCTGAAGTCTGAAAACAAGAAGATTAAGGATGCGTACACGGCAGCCGGCGCGTCTTTCGCTGCGCTAAACCAGCACAATAAGCAGCAGTCGAAGGCCAACCTGCGGCTCATGAGCACTCACGCTGCTTTGATCAAGTCCCAGGAGGAGAAGATGAAGAAGTACAAGAAGCAGGTTGCGGAATTGAAGGAGGATCTGCGCATGCAGCGCTCCGTGTACTCGGCAGAGCTCAAGGCCCGTGTACAGCAGCAGGAAGTTCTGGTAGACATCATCAACCTAGCGGAGTCCGATGGCGTTTCGGAAGACTTGCTGGAACGCATGCGAGCGATGGCAGTGGACTCGAAGCCCTCGTACGAAAATGGACGACGTAGCAGCGAGTACACCCGCCCACCAACCGGCCGTCGCTCCTCGTAAGTTCTCTGGTGGCCTCTTGTGTGATATTTGATGTCGCCTTGCTAACTTTGCGTTGGTGTGCAGGACTGCCAGCTCGAAGCCGGGAATAGATAGCGAGCATCGCGACAAACGATCGGACACGGCTACTTCTCTGGGAACTGTGCCTGTGTCCGTGTCCATGAACTCGAACCCCGCGCCAACCGATCGTCGTGCGACTCTCGATACGATTATGAACAACCCGGTGCCGCATGGAGCCTCCCCGCAGGGCGAGGGAATGAGTCCCCCTGACCGCGGCAGCCTCAACCGGGGCAGTCTGCACTCAGACGATGGCCATCGGAAGTCGCGCATCGGAGGCATGTTCAAGAAAATGTTCAAGAAGGACGACTAGGCAACTGAGGGATGACAAACTAAGGCGGGGACGGGCATTGGGGGTCCGGTCTCCGGTGTTGAAAGCGGTAGAGCAGCAGACGGCGAGCATTATTGCCAGCCGCACCGGAATGGGGTTTTCATGTTGATACGTGAGCTGCATAATGCGTTGATCCCTGCTGTGTGTGTCTAACAACCTTGCTTGCATCCAAGTCCTGCAGCGGAACATAAAACCGGAACGGAATCTGCTGCAGAAGATGTCGGACTCCGACTCGGAGATCATGATCGTTGGTGGCTGGTCCACCGGAGTTGTTACACCCGAGGCGCGGGCCGCGTTGGAGCGTGCGCTGGTCGGCTCTGACCTGATCGTGACCACCATCTTGTCCGTGCGTTCGCAGGTCGTGGCGGGTACCAACTACGAGTTCGAGGTGGAGGGATCGAGTGCCTCTCACAACCAAGTCAGCCGCTTCCTGGTGAAAGTGTTCGACCAGCCCTGGACCAACACCACGGAGCTCACGTCTGTCGTCGCGGCTCCAGCGTCGCAGTGAAAAGGAGACTCACCAACAGCGACCGAATGAACCTCTCGCAGCCTCAAACGGTTGCCAGACAAGTAGAATCCGTTGACCAAATCGCAACCGACTTCGCTTGCCCATAGTGTGCTCCAAATCTTCACGCTGGCCTCGAACGGTCGCTTTCGTGCGAAGGCGCAGGTCCCCCCACTAACCTTTCTGCGGCGTTGTTGTAGCTTTGCTTTTAGCAGCTTCGTGTGAACCAGCGGTAGCGGAACGATGGGCGGCGCGGCGTCAACGCAAGCGTCCTTCGAGCAGATGCTGGCGTGCACCATGATTCTTGGGGATGCCATGGTGCAGGGTCTGGACCCGCGCTTCGTGCGCTTCCCGGACTTATATCGACTGTGCGACTTCCACATCGGACCCAAGAACCCTCGAGACCAAGCGCGCGGCTTCAAGGGCGGCAACATGGTGCTGATCGTGCATTCACCTGACCAAGAGGGCAAGTTCCAGAAATTGATGCTCGAGAACGGAGACGCGGTCAAGTCTGCCGAAAAGGGTGACAAACCACCGATGGTTGATGAGGCTCAAGAAGAAAGCAAGCTGATTGTCTACGTGGGCAACGACAAGATCGTGCTGGACAAGGCAACCCTGCATTTGCCTAATAATGACGGCTGGACGCCCCTGCACTCAGCGTGCCACATGCTCAACGCGCAGGAGGCAGGCATCGCTATCCTTAAGGAACTCGTCGCGCGTAAGGCCGACTTGAACCTGGTGACGCGTCGTGGACCCGGTTCATTCTCGTGCGGCTGGACGGCACTGCACATCGCTTGCGCCTACGGGCTGGAGGCGCTGGCAATTAAGCTCATTCGTGCTGGTGCGAACGTGAACACTGTGAATTCGGTAGGGTGGACTCCGCTTTACGACACTTGCCATCGGGGGTATACGACCATTGCACAGGAGCTGCTGCGTGCAGGTGCCAAACATGATGTCATATGCCCGGAGTTTGCGTTGTGCCCGTTCCCCGGACAATTCCCGCTGGCAGAAGCTGCTCGTCAAGGTCACGGCCCCACTGTTAAAATGCTGTTAGAGTGGGGAGTCAACAAGAATGCGACGAACAAGCTCGGCTGGACGGCGCTACATGAGGCTGCGTATCATTCTCGTGTGGCGATAGTGAAGATGCTGGTTGTGTATGGTGCTGATGTGTTGGCCAAGACTGATCGCGGATCTGTCGCAAGGGACCTCACTATTCACAGCGAGATCCGCATCATGCTTGAAGATATCGCGTCGCACTTGCCTACTGCGTCGTCTCCATCTCCGCCAAAACCGAGTGAAGCTGCAACCCCGCCTCAGAAACCCGAGGACAAACCAACCCCAGCCAAGAAGGCTACACCTTTGTCGCGCAAGGAAGAGTATGAGTTATTGGGAGACTTGCCAAGCCTGAACGCTATAACTATTCAAGATGCCGACGCTGTTGACGAGGGTGACGATGAAGCTGAAGAGGACACAGACGCCAAGGCACCTGCTGCTGACTCACCACCCAAGGAAAATCCCAAGAAGAAACAACGGGACCCCTCCAAGAAGAAGAAAAAGAAGTCAGGGTCGCGAGATATCCCACCCGAGTTCAAATGTGCCGTGTCACTAAAGCTCTTGAAAGACCCGATGCGATCACCGTACGGGCAAGTTTTCGAGCGCCAGGTCATTGAGGCGTGGTTCCTCGACTTTGGCAATCGTTGCCCATTGACTGGACAGCCTCTAACACTTCAGCAGCTTGTGAGCGACGAAAAGCTTCGCGAAGAGATCCGCGAGTGGAAGCACGGCTCGAAGAAGCCTACCAATCCAAATACGGAAATTCACGAGGAGGCTGGCGCAAAAGAAGAGCTGTCAATTGCTAGTCCCAGAGGAGACGAGTATGATTTCTAACCGGAATTGCTGCGTTGGAACTGCGTGATGCTATTGACTTAACAAACAAAAGCAAAAACATGGTAGCCACAATAAAGCTATTATGAACTATTCTCGAGCGCTGCTGCAGTCAATGCCATCAAGAAATCACATCCTCATATGTAGTGACGCTTCGCTCGCTACATCCGTAGTTTTTCTTGCTGACCGATTCACGTGTAGCCATCATTATCCCCATTTTGGGCAGCATTTTATTGCTTTTCCGATTCAAATAACGAGTTCACGATTAAAAAAGCTGTAGGGGGTTTTAGGCCCCAGGCTTAGGATGATCCTGCACTGGTTGTCATCCAGAGGACACCCCACCCCCACTGCCGCATCAAAGTACATGAACTGAAAGACTAGAACGCTCCTGTATGGGCTTCACCCTCCAATCCTACAGGATAGGATTCTGACGTCGTTTACGGTCGGAAAAACGTACGCGATATAGATTCCTAACAATCCTGAAAGACCTCCAGTTCGCTATTCGCGCTCGAGCACCCAGCAACTCCAAGAAACGACTGTACTTCAGTACAGGGGAAATGACATAACCTGCAGCCTCTCACAAATTCATGACAAGACCTGCAATTTGTGTGACATAACCTGGAGCCGGGGAAGGGGTAGCATTCTGTGTCGAAACCCGCAGCCAGGCTCCATTGTTCTCGCCAAAATCTGCAGGTCGATTATGTACGTTTCTAAACCCAGCGGTTTCGACCTTCTCCGTTTCTGAGCAGTGTTATTTACGGCAGTCGAGTCAGTCTGGGTGAGAGGCTTGGCAAAGGAGCGCTTGGTTGCAAACGAGAGCTCGCTGCGATCAACAAGGAAGATAAGCAGGGACCTTTGTCGTGTGTCGTGTGTGAGGTAGCACCAGTTAGCATGGAAGAAACTAAGGAAAGCGACGAGGACGAGTGCTACTGCGATTTAGCTGCTTTGCTTCCGGCCAAGGCTCGAGCAATTAAGAAGTACGGCGAGGTTTTTATTTGCGCTGGGGATTACATATCGTATTATCAGCCTCTCTTCACAGCAAGTAAAAACCGAATTCGGCGCGCGCGCGTTCTGGCTGTCGAACCTTTGGACAGGTATCCGCTGCAGATTAACACCGAAGAAAGCTTAAATCGCTTTACGCTCGTAAGGCTCGACATGAATGATGGTCAGGCTGGTACTGGTCCATTACGGCAGCTTCACACATTTTCGTTCACTCGTGGGAGGATTGAGGCCCCGACAATGCGCGAAGAGCTCGGTGCAGTTTTCAGGCAAATTCGAGAGAGCGCGTTCGATGCTGCATTTTCTTCGGGTCGTGTGGAGCGTCGAGGCGATAGTGAGTCTGCAGTGGTGGGGAGTGACGGCGACGAAGCGATAGCAGGCAGCAGCAGTGACGACGTAGATGATGGTAATACTGCCACTGGTCAACACGAGGAATTTGTGACTGAATATCCCTCTGCAAGTACTGGTGTCGAAACCGAGGTCCGATATCCCTCTGCAAGTATTGGTGTCGAAACCGAGGTTCGAAATGAACCGGAGACCCCGCCAACAGTCTTTCCTAATGATGATATGGCTGAGCAGCCAAATGGTCTGGCTGGGGCTTTTGGAGTTCTTGCTCGACCAGACGATCGAAACATGTACCGTTTAATTAACGACGACGGCGCTGGAGATGATCTCGCGAGCGGGGATTTTGTTGGAATGGCGTTCGATTCGGAGGAGGACGCTTTCACAACAAGCAGGTTCACACACTTACCAATACAAAATCCAACTGTCGGAAAACGGTACGAATCGGCTTCTGCAGCTGTGGCTGCCCTGAAAGACTATGCTTTTGCGACTAAAAAGAGCGTGAAGGTATCGTGCTCCGGAGGAACTGATCGAACGATAGTGTGCGACTCCAAAACGAAAGGCTGCAGTTTCTTCGTGCGGTTATACAAGCAAAAGGCAGGCAACGCATGGTACATTTCGTCCATGAACTTGGACCACTCAGAGTGCTCATCAACTCCCAACCCAACAATGAAGCAAATTGCAGCAATGCCGACCTTTCTCGCTGCTGTTCAGGCAAATGGAGAGATTTCTGCAACCGCTCTCATTGGGCTCATTCGGAACCTGGATGGCATTTGCTTGGAGTCGAGAAAACGAACCGTTTACAGAGCGAGAGAATTTGTGAAGGACCTGTCTAAGGCTGAATTACGAGCATCATACAGCGTAATCTCTTCTTACTTAGCAAGGCTGCAAGAGCTGAATCCCGGATCCCTGTGTCGAGTTGAGCGAGATAGTGATCACAGGTTTCAGCGAGCGATCGTTGTTCTAAAAGCAACGACTCACTCGGTTCCATTCAACCAGCACATCTTGGGAATTGACTGCTCGCATTCGAAGTGTCCAAACTATGGAGGGCAACAAATGCACCTCGTTGGTCGAGATGGAAATCTTCACAGTTGCCTTTGCATTGGTTGAATCGGAAGATATATCGTGTTACAATTGGTTTTTTGACATGGTTCGAGAGGCTGGGGTAGTGGTTGAAGACACACCCATCTTTTGTGACCGTAATTCAGCTCTTGTCTCGGTTGGAGGTTCACGAGACTTAGTTCTCAGGCACTGCACCATGCACATCTTGCGAAACATAAATAAAGGATTTCCTCAGTTCAACATGCAACGGGACCGTGGTCTTATCTGGGGACTTCAAGCAGCTTACACACACACCGAATACGAGAGTCGTCTAGCGTGGATCAAGAAAGAGTTTGGGGATGAAATGGAGGAGTATATCAGAAGGGTTTGACCCAGCTAAGTGGTGCGTTCACGCGAACATTGGCGTACGACCTTTGTATGGTTGGCGGACCAGCAACTTTGTGGAAAGCGTGTTCGGTACTCAACTAGCACTTGGTATTCGAGCGTTGCCACCACTAGCATTTTTAAAAGCCATGTGCACTCGCATTACAACGAGAGTGTATCAACGTAGTGTCAATGCCACTGAATGGATTTCTGCTAATCGTACAATTACGCCTCGGGCAATAAAAATCTACGACAAACAACTCGAGCAAGCTGGATTTTACACCGTGGTTCCAAGCTCGGATGACATCTTCAGTGTATACCGAACAGACCGCCCCGTAATTTACTCTCGAAGATATACTCGGAGCGTCAATCACTGCACGTGCGGCTTTATCGACCAGTATCGCATACCTTGCCGTCATGCCATCGCCGCAATGATTTTCAAGAAGCGACTACACAATGTGTTTGACTTATTCGACTCTTGCTACCGAGTTGAGAGCTACGCGTCCGCGTTTCAAGGTCAACAAATCATCCTTCCTATCGAAGAAGAGTTGACAGTTGACAACAAAACCCTTCCTCCTGGACACGACACAGTAGTCGGTCGACCACCAACAGCTCGTATACCAAGCACTGGAGAGGAAGTGACATCTGGAACGAAAAGGTACTACTGCAGTGTCTGCAAGACGCCGGGGCACAACAAACGCAAATGCAAGTCTAACCAGGAGAAATAGGTCATTTGGGACTGAATGATAAATGCGACTGATGTTCAAAGGAACGACGTTGTGGTTGGTATGCATACAAGAATATTGCTTTAAATGAGAGATAACTAAGCAACGAGATGTTCTTGCATTTCGTCACGCTTGCTATTCATCATGTTCATTCATGTTAGAAGTATTAATTGCATGAAGATAATAGGCAGCAACGAGGTCACTTCCTCCGAGTCATAACGTCTGCCTGCCGCGCGATCTATGCGTCGCCCCCATTGAAGACGCCGGTGGTATGAACAGTGATCTTACGAGGGGGTTGTGCGAGAAGGCGGGCTGGGTGGTCAACACGCGACTCTGATGTCCACCTGATGAGTAAAATGGCTACCCTGAAGGCCAGGCTCACTCAAAATTCCTATCTGTCATGCGCGGATAAGCTGAAAGTGCCACTGCCCCTGGCTTGCATCCGCTGCTTAGCTACTCCCGCGCGGAGATATTCAGAGAACAGCGTGCACACAACAAAAATATGTGCAGGGGAAGCTGGCAGTGAAGCAAGGTGCACTGTGGAAGGAACGGCGGCGGCGACAACATAATATATTGGCATTTCTAAACGACAGAAATCACGCGTCAAAAACTGCATCCCATTCTGCATCTTACGACAAAATCTGCATCCCTACCTCGTTGCTACGACAGAAAAGTTGGTGGGCGGGGTCATGAGGTTAAATCGCGGCAGATGCAGGTTTTGTCATGAATTTGTGAGAGGCTGCAGGTTATGTCATTTCCCCCTTCAGTACAATAGAGTCTACTGAGTTCTGAGAACCACTAAGAACCAACATGCGCCTACATGCCGTCGTGCTTTTGGCCCTGATCACGCTTCTCGCAAGCAGCAACACCGTCTCGGCAACCACACAAACCGTGTCCGACGCGAGCAAGTCGGCCGTCAACACTTCGACAAGATTCCTGAGGGAAGTGACCAAGGCGAACGAAGTCGCTAACGCGGAAGAGCGAGCGCCAAACCTCGACATTGTGATCAAGGACGCTGCTACCAAGGCGAAGAAGTCCATCATTTGGAAACTAAAGTTCGCTGTTTGGAAGACAATTCTCAGGCGGACGCCGCTCGAAGTGCGCGCGAAGTTGGGAATGGAGGGAATGGGGCGTGGGGTGTACAACCATAAGAACTGGGATATGCTCATGGCTTACCACAAATCGTACGGAAAGGGGCCACTGAAGTACCCTTGAGCGACTACACCCGCGTAGCAAAACAAAGCCCGTGAGTTTTATCGCAACCTTCAAAATCAAGCAAACCTTTTGAACTTCGAGGCTGTCACCTCAATCTTCGTCCGCAAATAACGTTAGAAGTAGCGAGTTTCTTGGACGGACTGAACGTTTTGTGCCTGAAAGTCTGAAGTGGGTGCTGTTTGGTGCTTGCTTCCGTAAACATGTACTTGTACTACACGTGATTGCTCTCCATCTCGTTGCTTTCCACTTGCCCACTCCTCTGAGCTACGTATCGAGATACCATTGACAGCGGGTGTGAAACTCGAACTACTTGTGACGCTACGGCAACGGTGTGCGCTACAAATGGAATCGATTGATCTTCGGACGATCTGCTCAAAAACTGAGAGGAAGCTACTAGAGATGGAATGATCGTCAGGAAAGAAATAGCAGAGCGGGGACGCTGCTGTGCTGCTGAAAAGCTCGCAATTCACCCCGGTGTAGCCATTTAGGATACTTGAAGGACCAGCACTCCGAAAGTAGCCATCTGGCAAAACCGCGAGTGATGGTCGGCTGAATTCAACATGGAAAGATGGCTACACTTATTGCGTCCTGCTTGCAGTAGATCACTTCACATTTTGCGCCCCACCTTCAACTACCATGCCTCCTAATGCGAATTCGGACACTCGCGAGGCAATCCGCGTCGCTTCCGACTCCGTGACCTGCCAGATCTGCCTGGAGGAGCTCACGTTGAAGGACCAGGCGACCACCAAGCCCGTCACGCATTTCTGCTCGTCGGTCTGCCCCGCTGCCTTCTGCACGCCGTGTCTCGAAAAACACTTGCAAATGGCCATGCAGGTCCCATACGCTGGAGCGTTGCCCAAAGTCCGTTGCCCAGTGTGCCTCATCCCAATGAACAGACAGCAGTGGGCTCGGTGGTTGAGCCCCGACGCCGCCCTGCTCCAGCAGTACGCACAGCGATGCGAGGTTGCATGCAGCTTCACCTGTCCAGGTTGCCACAATTCGCAGTACACGCAGCTACCCGCCTCCCACCTGGGCACACGCCCGGACCCCGCGAACGCCGTAACTCTTACGCTTCGACCGAGCGAGGCGGCTCGCATCCCCGAGCTTCGGCGCGTCGTTCGCCAATTCTGTCGACACCGACAAGCCACCACCGCCCGTGATGTGATCCGCTACATCAGCGACAACTTCCCAGCATCCAAGACGGACTGCATTGTTCACAAGGTCCTCCCGCTCATCCAGGACGAGGAGCGACGAGCGACGCTGCTACTTGCCTACCACAGCATCCACCGCCGCGTCGTGACTCGCTGCTGCGGCGCATTCGCCTGCTTCAACTGCAAACGGTCCCTGGGCGACGAAAACACGCCATGCCTGTGCGAGGAGGAGGACCAGGAAGAGATCAGAGACCAAGACATCGTCGAGTGCCGCTCCTGCCGCGTGATGCTCGTCAAGGTCGACGGGTGCAGCAGCGTCTGGTGCGTGTGCGGACTCGGCATGGACTGGATCAACGAGCTGCGCATCAAGAGGCTCAACCAGCGAAAGCTGCTTCCGGTGGACGCCTTTGACATGACGATGTTCGATTGGTGGGAGTCGTGGCACGCCGCGCTTCAGAGGGCCGCAGGTGAGGGCTTCTGGGAGCTTCGAGAGTCCGCGATGCTGCACAGTCTCAACAACTCACGCCCGGTCGTCCGTGAGACCCTGCGGCAGTTCGTCTGGAAGAGGCGATTCCGTCAGTTGATCACGAGTGTCGAGCTGCATCTGCGCCTCAAATTCGTGATCCGGTTGTTTCCCGCGTTCAGGGAACGCGTTCGAGCTCTGATCTGGCAGCGCCGACGCTTCCATCGACAGCTTCTGGACGAGTGCCGCGCTGCGTTTGTCGCCCGCACTGCTCGTCGCCAATCCGCAGTGATCAAACCCGTGCTGCTCAAGTTGAAGTGGTTCTGTCGTTTTCGCCACCAAGTGCTGGGTGCACTACTCCGTCGATTCTACTGTATCTCGATGGGGTGGGCAGATCTCAGCGAAGAGCAGCAGGAGTTGGAAGAGGACCAACTCGCCATATTCAGCATCGGGCTGAACTAAAACCCAACCAGCCTTACAGATTCTAAAATTGATTTTTCTTTGATAGTCAAGATAATCAAAAATCGATTATTGACCAATAGGCGCCAATAACCAATAGGCTGTCGATTATTGGCTCACTGCAACAAATAGCAATAGCCTTTTGGCGCACTTCCGCCATCTAATGGACAGGTCCCGGTCTCCCAAGCGCAAGCGCCGCCGCGCGGAGTCATCCACGCCGCGCCGCGGCCGCAAGAAAGGGACGCCTGGCTCCGGCGGCAGCGCCGAGTCTCAGATCGTGTGGAAGGACTCGCCCGCCGACAAGCAGATCAAAGTCTCGGGCACGGGGAAGATGGCGGTGCGGCGCGAGATGCAGGGCTTCGTGGGGCGCCTGGCGCGCGCCAGCCAGCAGTCGCCGCCCTCCAGCGAAGAGGAGGACAAGAAGCCGGCGGGCCGAGAGCGCGTCCGCGCGCGGCGGAAGGCGGCAGAAGAGGAGAAAGGTTATTTATTTTATTTTATTCTATATTAGGGGTAATTTATATGCAGCATGACTAATTAAAGGGATATATATGCAGCTACGTCGAGGTTCTTGCTGTTCAGCCCCGAGAAGACGGAGGGGACCGACAGAGCTCAGAAGACGCCCAATGCAACAAGGAGACGACGCTCCACCGAGAGAGGGGACTCGCAGGACGAGCTTTTCAGTGTATTGGACCAGATGGAGCAGAAATACGCCAGTCCGGACGTGGCGCTGCCACTGATGGGGTCGATGCGGCAATTATACCAACAACCAGCAGTGGCTACAACTACTGCTACTGCAGCAAACGACATGAATCTGACAGCGACCCCCGCTCCCAGCTACTCGTCCACCGGCACGCTGTCTCCTCGGTCGCTGCGGACGCAGGAGGCGTCAAAGACCCAGGAAGTGGCCGGGAACCAGCAGCCGACTAAGGCTCTAGCACCAATCAGAGAACAGCAGGCCGTGAAGCCGGTGGTTGTGGTGGCGGATTCCTTTGAAGACCTGACGGACGAGTCGTGGGCCTTGATGGACCAGTTGGTGAGTCAACGAGCGACGGTTGACGCCTCCCAAACACAGTCGCAGTCGCAAACGGAGCTGGTGTCGTCTCAAAGCTTCGCGTTGACGCCGCGGCCGATGCCGTCAGCTGCGTTCGATGGACCGAAGAGGCCGTCGCCGATGCCACCAGCCAATGCTCCGACTCCAGTGGTGCGACCGATGCATGACGTTGGCAAAGCCCAACAGCTTGAACGGCGCGAGAGCTACAGGCGCTTTTTGGTTTTGGAAGTGGACCGCGACGTCATTAACCGCTCGCTCCTTTTGCGCCTGTTAGATGATCAAGACGCGCAGCTGGAAGCTATGCTGACGGAAGACTGGTTTGACGTGCATGTCGAAGCTGGCGATACCATCAATATTGTCTTTACGGAGCAGGATAGAAATGGCTTGTTCTCGCAAGACGGAAACAATGCGCCGACAAGGCCGCACTCGTCTCGCATACAGGTCGACAACATGCACAACGTCGTGGTTGTCCACCCGGATATTCTGGTACGGTTGCTGCTCGATGGCGTGAGTGTGATATGTGATAATGATAATTGTGCGTTTGCTACTGTTCTCGCTTATTGCAGGTATCACCTACAAGAGTTACAACAAGTTTTGGTTGCTTACGTCGCGCTGTAATTCAGGAAACGCTAGCAGTCAGCGGTACGACTGGGGAAAAGGCTTTTCTCGGTACATTAAAGCACGATCTTTTCGAATATGCGGTTCGGAATGGCTTGTACAGTGCTGAGGGTCTTTTTCAAGAGGCCAAGCGAATCGTACATTCTAAGTATGGATGGACATTCAAGACTGCTTGGAGTTTCTTATATCAATCATCTGACGTACGCTTGTATTCATTCGCGCAGCATTTTAGGGCTTGTCGAGTGCGGACTAAACGAAGAAAAGGCGCTATTGGAACTACAAAGAGTTATAGAAGACTATCGGTCGTGGGTAGGTGGAGCTATCGCCGGATCTGGTACGATGCTGAACGAGGTACCTCGCAAGAATGGATCTTACGTGCGCGTGAGCCGGGTTTTAGCGACGGAGGAGATGATGTGGTCCATTAAATGGGGACTGAAAGGTGCCACCGATGCCTCGGTTGAAGGGACTATCATTGATCCCGGGAATACAAACGCTGGGCAAGCTGGAAGTGGAGTTCTGCCACTTGAGCTTAAGACGGGAAGCAAAAAGTATGCTGGAGTCGAGCATCAGGGCCAAGTAATCCTGTACACGCTGCTGTTGAGCGAGCGCTATAGGCAGCAGTGTCAGGATGGCTTGCTCATCTACGTCCCGCCTATCGAGACCAACCGCATTACCGCGATGGCTACGCATGTCCGTGGGCTCATCATGGCCCGCAACCATTTCGCCAGCGCCATCGCTAAAGTGAAAGCGATCGGGAGCTCGACATCCGCGCAGGTATTCCCGCCGATGATTCAAAACCGCACAGATTGCGAGCGCTGCTTTCAGCTACACGAGTGCGTATTGCACCATGCGGCAATGGAGAATGGTACGGAAGGATCTAGTGGTCTTGACGAGCTATTCACGTTGAAGACAAAACATCTTGCTGAAGCAGATTTAACTTATTTTAGACTATGGAATCGGCTCATTGACCTGGAGCAGCAGCACGCCGAGAGAAATCTTCGCGCACTCTGGCTCCAGGTCGGATGGAAGCGCGAGCTAGCACAGGATAGCACTACCTGCATAGCAAACCTCAAGTTGGTGTCCGACGCACCCGCCCCATCCGAGTCTGGAGGAAAACGAACTCTTCGTTTTGTTCGAGATCGACGAAAACGACGGGATACCGAAGGGACCGGAGGTTATGTGCAGCCAACTTCTTTTGCAGGCGTACGCTTTCGAGTAGACGAGCGTGTCATTTTATCTGCGGAATCTTTGGATGGAAAGAGCTTACTGGTTCACGTTTCTCGAGCTACTGTCCGCAAAATTGAGCATGGGCTCATCACAATCGAGGCTCGCCAATCTATTCCGTCCATTGTGATAAGCGGGCAGTCTACCGTCGGGAAGGAGTATACATGGAGATTAGACAAAGATGCCATCATGAGTGGCTTACGACGCGCGAAGGAAAATCTCGTGCGATTATTTATTGGAATTCCCCCCGAGGTTGTTTCAGCTGGCACGGCCTTGACGAGCCGGCCAGAATTGAAGGTTCGAATGGCCTCAATTGTTGCGTCGGGTGGTGATGGTAACGAGGAAACACCAGGCGTAGGTGACACGCGGAGGCGCAACTTAATTGTACATCTCGCTCGCCCGCACTTCAAGCCTTGTCGGGTGACGGATCTAGTAACACAGCGGTGCCGAGATCGCGCCAAAGACGACTACGATGGTAGCATGGCAGCCCATGGGCAGGCTCTGCTGGACGCGTTCTTTGAATTGAATATCGATCAGCAACGGGCTGTCCAGCGCGTGCTAAGCTCTCTAGACTACGCGCTGGTTTTGGGGATGCCGGGCACAGGCAAAACCGCGACTATCGCTTTCACGGTACGGGTGCTGCTCTTTCTCGGGTTTTCTGTGCTGGTGACAAGTTATACGCATTCGGCCGTGGACAACCTACTGTTGAAGCTGCTAGCACATCAAGTTCCCATGCTTCGCATCGGCAACACTGCACAAGTGCACCCATTAATTGCAGACTTCACGCTGGACCGGCTTGCCGAGCACGAGGGTATTTCAAGTGTGCAGGCTATGGAAGCGAAAATGGTTAACGCGCAGCTAGTGGGCTGCACTTGTCTGAGTGTGAACAGCCACGTACTGTTCGCAAAGCGTCGATTTGATTTCTGCATCGTCGACGAAGCGACCCAGATCACGCAGCCCATCGTACTGAGCGCTCTGCGTTCCGCCGATACGTTTGTGCTCGTGGGAGACCATTACCAGCTCCCGCCTCTAGTGGCGAATGCGCAGGCTCGTAAAGAAGGCATGGACGTCAGCTTGTTTCGCCGGTTGGCTGAGGCGCATCCGGAAGCAACTCAGCAATTATCCTACCAGTACCGAATGAACCGAGACATCATGCTGCTGGCGAATCGACTGGTATACGGCGACAAGCTCAAGTGCGGCTCTTTTAAAGTCGCATCGAATCACCTCAAGTTGAAGTGGCAGCGGCAAAACACCATCGGACAGAAATTGTTGTGGCCCATTCAAGTGCTGACCAATAACCACGGCGTCATGTTCTTGGACACGGATACAATGGGTGGGTCGACGGCGGAGAGCTCAGGCACAGCGCAGATGGGCAACAATGGTCGTCGACTTATGGAGAACATCGTAGAGGCTCAGGTGGTCGCTGGAATGGTGGAGCTCCTAGTACTTGGATCGATGCCGGCCGAGGAGATCGCGGTTATCTCCCCCTTTCGGTCTCAAGTCGCGCTGATCCAGCAACATCTCACTGCTGTTGCCGCATTCCGTCGAGCTGGTGGATCGGAGTGGGTCCATTCTGTCGAAGTGAGTACTATCGACAAGTACCAGGGCAAGGACAAGGGCGTGATTTTGGTTTCGTTCGTTCGCTGCAACGAGGAGAAGCACGTGGGCGAGCTGCTTACAGACTGGCGCCGAATCAACGTGGCGCTCACGCGTGCGAAGCAGAAGCTGCTTTTGGTGGGATCCCAATCGACACTCAGTGGCGGTAGCGCCCTTTTCCACGTGCTCTCCGACGTCGTACAGGAGCAGCAGTGGGGGTACAAGCTGCCGCGCGACGCTGTTGAAAATCTTCGAAAGTTTGCAGTGAGTGTCGCGGCGCCAATTGAACCTGATCCAGAGCAAGGCACGATGACAGGGCGCCGGTCAGCCGATAACGTGAAAGTCTCCGTTCTCCAGCGCTCTGCCGCCAGCAGCAGCGGTGACATTGAATCGCTGGTGCCTAATGTCTCGAGCGTTCCCTTGCGCCCGCGTCAAGGTGGTCGTCCACCCCAGATGAAGCCAATCTCGCGCGACATATTTGGTGAAATGTGAAAAAAATTGCGCCGAAGTACTATAGACTGATAGAAAATAACGAGGATCAACATCCATCTGAAGTATTGCGCGGTCGGTCACTGGGAACAGTCTCCAATCTGAAGATGCTACGGTATTTGCTGCTGCTCCTGACTGGAGTCGCCTCGGCGGACGCTTTGATAGTGGGAGGTTGGTCGGCCACCGCTGTCACTACGGACACTCGCGCTGCTTTAGTGCGGGCCTTGTCGAAGACGAATGTCTGCATGAAGTCGATCCTGTGGGCGAGAAGTCAAGTTGTCGCAGGGATGAACTATGAGTTCCACATCGACGGCTGTCGTGGCGTGCACGGAGGAGAATGTGGCAACGCATGCAAGTCCCCGCGCAGGTTTTCCGTGGTCGTGTTCGACCAGCCGTGGACTCACACAACGATCGTCACGTCCGTCTCGGAAACTGAGAACTTATAGCAAGTTCCTTGTTGTTTGGCAACAAGGAACTTGCTGTTTGGCAACAAGGAACTTGCTATAAGTTCTCATCACGCGCACACTATCAATCAACACAGCTCGAGCATTGAGGCTGTTTTTCGTGTTTGGTGGTTAACTTGTGGACTTTTCCCTCCTGATCAGCTAGTGCAAATGTGCAAGAAGACCTAGATGCCGATCACGTTGTGCTCCTTCAGCACGGCAACAACTTGCTGCTTACGGGTTTGCTGCGTGCTTGGCGTGGTGGCCTTCGTGGGTCGAGCTGGACTTGTCACCCGTCAGCTTGCCCTTGACGTCGTGCACCGCTTCCTTCGCACGGTCCACAATGGAGGGCGACAGGGACTTCTCCGCCGCCTTGAGCTGCTGATCCAGCGCGTTGAGGCTGAAGTGGTCGCGGAGAGTCTTCGTCACCAACGTCTCGACAGTGTCGGAGCTCCCCATGACGCCTCCGCCATTGTTGTCGGGGTGGTCGAGCATCCGTCCGTGGTGCTCGTCCTTCTCCTTGTCACTCTTCCCGAAGAGACCCCCCTCGCGCTCCTTCTCCTTGTCATCCCGACCGAAGAGATCCTCGCGCTTCTCATCTTTCTCCTTCTCCCTGTCGTGGTGGCCACCGACTGCAGCATCAAGTGTGCCCTTGACCCCCATCGACTGTCCGTTCTCCTTGTCGTAGTTGCGAGCCGTCAACTTCAACGCGTCCATGGCCTTGGACGTGGCGTCCATCGAGTTGCGCGCCGAAGACACCTCCGACTTGGACGGCTTGTGGCTCTTGTTGATCTTGTGAGCCACGTGCTGGAGCTCCATCGCCGAGTCCTTGGCGGTGCGCATGTCACCGCGCATGTAGGACGAGGCCGTGTTGACAAAGTGGTTGCCATTGCGGCTGTCGTACTCGGAGAGGTGCTTCTTGAGCAGCTTGAGGCAGTCGGACGCGTCGTCCGCAGTCTGGTTCAGCACCTGCTCCAGCTTGGAGAACTCCTCCTCGGTAACGTTGCGGTCGGTGGACTTGCCCATGATCGAGTTGGCGTTGGCTGGCTTTGCTTGCGTGGGGTATCGACTCGTGCACTTGGAATCACGTTTCGAAATGAGCAACACGACTCGAGCACAAGCTCTTCAACCTTCGAGCTATGGTTGAAGAAAAGATAGTTGGGACCGGGGTCGAGAAGGAATCTCAAACTGCCGCAGCTAGTTTGGTATGAGACGAGCATTCGTCCGAAGCATTCGAAAGCCATCGACAAGAGTTTGTCTCGAAGCTAGGTCAGCCACCATTTTGAGACCGCTTTTGGTTCTTCCAATTCATTTCGAGAAATCGACAAATACCGGTAGCATGGGCAAGTCAAGTCCACCGACCGTATTACCATCGAGCAAGAGTTCTCCAAGCTGGAATTGCTGCTCATCCAGACGGCGGACGATGCAGTGAACTGCCTCAAGGTCCTCAAAGGCAACCTCTCCGACTACGACAGTCAACACGGACTACGCATCATCAACACGAGCAAGACTTTCATGAGGAGCGACGTCCGCGCAGCGAAAGACACGACATCGGAGCTGCGAAATGCAGCGAACCAGATCGCCGAGTGTGAGTCTCAGTCTGAGTCGGAGATCACGGCGGCTCGCGCTGCCATGAACGCGACGTCCGATGTCATGAACGACTTGGCAGCCACCGGCCGCACTTACGACAAGAACAAGTTGAAGTCGAGGGGCATCGCAGGCGTCGTGACCGACATGTTTGGAGGTAACAAGGGGCTGGAGGACAAAAGCAAGGGTGATCATGTTGTCAAGGACACGAAGCGAGTGGGATCGGAAGGCATCCTTCGAGCCCCTGACACAGTGGAGGAAGTCGTGGCTTCGACTCTGCGCGACTGCTTCAGTGGGTTCTCGGCGCTGAAGCATCAGATTTCAGCCGCGGAGGAGTCGCTGTCGCCGCTGTTCGCAGAGCGAAGCAATAGACTCGTTGCGTCTCACACACCGTGACAAGTTGGTTGAGGCGACAGCAACTGCTTGAGTACTGTGTGGATACCCTTGTACGAATACATGTATTAACCCTTTCGTGTATTGTGCCTTTCTGTCTTTTTGCGCGTCCTTCGGGGGACTTTAGAAGGTACTTTTTACTACTGGGGAGTACTTATATCTTAGGATTTGATATGTAAAACGGAGTAGCCACCAACTATTAGGCAAGTGCCTCGAAGTTGGCCAAGTACCACCAGCCTAGCGGTAACGGGTAGCTACCGCGTATTTTCGCTAGCAATATAGACATTTTGACCATGTAATATCGTTCATCTACTTAGCTAAATGATTCTGAGCCCCAACTGCGTCGTGTCGCCTGTTTTGCCGGCAGTCTTGCAAGCAACTACTTTCGTAGTAGGCACCTACAAAGGTACCTCCTCCGTTGAAAAGCCCGATTGGCCGCTTTCAGCGCTGCCACAACGAGCTTTTTCTCCTACGCAGGGCTTCGCAAAGCCTTATGAGGGTGCTTCAGGGAGGATTTGCCGGCTAGGCTAATCTGTACCTCCGTGGTGGTAACTTGTTGTGACTACCCTACCCCTATGTCAAGAAAGGTAGTTTTTCACTGCCCTCTGGCCAAAAGAGATGAAAGGCACAATACATCTTGACTCGACAATACAAGTTGTGTATTAATACTAGAGATCCACCAAAAGTTTGTTGGAGAGGGGCTGTCCGAACTGTACTCCTTAAAGTTAGGACTCGCCCCCCCCCTGCTAGAACTTCTAGCCTAGAGGTATACCATGCAATATATTTTGATAGTATGGTGGTCTGGCAGCCCGCGGGTCAGCAAAGGAGATGATAGTAATATCTGATTCACGAAGTCTGTCCGAATGCTTTCGCAGCGTGACGTGCGCCTGTAGAAGACTTTGATATTCATTTTTCCCGCGTCGGCGGAAGCCGTTTGGACGATCAAGGAAGCTAGTAACGAAGGTGAGGTGCGCGACAACTTTAGAGGCTCGACACGATCTCATGGTCGGTAGTACTTGCTAGTAACTCACTACTATAGTAATACTGCTCGATTAGGCTTGATAACGAGGATGGGCTATTAGTACTACAGATTTCAACACAGCAATTATAATATATTAGTACGAATTTCTAGTGTGAACTTGCCTTCTTTCGACCTCCGTAGAAATGGTTGATCTGCACACGGGAGTCTGTTTTAAGCATGCCCGTAGCAGGTCGAGTTGACGATGGAGTGCAAATGCGAGGAGCCCTGCAAATGAACCAGTTGGCGGTGATCCGGATCACCGCAAAATTTAATGAATGTCTATGGTACTGTAGTATAGTAGTATTTTGTTGTGGGTCGAGCTATTAATATATGCGATGTACTGTATTACTATGTAACTGATGGAAAGACCCCCCCCAATTTTGGTAAGTATCAGCTCGGTAAGTTACATTTTTTTCTGCCGTGACCAGGCGCAGGTATATAGGCAGCACACGACGGTTGCTCTTGGTGACCAACACATTGCTCGACCGCGACTTGTAGCGCAACAAGCGCTGGCGAGGAAGTCGATGCAACTGAGCTTACTTACAGTTAGTAGTAGTTCTGGTCTTGTAGAGGGAGGTCTCTCCTCAAATGGAGTTCCCGCCTATTAATAGAGGGAGGTCTTGTACCGTAGAGGGTGGTCTCATGAATGGATAAAAGTGGACGAGGTAGGTCTTGTACATGTAGAGAGAGGACTCTGTTCAAGGGAAAAAGTTGGAGAACTCACTTCGGTACCCGGTTTTGGAAAGTTACAGTGCCAGCACAGGTCTTTCGACCTGCGAATTTCGACCTGTAAACTTGCTCTCTCCGCGGAAGAACGAGGTTTCGCTAAAAGCAGTGCGACACTGTTCCATTGGCCGCACGTCTACATAAGCAATGAAGCTTTTGCGTCACCGGCGACCTTGCCCCAGCCTAGCCCCGTCAACGCTAGCGAATCCAGACGACGTATATCCCGGCTAGCCCTATATATACTTCCTATCCCAGATGGGGGGGTGTTTAAGGATTTCACCAGATAAGAACACTAGTAGTAAACGCGGACAACTCAGTTAAGCCCATACTAAACATTGTCATTAAAGCCATACCCACGAGGGACCCCACGGCCGATCGCAGGTCCCAGGACCTCGGTTTAGTGCTGTCTCCTAGTCCGCGTCAGTTTTGCAAAGAGAAAGTAGTGGGAGGTCTGCGAGTTGTAAAAAGCGAAGTTACTAAAGCAAGGGTAGGTGAAAACGCTGAAAAGCAAGCTCACAGTATTGGGGCTACGCCCAAATACACAGCTTGTATCGTCGAGTCAAGATGTAGCCATCTTTAATAGCCCAGGGTGCAAACAAGAACAGGCGTTGAGTCAAGGTGTAGCCATCTTTAACAGCCAGCACCAAGGGTGCTATTAATAACAAGTAAGGCCTTGCAGGCTGCGTGTGAGCGACATGAGCATCCGCCCACGAGAACCCCGTCGCATGTCACATCGCCGGCCTTGGTTCGGGGTGACATTTGGTGTGCTCTACCGACGATCGACAGGATCAAGGGCTCGATGTGAACTTTCAGCGAGAATCGAGGGCTCGTCTTTGGCGATTTTTGGTGTCAATTGTTCCACAACTTCAATGCATTGAGCACGATTCCGAGAGGCGACAACAACTCGCTACGGACTCATGGAGCTGGATTTGGTGCTGATCCTTTGCAGCTCCAAGCGAACCCGTTCGACCTGCAGTTCGTACCAGGGGCTTTCACAGTCACGAAGGACTCGTCGGGTGTCACACCACCAGATTCGACTGAGCTGAGCCGGCCGCGACAGTGCAATGTACATGTCATGTATCGTTTTAGTGGTTGACACACCCAGCCACCATTTTCGTTTCGGGTGCGACATCCGATGACGGTCGGCGACGAAACCTCCAGCCCCGTAGCGCGCTGGCCAAAGCCAAGAGGGGCATCCGTCCCTCAGTGTTTTAACTCGATGAGAGGAGGGCGTTTAAATTTTGGCTTCAGAGAGCGCCCAGACTGTGGCGTGCTCCAACTTGCACTTGACCGTTTCTGCCGACGTTGAAGTGGTGTCGTCAGTGCAAATCTTCAGTACTGAAGGTGCCGTTTCGACCGACGATCCATTTAATCGACTGCTGGAAGTAGGCTGTAGCGCCTTGTTTACTTTCTATCTCACAGGTAATCTTACTTCACAGTACCATTTTATATACTTAGTACGTCCCAATTTTTCGTTTCAAATATAAAATCAAACAGGTTATCAGATGTTTCTTACTTCAACTTTTCAGCCAATCCCGCGACGGCCATATCGATTTAACGTTTCAGCCGGCTCGTCCACAGCGAGAGCACGCTTTCGTCTCATCGGGACCCCAACTCATGGCTTCGCACCGGTGTTGGAAGATAGATACGCGCCTTTGTGGCTGCTGCGACTGCAACGTCCTGCTCTGCGATCCCCATGAGCTTGTCGGATACTGAACTTCGCCACCTTGGGCGAAGTTGAAACGTGTCCGCCGCTTCTTAGCTCACTTTCCAATTCGCCTCAAACCAACTTCAACAGCTTCAACAGCATCGACATCGGCATCAACCTCTTGCTCTGCAGCCTTCAGCATGTTGTCCTCGAGTCCTAGACCCAATCATAGCGGCGAGGCGCATCCGCTGCTCGACACGCACGCCGCCGTCCCCCTCACACAACCGCCGACCGCCCGCCGCGACAGTCGATGGGGCGTCCTCGCAGTTGCGTCGACGCTGCTGCTCGGCGCTGCGGTCTTCGGCGTCTTCAAGCCAAATGCATCGACGCTCAGGAGCGTGTCGACCGTGGCGCCCGACGCCAAGTTCGACTTGTTCACGCCCATCTTCAACGCCGAGGCCCCGCCCGAGAGTCTCTTCAAACACACGGACGCCCACAAGAACCTGCTGCCGCCCAAGTACCTGGCTCCGGGCCTCGTGGGCTCACGCCCCATCCCGACCAACGACTGGTGGGGCAACATCATCGGCTCCACTGCCGAGGAGGACGTCGTGTACCCTGTGTGGACCAACCCGTACAGCGTGACGCCGTCCATCTTCATGGAGCCCTTCGGCCTCACGATGAACTACCCGTTCACGACCCGCGAGTTCGGCGGCGGCCTGACCGGCAACGGAGACGCCGAGATGTACTACCTGCACGGCCAAGTGCCCGAGTTCTCCTTCTCCGCGACCGAGTTCTCCAACGCGTCCCACCCGCTCTTCGAGGTGTTCGACTGGGACGACCTCAGCGTGCAGCTCCGCTTCATGGACCGACGTGACAGCGCCAAGAAGTTCGAGGCGACTCTCGCGAGCGGCATGGCCTTCGTCACGGCTCGCTACGCGGGCCTCACCCCGCGCTTTCAGACGGCGTACAACATCTCGACGATCAACGGACTCGACGCCACGGAGACCGTCAACCGCCCGTTGACCAACGACCGCTACGTGCTGCAGTTCGACAACGGCGCCACCTGGACGCTCTACATCTCGACGCCAGTCTCGCTCTACTTCGACGGACACTCGACGCTCGACATGAAGCAGCCGTTCACGGGCGTCTCGCGCGTTGCGCTGATCCCCGACGCGTCCGCGCAGGAGCAGCGCATGTTCGACCAGACCGCGAGCTGCGTCCTCGACGGCGGCCGCGTGGAGGCGCACAACGAAAACGCGTACGCGTACAAGTGGCAGACCAGCGGCGACTGTGCGGCCAGCGGCATGCTGCACTACGCCCAGGTGCACCACATCGACACGTTGGACCGCAGATACGCAGTGGAGGCGGAAGGAGTGGCTGCGCACTCCACGACGCGCGGTCTCATGCAGGGAGTGGTGACCACGACGTCGCCGCCCGAATGGCGCATGGTGGAGACGGTGGACTTCCCCGTCGACTTCTACCCTCCCAGGAAGCCCGACGCTAGCGCAGTCGAGACGTACGAGATGAAGAAGAACCTGATCGCCGATATCGAGTCCGAGTGGTCCATCGCGCTGGGCCAGAGCTACTATTTCAACGGCAAGGCCGCGCAGAAGTACGCGTCCCTGTGTCTGATGGCGGGCGACGCGTCCGTCGTGGGCGAAGACGACACCACGCTGCTCCATCGCTGCATGACGAAGCTGGAAGGCCTGCTGACCCCATTCCTGAACAACACGTGGACCAACCAGCTCAACTACGACACGATCTACCGCGGCGTGGTGAGCTCGCAGGGCTTCACCCTGCACGACGCGAACGTCGATTTCGGCAACACCATGTACAACGACCACCACTACCACTACGGCTACTGGGTGGTCACTGCCGCGATCATCAACAAGCTGGACCCGTCGTGGTCGGGCATCCCCGCGCTCAACCGCATGGCCGGCTTCTTGATCCGCGACGTCGCGAACCCGTCGGACGCGGACCCGTACTTCCCCAAGTTCCGCAGTCTCGACTGGTACCGCGGTCACTCGTACTCGCACGGCATCACGCCACTGGGAGACGGCAAGGACGAGGAGAGCACGTCCGAGGACATGAACTTCTACTACGGCATGACGCTGCTGGGCAAAGTGACTGGAGACACCCACCTCGAAACGGTTGGCAAGCTCATGGTCAAGCTCAACGCCCGCGCCATCCAGACGTACTTCCTGCTGGAGGACGGCAACCGCGCGCACCCGGACCGCTACCGCGACAACAGGGTCATGGGCATCCTCTTCGACAACAAGGTCACGTACGCCACGTGGTTCAGCGGCGAGAAGTACGCGATCCACGGCATCCAGATGCTGCCGGCCACGGCCGTGACCGAGTTCGTGCGCACGCGCGACTTCGTCTCACAGGAATGGGACCAGATCCTGTCGCGCGAGCCCATCGTGCAGAACGACGAGCAGACCAACCCGTGGCTCTCGCTGCTCTACATGAACTACGCCACCGTCAACAAGGAGTTCGCGCTCGAAAAGCTGAGCAACGTGACCATGGACGACGGGCTCTCCCGCTCCTGGGCCATGTACATCGCAGCCACCAGGCCGTAGATCATAGTAGTATCATCTCGGCCGACTTACTATGATATGAGGACAGTGCCGGAGAGAGCTGCCTTGTAGAGTAGAGTATAAAGTCCAACTATATAGACATCATATTCATCATATCAGATAGCTAGGCGTTCTGGTTTGAAGTCGACACCAAATTGAGATCAAATACTGTAGTACATTTTTACAGGAACGAGTACTATCGACGGATAGTCCGGTCTGTACGAGGTATACCCCGGCTTTTCTACCTGGCGACGCTCTTGTTCTCGTCCTTGGCGAAGGCCGGGTCGAACTGGCGCGACTGGTTGATGGCGTTGCGGTGGATGTTGGCGAAGCGGAAGCGACGCGCGCGCCAGTCGGCGCCGTCCTCGCTCTGGTAGTGCATGGAGCTGTTGCGCTTGCTCTTGTCGAAGCACACGTCCGGGTTGTGCAGCAGGTAGCGGCTGGCCGACGCGCCGGCGGCCACGGCGGCGAAGCTGCAGATGATGACGACCGGGAAGGTGCCGCTGTCCGTGGTCCAGAGCTTGAAGAGGCCCATGCTGGAGCGCGCTGCCTTGGCGGACATGGTTATTGGCGGGTGGGGTGGATGGGGTGGGTGGTGGCTGAAGAGACCGGAAGTGCTTGATGCAGTGCAAAATGTGCAATGAGCTCTGCTAGTCTGGTCTATCGGGCCATGGTGTCGTCGCCCATGGTCGTCTGCCTGGCCACACATTGTTGACGCAAGAGATACGCAGAGTCGGCCTTGCGTGTAACTTCAGAGATCGGGTGTCTGCGGGAGGAATTTGCATCGACGCCCGCTGTAAGAATTTGCGCCATACAATTGCGGTGTGAACGTGAAGCGGTACGTGAACCAGTTGGCGGTGATCCGGATCACCACCCGTGATCCGTTCTCAAAAATTATACCGGTATCATTATCGGTTTTTACAAATTGGGCTTCAAAAAGTTAGTCTTCTTGCTGAAGAACTGGAGAATGGTCGCTGTTTCTAGTTTTTTTACCTGGGTCACCCTACTTTCGTTTTCGGTTTTGTTGTCGTGTCGGTTTGGGGACATCGTCGTCGCCAGTGCAGACGATGGCCTGTAATGATGGCTTTGCTTTCGATGCTAGAGAAACCTTGTTGGAGAAACTGCATGACGACGCCCTCAGACTGCTGCCACTCACGACCCTTCCGCCCTGTGTCCCACGAAAGCCAATTCCTCTATTGTCTCGAGCCCGAGGGCTTCCAACACCCGCTCACGCGCCGCTTGTTTTGCCCAGGGCCGCGATTTCGACGCCATCGTGCATCAAAATCATCTTCTCGAGGTGATGGAGCCATCATGTTTGGCTCTCTGTCCTTTGGCCTCCTCTTTGGCGTTGCATTGCGATGTCGCCCACTCCCAACTATCCAGATCCGACTCTAGCACTACAGCAAAAATAAATAATTCGAGAAAATCGAAAACGTTTTGAGGTAATCCGGATCACCGCCAACTGTTTCACGTAGAGATACGCACCAACGCGTTTCTTCAAGCGCTGAAGTAACAATGGATCTGAGCTGTTCACGAACCGGTATTAACAGCCAATGTTACTTCAGAATAGCATCGTCGGCTTTGCGTATCTGTGGCGCACTTCCAGCAGCGTCGAGCTTGCCGAGCTCAGTAGCTCGATGCTACCGAGCGGCAGGTAGTGATTAGTGAATTACTCTCATACAACCGACCGGGTAGCTTGATATTATACTTGTGGAATGGGCCCAAAGGCAATCAATTGCCATTTATACCGGTATAGAAGAAGCGGGTCCGAGCCGATCGGTCGGAGCAGGTATGCGGCGGTGATGCACGATGGCGGCTGCAATGACATCCGGGTGCGGTTGACCCCCCCCGTGTGACTTGTCTTCTCAGCACGGATTTGTCGATGGGGTCCCATTGGGTCCGTTGGCCAAACCAACCGAGCAGACCGTGTTACACAAGCAAAACCGCATCTGCCGAATTCGGCTGCATCAATCATGTGAAACATTTTCTGGGAGGATAAGAAGAAAACACTGCACAGCTGCTGGTCTGCACCTGAACTATAATGCATACCACTAATTCGAAGGGGGGTAGCACTATAAAAATAGTTTCAAGCACCTACTATGGGATAGGGCAAAGACACCATTCGGCTGGAGTCTAGCACCCAGAGCGTGGTATTCAGCACTAAATGCAAGTGGGGCCACCACTAAACAAAGGATACGTAGCACTACAGTAAATACTTGTTCAGAACAAGTATTTACTGTAGTACGTATCCTGTAGAACAAGTTGTTCTAGACAAAGAGGATTCAAAGGCTGAGGGACAACACTTGAGCGCGAAGCAAAGCGAGAGGAACAGCAAGCCTGACAGACTCGTGTAGGTACAAACTAGTGTCGTGTTTAAAATAATGACATCATGAAAACTGGGGCAAGTTCGTCTTTCAGCTTTTATTTATTCATCTACCGCGTTGGCACTTACACTATGACTTGCTCTGCGCGCGCGTGCCACCACAGCCACTGCACGAGCGGCACGAGCTGGCCGTACGCCTCGACGTGCAACTCGTCGAAGATGCCCGCGTCAGCTCGGCCTGGCCGCATCTGGCGCGTGATGCTGACAACCGCGCCGTTCATGTTCTTCTTAGCCTTCTCCAGCACGAAGAAGTCGGCGCTCAGGGTCGAGCGCAGGTGAAACTTGCGCAGCGTCGACAGCGTCGCGTTCGTTCGTTATTCGGCAGCGTCCTCCTCCTCTTCCTCAGTAGTTGCAACCGCTGCCTCCTTCCCACCTGTCGCTTCCTCTTCGCTTTCTTCCTTTGGTGCCGTTTCCTGGGCGTCTTTTTCGGAGCAGGCTTGGCATCGTTGGCCACGAGCTTCAGGTCCTCGTCCTCGTCCGTCTCCTTCGCGTGCGCCTTGTCCAAAATCTGCGCCAGGTTCTTGAGCAGGTAGTACTGGAAGTCCATGTACGCGGCCACGTACTCGCCCTTACTAGCCAGCTCGCCCTTGAGCTTCTCCGTCGTCGCCATCTCCAGCACCACACGCGCAAACGTCTCGTTGACAAACAGAGGCCCGTTGTCGCCGCGGATCTCGCACTCGCGCAACACAAACTCCATCAGCGTGTGCAGTGCCCCCACGCGCAGGTTGGCGTCGGCCTCAGTGTCCCCGATTCACTGCAGCATCTCCAAGATGAAGCTCACGTATACGTCCCAGAGCCATCGGCGGAACTTGTCGATGGACTGCGAGTCTCCACCCTTGGCCTTTTTGGCCGCCTCCTGCGTCGTGGGCTTGAGCTGCAGGTCGCCCTTGTCCAGGAAGAAGAGCAGCAGGCGGCGTGTGCTCTGCATGACCGCCTGGGCCACCTGTCTTGTTCTTCGGAGGTCTGCCAAACTTTCGCTTGACAGGTGCACACGCCTCATCGACTGGCTCGTCCTCTTCCTCCGTCATCTCTTCTAGCTTCAACGGGGTCAATCATCTTGAACGACACGGAAGCGCTGCCACACAAAACCACACACAACTACAGCATTGCAATATCAGCACAGTCCCCCAGCCCCCTCCTCCTGCTCCTCCGCACGTACAAGTTGTTGGTCGCGAAGAAGAAGACGAGGAACTTGGTCTCCAGCACCTTGACGGCCAGGTCCTGCAGCTTCCTGGGCAGCAGGCGCGGGTCATGATGATGCACGGCCAGCACGGATAGCCGTCCATCTTGGCCCAGCCCACCTGGCCGAACCGGCCCTTGACGTCGTCGCTGAGCTCCACCACCTTGAGCTCCACCTCACGCTTCTCGTCGTCCGAGTCGCACGCGGGCTCCACCGCCACCTTCTTCCTGTGACCGGGGCCCCTCTTCACGCCCTTTGTCTCCGTCTTGGGGCGCTTCTTGGGCTGCTAGTCGGGCTCCGACTCCGTATCCTCGCCCTCCGTCTTGTCGCTGTTGGCCGGCCGAGTGTATTAACATGTCTCCGCCGTGGCGGAAGCTGTAGGTCGCATTATACACGTCCCAAGGTAGGGCGCGCGAGATGGTGCCGCGCAGATGCAGCACCTCACGGACGAGCAGTCAGTAGAGTAGGCCGAAGGAGATCTTGTCCTAGTTATTGGCCTGGATGCGGCTGGCGATGGCATTGCAGCCAGTGTGCTGGGCGAACTTTAGCACGATGCACTGGCCGTACCCGGCGTACCCATGCGCGTCCTGGCCCGCTAATCTGAAAATGAAGGCCAATGTGGAAGAGAGCATGTATTTGTATGGTTATGTAGAGAACATATGTCTCGTAAAGGACCTGCAGCTTGTTTTCTACTTCGAAGCAGTGGATATGGGGTACTGTAACGTTGCAACCCCATTGGGGTTGCAACTCGAAGCCTGCCAATATGCTCAGCGGCGACGACGCTTGCTTAGAGCGTCCTCTCGCGCTCGTTCCGTGGGTTGCCTGCGTCGGCTCGACCGACGAGCTACAGCAGACGATTCAACAACCGTCGTCGCGGTCGCCGTCAGGAGTCCTGACTCAGGACGGCCGTCCTCGTTGAGTGAGTGCGTGAGTGCAGACTGTTCTATTTAACCATGTCGGTTTGTCGATGTCTGGGGGTGGTTCTCTTTGTCTTCTACCATGACTCAAGCTGGTCTCTACTCGCTGTCTTATTGCGCAGCTAACCGGACCGGTTAGCTGCGCCCAACACCAGGTCCAGCGGATACATGGCTGGGAGGTTCTGCCACCACCTGCAGCAATCCCAACGTGCCATCTTGTCCTCGCGCGAATTTACTTTACAGGGCCGACTGAATCTCAACAGGGTCGTCACGATCTCAGGAGGAGTTTGCTTCAAAGGAACCGGTCTCGCGCTCAGCGAACGGGACTTGGGGTCCCTCCAACTCGCTCCAACTCGAACGTTGGAGTTGGAGTTGGAGTATGGCGCAACTCCGCCCAACTCGGCGAAATCTTTCTCGATCAGATTTTTTCCCCTCCAAGCTTGTTGGCGCCAGCGCAAGCTGATCGTGGGCGAGGCGTACCCGTACATTTCGGGCGCGTTCGACGTCTACGTATTCATCCCATTCTTGGTCCTGCTGATGAACTTCTTCCTGTCGTCGAGCCAGCAGGAAGAAGATCACCAACAGGACCACGAAGCCGGAGACGTCGGGCGAATCGGCCAAGGAAATCCAAGCATCCACTGGAGCTAAACGCTGCGGACTGCCAACGGGCGCGGTCATAGATAAAGTGGAGCTCTTTTATCTCGAGTTGCAGGCAGTCTTCTAACGTTAGGATGAATGCAGGGTTGGATCTTGAAGCCAATCCTGGTGGAACGAATCAGTAGCTGAGAGGAAGAGGGTGGTCTCGATTATCCGCCAAAGTCTTGCTGTGCAACCTCATTGTGGGCACAGTGCATTTCGGGCGCTCTTGACGTCTACGTGTACATCCCGTTCGTCACGTACGAACTTCGTGGTGGCTCATCGGGCAAGTCGGCTGGGGTAATTCACGACTCGCGCCGCGATAGGAAGTCTCATAGATTTTGTACAAATTATAAACTTATTTGCATCGGTATTACCTTAGGAGCTGCAGAAAAGTAGATAGACTGTTTCCACGTTAAAAGAACATGGTTTCATGCTGGGATAGTTGTGGCTGTTGATAATGCAACTCTGCACTGTAAAATTTTAAACTAGAATCGGCTACTGTTCCAGTGAGCATAGCCCTGGTTAACTTGATGCGAGGTTGCTATAATAGTGGAGGGTGCTATTAGTTCAGTGACAGTGAGATAAGTTATAGTGGTGAAACCGACTGTATAGTTTTGCGTTCCTATTTTGAAGTTGGTGTCCCATCCCATGACACCGGGGACCTTCTGCCTTTTTTATAGTGGTGACAACCAAGTGATTAGTGGTAGGCTACAGATCGCTAGTAAAAAACGCGGCCCTCATTTTCTGGCTCATTAGTGTTTCGTCAGCCTAATTTCGTCAGCAGCATGAGTCAGGCTGTCGTTGCTGACGTGGTGGCTGCAGGGAAGTGCGACGCAGGCGCCGAAGCAGCCCGCAGTGACCGAGCCGACTTGAGGCGCAAATCCGGTTCCGGCGGTGCTGCCACTGTCTATGAGAAGGTATGGACACGCGCCCAGCCCAGTCGCCGAAGCAACTGAGAAGTCGCACAAGCACTTCAGGTCGTCTTCCCGCACGAAAGAACTTGTGAAGCTTCGTTGACTGAGACGAGTTTGTGCGTGTTCAAACGAGAGATTACTTTGAATAAAAACAATGCCTAACGCTCGAAACACAAATGGCCCTGACATGTCTTTGCCGAGTCGCCATTGCCGAGTCGTCAATGACGACAAGGCTCGACTCCGTTAACTCCAAGAGCCCCCCCCCACCGACTCCGATTCATTCTTTTAACGGGGCTGAGGGTGGACCGCGACCACTGAGGTGTGCTTTCTTCCTTTTCCAATCGACTCATTCGCCCTCCAGCTCCAGCAGAAGTCGGCAGCAGTACCAAAGCCTCCCTTCCTCGGACAGAAGCACATGCACATTCCTAGAGGAAAAACCGGTATTGTGCCGACCTGGTCGGTATCGCCTCGGTTCGCCAAGGCAATTCTTGTTACTTCACAATTTGCCCGTTAGAAACGCAGCGAATCGCGTATCTATAGCGAAAACTGCGGCTGCAATGAGCTGCAGCGACACTGAACATCGTCGGAATGGAATCGGATCACCGAGAGCCGATCAATTACATGTACAGCTCATTGCACATTTCGCACTGCACTTCCGGTCTCTTCAGCCACCACCTCACCCCATCCACCCCACCCGCCAATAACCATGTCCGCCAAGGCAGCGCGCTCCAGCATGGGCCTCTTCAAGCTCTGGACCACGGACAGCGGCACCTTCCCGGTCGTCATCATCTGCAGCTTCGCCGCCGTGGCCGCCGGCGCGTCGGCCAGCCGCTACCTGCTGCACAACCCGGACGTGTGCTTCGACAAGAGCAAGCGCAACAGCTCCATGCACTACCAGAGCGAGGACGGCGCCGACTGGCGCGCGCGTCGCTTCCGCTTCGCCAACATCCACCGCAACGCCATCAACCAGTCGCGCCAGTTCGACCCGGCCTTCGCCAAGGACGAGAACAAGAGCGTCGCCAGATAGAGGCGCGGGGGCTGCCTCTTACGGACAGACGAGAGGCTTTAAGCTCGCTAGTCTGTCGATAATCGAAGCGGGTGCTGCTTAGTACTCGCTTCTGTAAACATGTACTATTTTCTTTTATCTTGGTTGCTTGAGTGGTGGTCTATTCACCTCCAACCCCCGCGCAGGCAACAATATCGGATCGCAAGTGCTCCGCCGAAATCCTCAGTGTCGGGGTGAGCGATGACCACAAAACCAATCCCACCGTCACCTATACTGGCCTCGACGAGGCATTGAAGCTCTGGTGTCCGCACATCAGACCAACCGGCTTCTCTTCGTCAAAATGGATACTTGGATAAGTAATGTGTACTATTCCTAGAACTCAAATATACTTGACACCCTTATATACCCTTTTCAAGTGATTCGCGTTGGAGTGCTTACGTACAAAGTATAAGAGCTTCTTAAATACTGATCAGATATCCACGAGTTGAGCATTGATCTGCTCATCGCCCAGCCCATTCGAATTTGAAGGAAAAATCACAGCCTAATCACGCATGAAAACATAGTTAACCCACGGTGTCAGAGGACAAGCACACATGTCGGACAGCTGAACATACCGAAGTGCACCACTCGATACGTCAAGGTCACCAAAAGCCACATCATTAGCGACGATTGCACGAACAATGCTTGTGTTTCCAGAACAAAAGCCAATTGGTACAGCGCGCTAATACCACAGGCTAACTTCTTGGTCACTGCGAATACGACAAATGAGGCAAATTCCAGCAATGTGTACGCAAAAATTCTAGAAACGACCTCTGCGATGTTGTCCTGGGTAACCCCAACCAAATCTGTATGGTACTCTGCACTCGGAATGTGGGCCACCACAAGTACAAATATACCATAGATAAGTGGGACGATAGCCTCCATATACTCAGAGAGAACGAGACACTCAGATGTGAAAAGCATTTCCAAAGCTTTCTCCAAGATAACGGAAGTGTCTTCCATCTTTCGGGTGTTTGTCTTGCTGATTGGTTCAGCGACTTTTGGAATATCGAACTTTGTTGGTGAGGTTAGTGGGGCCGCCGTTAGGGGAAGTGGCTCTACGGCGACCCCCTTTCGAAAGATAGATTTGCACCAAACTTTGGTCGAGACAACAGGTCTGGGCTCGATCAGTACAGCTGAGAATCTTTTTAAATTGTGCTGGTATGAACTGACGCGTGATCCAGTGTATGAACAGCATTCAATCTTGTGTAGTAATCGCCTGCTCTCCTCGGACAGTTGGTGATAAATGCATGAACGTATTTTGATACTGCTGCGCGGTCGAATTTGGAGGGTTTCCTGGATGCTGCAGAGCGCACGAATAGAGCCAAGAAGGGTGCCTTTTTCATTCGTTGGCTCTCCTCCTTGCTGCTGAAGTTGAATAAGTATTTTCCGAGTTTTCAGGCGCAGCTCGAACATCTCGCTTGCTGTCTGGACAAAATCCACAGCCATCACTGCTGCTATTGACCTCACAGATACCGACCGGATAAACGTAGCGAAGTAGTACGAGTCGAAGAAATCCACAGTGAAAACAACTTGTGCTGGAGTCATGTCTTCTTTGTGCGACGTGGCAAAAGCACATATCATCTTTAGTACAAGTCGGATGGCAGAAAACACCAGAAGCACGGGCAGCTCGTAGTGCGTTTTTGCTGCTTGATTGAAAAGAACCTGGTAGGCCGGGTACACTACGTACATGATAGCTTGCACCGACCCTACCTTGTTCAGCCACCGAAGCTGCTCGTGGCGAGACCCAATCTCTCTAAATGTTTCAGCTCCCACCACAACGCGTGCAGAGACTACAAAAATTATCATAGTTGGAAGAGCAAGTGTGGCAATGAAAAACGGGATTGGAAATACCCAGAGGCTCGAGGTCACAATTCCTTGAGCAATGTAGCCAACTCCCACCAACGCACAATAGGCCACGACTTGCCTTAATGTCAGTGCGGGGACGTCAAGCCAAAGCCCCACTTGAGTCGCCGCCGCATTCCCAAGTCCAGCTCCCACCAACCCCACGCGTATCCAAAACCCATAGTTTGCCTCCCACCCACCCGCTGGGTCTTGAAGAGGAACACTTTCTTGACCGAGCAATAGACACATAACAAGGATCGGAGCGCTGAGGGTCACCAGTAATACACGGACGATGGATGTATTTCGGGTGTACTCTTCGAGCGCCAGCATTCGCTCGATCGAGTATTTTCCACCGTAGTGAGCAAGTTGGATGGAATACCACGCATCGACAAACCTTGACGCTTGAAGTACGAGGAGTCGACGAACGCGTGTCGACCTCGATAAGGCTAGAACTGGTCTGGTTGGACCTGCAGGCCTCTCCTGTATTGAACCAACTGATGCGGACATCTTGGCCTCTTTTTGCTGAATGCGACGGTCGAAGCAAAGTAACTGTTTTCTCGATATTTATATCCAGACTGCCTGGATGAATCAATCAATTCAAGTGGATTGAGGTCTATCTGTAAAACCGCAAGATCAGTGTTTCTTTTGCAAAACGCGGGATTCCCACACTGGTGGAACAGTTCATCGGTCGAACGCCCCAATGACAGCTCTAGTACGAAAAGTGCGACCGACTGAAAGACAGCCGGCCATCAAGTGCGAGGGGGGGGGGCACTGGACAGCACGGCATATCCCAATTCACCGCAAGTGCCTTTGTCGTGGCGGTGAAATTCTTTAACTAAGTGCCCTGCTGAGTGCTTCACGATTATCGATTGTCGAGGAATGCTACAAGATTCGAGAGTATGCAATTATGTGTGGAGCTGAGGCTGACTCCCCAATCCTGTTGGCTCTCAACGAAGAGCAAAACAACAACCACCAGTGTCGCCCACTTCAAATTTGGTTCAAGTCTGGTAGGAAGAAGTAGAGATCTGCTCAAGTTGATGAGGTTCTGCCGCTTAGGTGCTGGGTGCACTGCACCGTCGATTCTACTGCATCTTGATGGGTTGGGCAGGTATCAGTGAAGAGCAGCAGGAACTGGCAGAAGACCAACTCGCCATGTTCAGCATCGGTCTTTACTGAATGTGTCAATTGATACCATACACTCAATAGAAACACGTGAACTTAATCACGCCAATAAGCCGCAAGATATCGATCTCTACAGCCTTTCAGATCTCGGCTTGCCTAGTCCATGTAGCTCTAACTGCAGCGTCCCCTCTATACAGACTTACACAAACAAAAGGTGGGAAGCAACTGAGATACGAAGCAATAGTACATGTTTACAGAAGCGAGTGCCAAACAGCGCCCGCTTCGTTTATCGACAGATTTCCGGGCTTAAAGCCTATAGTCTGTTCCTAACAGGAACCCCCCGGGGCTTCTCTCTATCTGGCGACGCTCTTGTTCTCGTCCTTGGCGAAGGCCGGGTCGAACTGACGCGACTGGTTGATGGCGTTGCGGTGGATGTTGGCGAAGCGGAAGCGACGCGCGCGCCAGTCGGCGCCGTCCTCGCTCTGGTAGTGCATGGAGCTGTTGCGCTTGCTCTTGTCGAAGCACACGTCCGGGTTGTGCAGCAGGTAGCGGCTGGCCGACGCGCCGGCGGCCACGGCGGCGAAGCTGCAGATGATGACGACCGGGAAGGTGCCGCTGTCCGTGGTCCAGAGCTTGAAGAGGCCCATGCTGGAGCGCGCTGCCTTGGCGGACATGGTTATTGGCGGGTGGGGTGGGTGGGGTGGGTGGTGGCTGAAGAGACCGGAAGTGCAGTGCGAAATGTGCAATGAGCTCTGCTAGTCTGGTCTATCGGGCCATGGTGTCGTGGCCCATGCCAGGCCACACGTTGTTGACGCAAGAGATACGCAGAGCGTTTAACTTCAGAGATCGGGTGTCTGCGGGAGGAATTTGCATCGACGCCCGCTGTAAGAATTTGCGCCATACAATTGCTGTGTGAAATGAAGCGGCACGCAGAGATACGCACGGACGCGTTTCTCAAGCGCTGAAGTAACAATGTGTTTGAACTGTCCACGAAGTTCGTCACGAACCGGTATTAACAGCCAATGTTACTTCACAGCATTGGAGCACCGACGGTACCGCGTATCTGTGGCGCACTTCTAGCAGCGTGCCACACCTGGGGCTTGGAACGCTGCTCGGAGCCCAGCAGCTCGATGCTACCGGTATAATACCAAGAGGCGAATAGCGAATGCTGCTGAGTAAATCACTTCCATACAACCGATCGGGTCGCTTGATACTTATAGACTGGGCCCAAAGGCAATCAGTTACCATTTAGAAGAAGCGAGTTCGACCCGATCGGTCCGAGCAGGTGTGCGGTAGTGATGCACGATGGCGGCTGCAATGACATCCGGGTGCGGTTGACCACCTCCGTGTGGCTTGTCTTCTCTGCTCGGATGCATCGATGGGGTCCCGTTGGATCCGTTGGTGGAAGCCACCAAACCAAACGAACAGTCTATTGCTGGGTTGATGATTGGTCTGCTGCACGAGCAATGCCACCGCTGCCGTACCAACCCGCATCATGCAAAAACTATGACGCAAATTTTCTGGCTCATTAGTGTTTCGTCGGCCTCATTTCGTCAGCAGCGTGAGTGATCCGGCGGTATCTGATACCCGGAAGTCAAGATCCAGCAGCTGCCGAAGTTCAAGCAGCTGCCGCACGTGGAGGCCTCGGGGATGTGAGGCCAGGAGCGCCCCCCTCGGAGCCTGTAGGACACAGAGAGCACAGAGGACACAGAGAACAGTAAGAGTCTAATGTCAGTTTGGGATTGGCGCAGCTTGTGCAATCTGAGCAGACAGATCAAAGTCGACTTTAGTACTGTGCTGCGCAGGCGCAGACTCCGCGTGACACGAAGACACGCGTGACAAGATGGCCGACTCGGACGAGCGGCTGGCCGAACGTACGGCGGCGATGCGGCTGGACAGCGAACCGTCCCCCTCGCGTCCGGCAGACCTGGAGATCCTGATCCCCAACCCCTTCGAGCGCAGAGACGACGAAGGTCACGGTGCGAGCGACGCCGAGATGCCTACGGCAAGCCCGAGGCCAGGACCAAGGGATAGAAGGATCGCGGCAGCGGCAGCGCCGGCGCTGCCGCAGCCCCCGATGTAATCGGGGCGCACCATGCAAGACCGGCGCGACTTCATGCGCAAGTACGAGGGCTACTTGGTGAAGGTGAACGCGCTGCAGACGGAGTGGACAGCAGCGCTGGCCATGCACGTCAGCGAATGTATCGAGACAGATACGCGGCGCATGATCGCTCGCTGGGAGTTCAGTGTCGTGTAGGAACACGCTGAAAATCTCGCTACCGTAAGGTACGAGTCCCACCAACAACACACGTCTCCCCAAAAGGGTCAACGAAAGTTGGATCTAACCTGAGGTCCAGGAACGATCCCTTACACCGGGTTGGATATAAGCCTCTGTGTACCAAGGTTGTCTTCGGTCAACCCAAAACCTGCACTAACTAGCCACGAACGAGGGCTAGAATGCAATATAGCGCTTTCGCGCAACCCTTTTGCAGTCCCTCAGATGGAAGGGTACCGGCTGATTAGGCCTAATACAAAGGGGACCGAGGTAATCCTCGGTCGGTAGTAAAATATACTCTAGGGGACTTAACCCCCCACACAGAACGACACTCTAAGTGCCACTCTAGCCTCTCGGCCACGCCTACTCTTGGCTTGGCCTCGGTGGACTATTAATTAATAAATCTCTAGTCCGCCAACAGCCATACCACTAAGCCAGGCGTATCCAGGCACTACAATAAGCTAGCTAACACTTACCGGAGTCGGACTTAACCTCTGAAGACTTGGGGGGAAGACTGCTGATTTATTACTGAATATTCAGAGGCTCTGAGAGCCTCTGCAGATCATCCTATAGCTAATCCTAATCCTATATACAAATACCTAGTATAAAACGAATCTCGATGTGGCGACTTCTGTACACTCATCAATAATGACGGTGATTACGCCAGAGGTACCTCGAGGTGCGACCGAGGCTTCGGTCGTCCGACCGAGACTTCGGTCATCTGACCGAGGCTTCCACTTAAGTACGACCGAGGTTTTGGTCGTAAATATCACTGAGTCTGACGTATTTAGCCTCGGTTGGGTATTTATTAGGTCCCACCGAGGCCAAAGTCACTACCTGTCACTCTACCGAGGTAAATGGGAGTGAAAGCTTGTCACAACGGCAACTTCCTTTCTGTCAGCGAATCCGACAGACTACGCCTGCAGCGCGGTCCGGCCGAGGTCACTTTTCAGCCTGATCTCCACGCCACAACCGCCCCCGCCTCGTCGTGAACCTGGCACTGGCGAACGGCGCGGCGCAATGTCTCGCCCTCCGACTCGCCCCGAATCTCGGTCGCTGGCTTCAGCCACCGCGCGTGCCCTCCGGTCCTTGGGCTGCACTGGCGAGGTGAGCACCTCCTTGTTTGACTCGTTCTTATCTTGATCATCTTGGTGCTGACTTGTTTCCTCTTGTTCATCCCTTCAGAGCGCTCTGGACGTCCTCGCCGACGCCACGCAACCTCAGCCGCGCCTGCCCACTGGAGCGTCTTCGACCGAGTCTCACCCGCGTGGCGGTACTTCTTCAACCGCTTCTCGACCCGGCGGCGCGTCTTCTGCGGCTCCCGAATCCTCGGTCGAGCATCCACCACCTCCGGCGAGCATCTTGGGCCCGTACCCAGCGTCGACCTAGGCTCTCCGGTCTGCGTCGACCGAGGTGCCGGGTGAGTCTCCGTATCGCTCGCCTCCAACTTCTCCGCTGCGCGCCAATCTCCCTCCGTCGCTAACTCCCGCGCCTTCGACCTCGTTGGCAACTCGCGGGGCGTCGGTCGGGGTTGTGACTGCCGGAGCAGCGGTCGCTGCACCCGCAGCGGGTGCGACCGAACCTCTCACGCCCGTATTGACGGCGTCCGACCGCCAGTTCTACCGTCTCGCCGAGTTGGTTGTCAGTGTCGCTCGTGCACCACCCGCTCGGGTCGATCCAGTGTTGGATCGGCGCCTTGAGCACGCCACGACCCTCGAAGAGGTGGCGACGGCTGCGGTGGCTCCCCGACGCCTGCCCGTCGCCGAGTCCGAGGAGATGATGTCCCTCCGTCAGGAGGTGGACCGGCTTCAGGCTCTAGCCAAGGACACGGAGGACAAACTCCACGTTGAGATGGATCTCCGTGTGAAGTCCGATGTCTTTTGCGTGCAGACGTCGACCGAGCTTCACCAGGCTCAGGATCGGAGCGACGAGCTTCGAGCCGAACGGCTAAAGCTCCTCGAGCGGCTGACTGAAGCAAAAGCCACCCTGGAGTCGCACCGGGAGGTGACTGCCTCGCTCGAGCGGCGCCTCGTCGACACCAACGCCGAAGCGACCACGGCTCGTCGACAGCTCACGACGGATCGGGAGCGGTTGAAGGCAAGCCTCGTTGCCCACACTGCCCAGCTCGACCGCCTTCGCCGACAACTGGCCGACCAAGACCGAGGACAATCCGGAGTCATACCCGCGCGCATCCAAGCTCTGCAAGACGAGAACAACAGCTTGCGTCGGGCGAACTCGGTCCTGCGGCGCCACTCTGCGATGCATGAGTTGGACGTGGACACTCTTGTCCTAGCGTCGGCGGGCATCTCTGCTGACGAGATTGACTGGACGCTGCTGGGTCTCAACCCTCCAGACGTCATCGTCGGATCTCCGCAGAGCGGCGACGAGTCGTCAAGCCCGGACGAACCGCCCACCGAGGTTTCTTCGACTCCCGTGGTCCCTCGCTCCAGTCCTCCGGTGTCGCCCTCGTCCGCGTCATCTTCGTCGACCGAGGGTGCGGGTGCGTCACAGCTGCCCCCTTCCAAGCGGCTTGGCCGCGCGTCTGTCGACCTTCGGGCGAGGGCTGCGGCTGCACAACGTACGAGCGGGTCTCCGGGTGGCCAGCAACCTTCGGTCGGCTCCCCTTCATCTCCTGCTACTCTTGGGTCACCTGGCGGTGGGTCGACCGAGGGTAGCGACGCTTCTCTGATCCCGGCGTCGTCATCGGCATCGGCTAGTCCGCCGTCGCCTGCCGCTTCGGGACTTCCTCCTGCATCGCCGGACGACAGTATGAGCCGATCCGGTTCGCCCGGTTCACCCGATGGAGGTGAGTCTCCTGGCGACGCTTAACCTGGGTCTCCAGCCGGTGGTTCACCACCAAGCAGTGGTGATGAAGGCAGTCCGTCGCCGCCCGGCTCTGATGGAGACGAGCACTCCGACGGATCTTCAGGAGAGTCTGGCGACTCGACTGCCGCGTCGGACGCTGGTGGGTCCTCCCCGGTTGCGCCACCCCACTCGCAACAAACGGCGGCCTCGTCGAGGAACCTCGACGACTTGTCTCCGGACTCGCTCGAGCGGGCCGTGTTTGGTTCCGAAAGTGAAGAAGAAAGCTCTTCTCTCCCGACCGGAGGTGCTTCCCGAGCCTCGTTCGCGCCTGCGGCGTCGTCCCCAGGGTCTTCTACATCCGGCGCACCGTCGACTGAGGGTTCGCCTGCCGTTCCACGACAAGGGCATCCTCGGGTCGAAGTGACAGCTATTCTCTCGGCTGCCCCTGGCACCGTGCAGACCGGGTTCACGCCTGTCGTGACTAACGTGGCTGACGTGGCAGAGGGGTCTCGGGAGGTGTCCGAGCTCGGCAACCTGTTCCTCCTGCCGGGATTCACCGCTCCGGGCGCTCAGGAGTGTTGGTGCCTGCTTCAGAACCTCAGCGTGCCGGACATTCCGGCTGAAGACCCGGTGTCTCCATGTTCTGAGGCTGGCATAGCCTCGTTCGCCGATTGGGTGAACCCTCTCCACCCGTGGCAACTGGTGAGAGTCAAGAACCCGCTGAGCCTTGTACCTTCGGCGTTGGTGAGTTCACCGACGGCGTGACGATCTGAGTTCGGGCGACGGGTCAGGCTCTCCTCGTTCGGCTCTGGCGGCAATTCCAAGGCACGTCCACCGACGCGACCGAGAAAGCTGACCTCGGTTTCGCCCTGTGGGAACGCCGTCACTGGGTGAAGGCGTCTGCCGTCGAGGCGTACTTCGACGACATGGCTGCGAGACACGGTCGTCGTAACCCGCTCCTTATCGAGCTCCGCCGGTCATGGCAGGCGTACAGCCGAGCTCGGAACCTCCGGGCCGATCGCCTCCGACAGCAGATGGTTAAGCGACTGTGGACTGGCTGCATTGAGTACGACCGCGAGCCTCGCCAGTTCCACACGGAGACTCTGCTGGAGCCTACTTATCTCCAGTACTCGTTCGAGGTCTTGGAGTGGACTCCCCGGACGGCGAACTGGATTGCGGAGGTGAACGAGCTGGACGCCCGTCAGCCGTGGCGCAACTGCTGGATCGACGACCCCGCGAGCCACCCGTTCAACACGACGTTCGCCGCCTGCAACCCTGCAGTTTCGCTGTTCGTGCCGCGCGGACTGATCAGCGAAGAGGTGGCCGCCTCGGTGGTGGTGGAACCGTCGCTCCCAGCGTCGTCCGTGTCCGCGCCGTGGGTCACCCAATTTGGGGTCGGTCGCGATGATGGCGCTTCTGAAGAAGAGTCGAAAGACTCGCCCAATCTCGGCGCAGACACTCCCTAGGCATTCCTCTCCTCGGTCGTCCGTCATTTCCATTCTCCCGCATCAACTCTCGCTGCTCCAATACCGTCCGACGCTCTCATCTTGCAGGCAGTTCGTAGGGTTGTAGTTCATTCTTCGTTAATTCTCCATAATCACTTTAATCCACTCGTAACTTCTTTTCTGCTGCATCTTCCACCGTGAGCTCGATATACCCCTCGTTCGGTAGTCTGCCATCTCCGTCTTGATCCTGCGGTTCTTCTGGTGCGTCGACCGAGGGGTAGTCTCGTGTTCTGGAGTCGTCATCTTAATTCTTCCACATGTACATATGCATGGTTCGTTTGGTATCTTCTTTCGTCTGCTACTGCGAGCCAATTGCTCCCCGCAGGCAGTTCACTCCTCGGTCGCCTCTGCGGTGGGTACTCCTCATTCATCTCTGTCCCCTCCGCGGGCGACCGTGTTCCCAGTAGCTTCTTTTTGTCTGTATTTGCGAGCTGGTGCCCCTCGCAACCAGTTCATTCATCGATAGCGTCAAGCGCTACTCCTCGTCCGCAGTCTGAGCCATTTGTAGACGTCGGTCGCTGCGTTTCTGACGCAAGTAATCGTAGAGTAGTCCTCCACACGACAAGTTGGTAGCTGGTTCCCACGTTGGCTCCTCGTAGCCGACCCATTTCACTTTGAACTCTCGAACTGCTCGATTAGTGCTCGTTGATAACGGTGTGCGGTCGTCCAGGATGGCTTCAACTTCAAATTCACCCGACGGGTGGTCCGGCTCCCAGCTATCCTCAGGCAACAGCTCCTCGTCGAAGTCCACTCGTGACTCCTCGTCCACCTCTGGTGCCAGCCGAACTTTAGGCCGGTCTCCGAACTCGCTCACCGGTTTCAACCGCGAGACATGTACGACCGGGTAGAAGCGATAGCCGCTTCGATTCGGTAGCTCTAGCTCGTAAGCGAACTCCTCCACCTTCTTCTTGATGCGGAATGGTCCATGCCACCGATGCGCGAGTTTCTTCGTCAGACCGGGTTTAACTCGCTCCATATACAGCCACACGCGGCTTCCTGGCCCGAACAGCGACCTCGGTGGGGCCTCGTTTGGATCCACCTCGCCTGAGGTTCTCGTTAGCGACTCCCTCTCCTGCCGTCCGAGTGTCTCGTTGTGTTCCTTGGCCCTCCGAGCCTTCTCCGTTGCTTGGTACTCTTTGGCCATACTCAGTGCAATCTCTTGCTGTCGGTTGACTTCACGGCGCCACGCCAGGGCGTCGGACTGGCGTCCGGAGCCTCGTTTGAGAGACGATGACATCGCCTTGAGCGTCGACTGTGCATCCCAACCATGAACGAGGTAAAACGGGGTTTCCTTCCGGGTCCCATCTTGCGAGTTGTTGATAGCGAAGATCAGCTTCTCTGCAATCTCATCCCAGTCCTGCTGTAAGGGATCTTCGGCATACACGCGCACGGACTGCATGACGGTTTTCACTGACCGTTCTTGCTGCCCATTCGCCTGCGGCCGGTAACTCAGCGTAGCTCGCGACCGAGACTGCATCATCTCAGCGAAGGCTTGGAACACTTCGCTCATGAACCTCGGATCCCGGTCGTGACGAATCAGCGAGGGTGCACCGAACCTTCGGTAGACACACTCCTCGAAAGCCTGGGCAACGACGAGTGCAGTGGTATCCGACATAGCTTTACCCATCACAAATCCGGTGAACGAGCACTGGAACAGCAGTAGTGCCGTGTTTCCTCGTCGAGACTTCGGCAACGGAATCACAAAGTCCATGGAGACCATCTGGAACGGTCTCTCGGCCAATACGTTTCCTGGGGAATAGCCTCTCAGCTGAGGCCGACTCTTACTTGAACAGCAGTCCGGGCAGGACCTGACGTGCTTCTCTACGTCCGCGCACAGTCCGATCCAATAGTAGTCCGACTTCACTCGGTGGTTAGTGCGATTAATACCTTGGTGACCACCTTCCAACGAGTCGTGGCAGCTCTGCAGCACTTCTTGGACCATCGTTGAGGGTACTACGAGACGCATCCACGTTCCCTGTTGCTCGTCCGGGTCCGAACGACGGTTGGTTCCCACAAAGTAGAGGACTCCGTCTTCGCTCAGCACGAACCGGTCTGCCATTTTCCACGCGTCACGCGCCGCCTTGTAACCCAGGCGGGCGTCTTCGCCTCAGAGGACCGCTCTCAGGTTGGACCATCTCAATTCCTCCTCTTGTGCAGCTGCGACTCTTCTCCGACGCTCTTCTTGTACTGTCAGCGGGTCTACATCCTCGGCATCAGGCGGGGCTGGCGTGGCAGCCGTCAAAGCCTCGGTGGCCGGTAGCGTTTCTTCCCGCACGTTCTGAGCCTCGCTCGGCACCGCGTTGGATTCTGCAAGTCGAGCTGCATCGTCCTGACCCATGACCGATACTTCGTTGGTAAACCTGACCCGCTTCGTCTTCGCCTTTGCCTGGTGCCTCGTTGTAACCGTCACATGGCCTGAATCTCGGTCTTCGGCCCGCACAAAATCGAAAAAGGTCTTACTTCGGGGTTCTTTGCTGGTCATAGACGCTCGCAAGACACTCACCGAGGGCTTCTCTTCCGTCGTTTCGTCCACCGAGGTTTCGTAGATGACTTCATTAATCCGGTTCAGAGCTCTCAGTTCTGCGATCCTTGCCTCGGACGTCGTCACAGCAGACGCTTTAGACTCCAATGTTTCGCTGGCCAGCGAGTCTGCTGCTGCATTGAATTCTCGTATCGCATGCAGGTACTTGACCGAACGAAGCTTGGCTACGAGTTCCCGGTGGTGGTTGAGTTGTGCCATCAGCGTTTCCTTCCGGCACGCTATCACCCCTAGTGATTGCTGAATGGCGAGTCTCGAATCTCCGACGATGACAAGGTCCGTAATGGCTAGACCGAGCGCTGCCGAGACGCCGTTGTTCATACCGGCGTACTCAGCGAGGTTCACTGTAGTGGTTTCGAGATAAGCACTGGCAGCGATCACTATCGTCCATTCCGGAAGCTTCCATAATATCCAGGAGCAACTCCCATAACCACCGTGTTTCTCCGTTTTCGCCGAGCCATCGAACGAGAGGACGTGTCCACTGTACGAGGTCGGTAGTCGAGCATACAACATATGCGGGTCCAAACGAACGTTCGGTGACCCTTTGGAAGGAGGGGCGACCGAGGCTAGCGACTCGTCCAAATCGACGAAACTCGTCAGTCCAGCTTGGAGCAGCTGAGCGAAAGCACAGTCGTTTTCCTTCACTCGTTCGAACACCAGGTGCCACGGCGACAGCAAGACGGCAAACTGGGTGGCCCGACCGAAGAGTGTCTTGGACTTGTGCACCCACTCGAGCGTTGAAAACCGAGTGTAGACTCGAATAGACTTCCCAACGAGCTGAGTATAGCATACCTTCAGTACCAGCAATAGGGCCAGCACCTCCGTAGA